>OZ008353.1:12295874-12684546 GCA_963931975.1 Cataclysta lemnata | reverse complement strand
AAAAGATATTAAATTATTTATTCAAGTAGGTACGGTAGGTTATTAAATTAATTTAAGAAAATTATTATTACAAATTTTATTTAATACTAGGCTGTAGCCCAAGCCTAATATCAATGGGAAAACAATTTCCTTCAGTATTGTTTTGTGTTCTTCGGATTCAAACCCAATAGATAAGACTTGTAATTAGATGATAGAAAACTTTATTCGTACAGTAGATAATTAAATACATACATACATACATACATAAATCACGCCTATATCCCCGAAGAGGTAGGCAGAGGTGAACTAGCACCCACGTTTCGCCAGTTATGTTAGGTCCCATGTAATAGGTGGCGAGCCTATTGCCATTTATCGGGCACAATAGTCGCAGTAGGTAATAGCTAGATGATATAAGAGGAACGCTGCTGCCCATTCTTCATCACTGATTTATCCTTAGTCGCCTTGTACGACACCCACGGGAGAGATTTGGGGTGGTGACAATTGTATTCTACTCTGCCGTCACCACACGGCCAAGATAATTAGATGGTATATTATAAACAGTCCGCGGTGGCGGTTGTAATCGGTCTCATTTGAACGCCCCACTCTCCCGTGCTTCGTCCGTCCGCCCGCTCCCCGCTCCCCGCCGGCATCTTCGCGCGCCTTAACAGTATTCAAAACTGTACTAATTTTAGTTTGAATTTTAAGAAATGTTAAGATAACTACTATTTTGTTTCCTCGCAATCGATGTGAAAAGCAGAGTTTCTAACTCGTCCACAAAACCATTTTTATCCGAGACTTTTAGCAGCCCGAGCCGAAGGCGAGGGCTGATGGTGATGTCGAGGATTAGTTTTGTGCACTTGATGGAAAATCTACTATTAATGTATGGACGGACAAAG
This sequence comes from Cataclysta lemnata, assembly GCA_963931975.1. NCBI lineage: Eukaryota > Metazoa > Arthropoda > Insecta > Lepidoptera > Crambidae > Cataclysta > Cataclysta lemnata. The sequence goes on along the minus strand of OZ008353.1, from coordinate 12,683,671 downwards.
ACTGAAATACCTACTCAGTCGAAAAGTGAGGTATTTTCAACTTACACCAAGCCAAAAATGTGGTGTAGATGCTTTTAAGTGAAGGAAATTTTAAGATATCAGTCAGTTAATTGCCTTGACCGTCCGCCTCGGAAAATTTTCTGAACCCTTTTTTTTGTGAATAATTCTCTCTTTTTCTTTGAAAAGACCTTATTATTCTCTGTTAGTTCATAATAAAATAAAATTTATTATTATATAATTTGGATTATTTTGATTTAATTGTATTAGATGAAGCGAAACCGTAAATGCAAAATTATGTTATATTAAAATTTTTACAACTTGACACTTAATTGCGGAAGACGCGGGTTCGATTCCTAATTAATAATTTGTCAATTTTTTTCTGACCTTTTTTTCTTTGTAAAAATTTAATTAATTAATATTAAACTTTTTACAGCTGGAAACACTAAAAACGCAGGTGGGCCCTGAGACTTTCGAACGGTTGCTGCAAGCGACCGACCAGGAGACGCTGCAACAAATCCGCGAGTACATACCGCTGTAAGGCCGCGAGGCGCGAGCTCTGGCCTTTAAGGGATGAGAGTGAGACTCGGTGGGCGACATTGGACTAGCGTCTTGTTTTCCCTGTCGGTGAAATATTATGTATACTGGTACATTTATTTTTTCTACTTGCAACTATTTTGTATTGCCATATAGCTCTTTTCCGTATTCTTGACTATTTTTGTAAGTAGAAATGTTTTTTTTTATTGTGCGGCAGTCAACGGTACGTCGTGTTATCGTTAAGTCGTATAATCTGATAATGGATGGTGAAACTTTGGCCCGTAACCGTCATTCTAGTTTGTAGAAACATATTTAAAGACTTTTTAACACACTTGTGTCGGATTTATTTTCAAGAAATAACAAAATAAGATACACAATAAAGAAAAACACAAAGAAAAGAAAAAAAATAAAGTCCTGTTCATACTAGTCTTGGCTAGCCATAAATAGACGTACCGACTTCAATTTTGGAAGAATAATTTGTTTATCATCGGCGGTTGTATTTCAGTTACGGTTGGCTAAAAGTTTGTGTATTTTCAATTCACATATTAGTTATATAAAATTGTCCATGATCTTAATATCTATGGCAAAAGCGGTTAATTTAGCTTGTTTTGGGCTAGATGAAAAGAAATGTATTTTAATATTTAATTTTTAAAAACTATATATTAAACTTTGTTATGTTTTTAAGCATTAAATGAAATACTTTTTGCTGCTTTGATCTGACAAGTTTTACAGAAATGATTACATTTTACTGAGGTTAAAATAACTGTACAAAAAATGATGTTTGTCAGTGAGACCAAAAAACTTTTACCTTCTTTTTCCCTTATGAAATTTGCTAAATATGTTAAGGTTTATTTGATTTTAATTTTAACATTATATAAATGTTAGAAAAATTTGTAGAAAGATTTTGGTGGTTAGAAAAAGAATTTCAAGACACTCGAGTGTCTTGGGTGGCCGAGCGGTCAGGCACCTGCCCGGATAGCAGCGGACGCGGGTTTGATTCCCGCCTCAAGATCATAATTTTTCGAAATTCTTTTTCTAACCACCAAAATCTTTCATGTTAAGGTTTATCAAATGAAGCTTTAGATAGACCGAGTACTGTATTGACTGTACATTATAATATGACATTGTCGAATATACAGTGTATAATTAGACGTTAGTCCATTAATAAAGTTAATTGTATACTTACTGTGATTGATGATAACGTGATCGAGGTGTGTATATCGAATGCCATTAATAATATAGAGGAGCATTTATTTTATTTATTTTGTTACTGTGTACTACACATGAAACGTGTAGCTGTCACTCTGCTAGATCGGATTTGGTTGTGCGGTGGCTGTGCAGGTGCGCATTGGGACTCATTGACGTATTCAATTTTAAGCTATATTTGCACTCGCCCCTTGACCCGTTGGATATATACGACAGGGACGGATGGTCTGTATATGCAAGTAGATGTCGGATATATCCGACTAGGTCGATTAAAGCTTGAAACCACGTGTCAGTTTGTTGTCTCACTTTGCGTATTTGAAACTGGTAGTTTAAGGTCCGTTCTATTCTAATAGAGCGGACTTCAATAGACTTGTGGTAAGGACTTAGCTAGGATTTTTTTGATAACTTGATATAACAAATTGACACTCGAGTGATTATACAACTATAATGTGATGACAAGGGTATTTTATTACTATAACAAATCAAATATATTTCAGTATATTGAATGAAACAGATAACACTATTGTTGTTTCGCTCAGTGCGCACTCTGTATTGGTGTCAGTGGAAGCATTATCTCAACAGTCCTAAATTACCTAGCGTTAAGTTTCGAATAGTTACTGTATCAATGAAAATATAGAGGCGGGTGTGGTGAATATTTTCATATTTTAAAATGTATACTTATCTGTATAGGAATTAGTTTAAGTGTGTATGGATGTGGATGTCAAGCGTATGTGGTCCCGAGTGCTCTCGAAGCGAGTGTCTTTTGGTATGGCGTAAAGATAAATGTTACTCTCACAACTGCTTGTCAAATGTAGGATAGAGAATCCAGGCCTTTTAGCTCTATTCGACTATTAGCCTTACTTAGACATTCGATTTAATAATATTCTTGTAATTCTTGGAGATTTCTTACTTTGTCGTTTTTCTTCGTGTCTGACGGCTGCCAATTTTAAGTATTTCACGTAATAATTGTAATAATTATTAAACTTACCAAAAACTATTGACAGATCCGAGTATTGGACACAATAGGTCGTATGAGTGAACTTTGGGTTATAACCCCATCTTCCTGTTTCTAAGTAGGCGCGAGATGTTAATGTGTAACGACAAGCCAAATGTTCTTTGAAGACTTATTACAGTTTTAGGAGTATATTCTAGTTCTTCCATAGCCGTGTGCAATTGGTAAGCGATTCTCCGGCTGCAACTATGAAATAGGCCACGGGAAATCGTAGTATTTCTGCGCAGGATGTCATGCTTGCGCCATTTTGTTTCTGAAAAATCATTACGATAAATGTGCAAAATTAACCGCTCAGCGTTTATTTTTATACGAACGTAATTCGGTGATTATCGATTGAGATATTGACACACTTATCATGGTCATCATCAGCAACCCCTATATGTTCCCAATGTTGGGATAGGTACAGACATTACATATTTGGTCACCTATCCAATGACCAGCCTTAGCGATCATTGCTTTGTTTAGCAAACGCAGGCCGATCGCAATAGAGATTTCTTTAACACGCTTAAAACATTATGAATAAAATCTCTCTCTGTAGCGCCCCTCATGGCTTATTATATTATTCAAACGAAAAACAAAATGACGCTAGCATTTCCATCCAGATAAAACTGATAATGATAAAATAACAGCATCGGTAATCTAAAGATATAATTGTAATATTTTATAAGTTAAGCTTTTTATATTGGTTTTGATAATTGTGAACCGGAGGCAGTCGGACCCCAAGTTAACCAATGAACGCTTACAATCCCATCGCGTATATCGATTTAATTTGTTAATATTTGTACATTTTGTATGGCAACTTTGTTCTGTAATAATAATAAATATGTTACACCCTAACAATTGAAGAAATAATGGACATTAAATTAAAAGATTAAATTAGATCGTGTTGTTTTATTTCTTTGTATTCCTTAGACAGAAATGATTCTAAAATATTTGTATATTTACTTAAGTTTATCTTTACTTTAGTGGTCTTCCATGCTGGCCTGGGAACAAACCTATAACGTACTATAGGCCAGCTTCAACTCATCTCGTGGGTGTCGTAAAGTCGACTAAGGGAGATTACCCGGTGTAGACGTATAAGCACCTTGGGGCACCCGAATGGTGGAGGGCAAACCACCAACAACAGCATACCCAAAGAAGGTTGGTGACAGGCAGGGGGCCGGCTGTAAAACCTAAGCCACAACCTTGAGCAGTATGGATTTGAATGTCATTCTAATCACTCTCTCCGTTGAGCGGTTTCTTGACATGGTCCGTTCCGTTCTCTTTTCTATACATTCATTCATCACTAGCACTTTTACGGTGTGATGGATGATATGAATCGAAGGGGAGTGGATGGCTTGATGACGTCTGACCGATATGAATGGAAAGAGGAAACATACTGCGCCGACCCCAGATAGACCGGGAACAGGGCAGGGAGAAGAAGATAAGAGCTGCCGATGCTACCCAATACTCATCGTTGTTTTTCCTCTTAGTCGCCTTGTACGGCACCCGCGGGAGTGATAGGGGGTGGTGACAATAATAATTGTATTACTTATACTATGCGAACACCTCACCAGTGTTTCTTTGTAGTGTCTGCTCAAAATTAGAATTGTACCTACCAAGTTTTGCTATGCAAACCAATCCCCAACAGGCAATAGTGCTGATTGCAAAAAAGTATTCTTATTACATACCTAGACAAGTTTATAAGCCAAATAATAAATAATATGTGGCAATTAATCTATTAACTTGACTATTAATCTGCATTCATTAATAATTATGAGTCATGCGTATTTTCCTTATTAACCGGTAGTATTTAGATACACACATACCTACTCAAGTGACACCTGATATCCCAGAAGGGGGGCCACGCAGACGTGTGTTATAACAACACCCGCATTCCGCCATATATCCCAGGTCCCATGTAATAGGGGGCGAGCCTAATGTCATCTAACAGGTACTTAATCACAGTACTACTTGTTGGTGTACCAGTCACGCTGCTGCCCATTCCTAATCATAATTTTTTACTTTTAATCGCCTTATACGACACCCCCACCAGAGATAGGGGTGGTGACCATTGTATTATGCTTTGCCCTTACCACATTAATTATAGACGAAATTATAAACTGAATCATAGCTTTATATAAGAATCCACTATAATGTGGTTAATGGCAATTAGTTGAAGGTATCGCTGTTTTTTTTGTTTTGTTTTGTAGGCTACGTTAGCTATTATTCCTGTCGTAAACCGTACTTTATTGGTGGTGACAAATAAGAATACAAATGTCACCACCCCTTCCTTTATCGTGGGTGTCGTACAAGGCGCTTTACTGCCGTACTCAGAGACGTCAATTAACGATAATGAGTAGGTACTTTATGGCCGGTTTACACGAACTTAGTAGCTAAGCGCTTAGTACTTGTCACTAATACTACGTACTTGTTCACGTCGAAAAAGAAAGACGCCGCCTGATTTTGCACAGTGTGTTTACACACGAGTACTTACTGCCGCACTCAGAGACGTCAAGTAACTTCAATGAGTATTTCATGTCAAAAATTTTCATTCAAATCTAGAGACCATAGACCCGGCAAGAATAGCGACTAGTTTTAAAATGTCAATTTTTGACGTTAAGTACTCATTAACGTTATTTGCCGTTTCTGAGTGCGGCAGTTAGTATTAGTGACAAGTACTAAGCGCTTAGCTACTAAGTTCGTGTAAACCGGTAATTATACAAAAAAAAATGTCAAACAAAACTAGACCATAGACTCGGCAAGTTTGAATTGACATTTTTATATATTAAGTTAGAGCTTTATTTAATTTATCGAGGAATGGGCAGGAGCTTTCTTGGTGCACCATCTAGCAAATGACTGCGATTTAAGTTCCCGATGAATGACAATAGGCTCGCCTCTATTACATGAGACCAGAAGTAAGTAAGGGTGTTGAAACACCTCTTCCTAGCCATTTATGTATGTAACGGCACTTCAGACTACCCAAAACTCTCAAATTTCTTCAATCGATTGTCAACCTTAACTTAGTATAATAATAGAGCACAAAATCGATTAAGAAATTTTGCCATTTTGTGGTAGTCTGACGGGCTGTTGACTGTACCTATGCATTGTATTTTGTAAAGCATCAACCAAGCAAACGTCACAACACATTTTAAAAACGATCTCATATGTAGGAATACCTACTTAAAACGTATTATATAAAAATAAGTTGATATTATTTAAGGTCATTTACTTACCTACCTAAACAAATGTAGCTTTATCAAATAGAAACATTATCATTCATTTGGTGTTTTGCTTTGGAAATTTCCAATTAGCGCGTGTTTCCTTAAGTTAGTGTGTGTTTTTTTAATGTCGGTACCTGTTTAACAATATTTATAAATCTCATAATCTCGTCTTGCTTGTCAGTTGGTTAATGTTTCTGCTGTGGTTCGCTTGTTGTCAGTCTATAAATAAATTGTATTAATAAATATGGGTTTGAAGCTGATTACCATACTAACAGGTTAGTAAGCTAGATAATACAAACTCTAACGTTTTATACAAATAACACTTTTGTTTTGTAATCGTTAAATAACTTTTGATGTGTTGTAAAACAGGTAACGTCTACCTACCTTAATTTTATAATTTTGTACCTGTTTATGATTCTTAATAAGTATTTTTAATTTTCCAAATAGACTCTGAAAGTTAGCTTGTGGATTTCTAATTTAACGTAATAATTGTTATCTAATTTTAGTGGCTTGCATCCAGCTGTTACGAGCTCAGGTGAGTGTTAACATGACTACCTTTCCATCACTATAATATTCGTCCCACCAACTCTGGTATCCGCCGTGTGGTGAATGCAGAGTAGAATACAATTTGTCACCATCCCCAATCTCTCCCGCAGGTGTCGTACAAGGCTTCGTTTAAGACAGCGGTGACTAATGGAATGCAGCGTTCCTCTTATACCTACCACCTAGCAATATATTGCGATTTACGTACCCGATACATGGCAATAGGCTCGCCACCTATTACATGGGCCCTACGCTAATTGGCGATACGTGGGTGTCGATTCACCTCTGCCTACCCCTTCGGGGATATAGGCATGATTTATGTATGTAACTTTGGTATATGGTGCAAAAAAATATAAAGTTTATTCTTTCATATACCTACATTTTCATCAAGTAAAAATATTGTAAATATACCTAACACATTAACCAGTAACTAGTAATTAATTATCGCCAATGCGGAGTTGCTCCATCGAGATGGGGTCGCGTACGGTCAGCATCTTGAGTATCTGTGTTTATGAATAGAATAGAATTGAATAATATGGATAAATCAGTGATGACGAATGTACAGCAGCGTTCCTCTTATACCACCTAGCAATGTATTGCGACTTTTGAGCCCGTTAAATGGCAATAGGCTCGCCACACTGGGACCTTAGTTAATTGGCGGAAAGGGGTGTTTAATTCACCTCTGCCTACCCCTTAGGGGATATAGACGTGATTTATGTATATAACTTTGGTATATGGTGCAAAAAAAATTAAAGTTCATTCTTTGATAATGTGTATGAATAATGTTTATTGCGAATACTGAGTACATTTGGAATTTAGCTGGTGATAATGAATACCTATAATCTATTGAAACTGTAGGTATATCCATAGCGGATATGCAATTTAAAAGTAGGTACACGTATAAAAAAAAAATCTTTATACCTAACTAAATATTTAAAAAAATCACAGTTTATGATGCTACACTCAACAGTTGACAGTCGATTATCGATCGATTTAGTCCTACAGTGCTGTTGTGTTGATGCAATGTAGGTAACAATTAATTTTTTTACACTGAAATAATTCGTTATGCTGTTTCATCATCATCACAAGTCAATCTCCCCACTGCTTGGGTACATACCTTCCCTATAGACATGGATGGAAAAATATACGAAGGGCCCTAACCCACCACGCTGCTGGCCAGGTGCGGATTGGTGTGTATTAACGGCTGCAGATGCAGCCGGGACCAACGGTTAGCACAGAGGAGCTCGAGATAACATAAATACCTTTGGTCACCCAACCAATGATCGGCCTTAAGGGACATTGCTTAGTTTACGTAATCGCAGGCCGAGCGCGTTAAGCCACTGCGCTATCGAGCTCCATCATTTAAAATGAATCTATATAAACATCATGTTATTATGTTCAGATTGATCAAAAGGTGTTTTCGAATTCAAAAAACATTTTAATAATATAATTTGCACTTTTGAACGTAAATTGTTAATGATTATATAGCATACCTATCGCTGGTTTAATTCAAGTTTTTTATTTATTAGCCTAATAGATCCCTAATTACGTCCCTAAGACATTAAAACTATGTATTTATGCAAATTTCTGTCGTATCTCTTTTGTATTTATTATACATACCTCTGGAGTGCTCATTACTTTATGCGATTTGTTGCAGGACCCGTGTGTGAGTAAAGCTTCACTGCCCGACTTCGCCGCTCCAGGTCGGAGGATAAGCGAGCAAAGTAAGAAAAAGCATTTACCTTCACCTATCACCGTCATCATCATCTGCCCTATAATGTCCCTCCCTACGGCTCGGGCACTAGTCTTAGTTTAATTACATTTTTACCCGCTTCCATGGTCCACTGGTTCGCCCACCGGATTTAAGATCCAGAGGTCCAGGGTTTGATCCCCAGGGGATGACGGTTTTTGGTTGGTAGTAGGTATCTGTCGTCTTATTTTATCAAAATTCTGTTGCCATAATAATAATGTTAACAGCATGTGTTCAGACAACTTGTGATAAGATAGCCACCCCCTCTGTGGTTGAGGGTACCAGGCTAAGCTCGATTCCATCTTCGGCCCGGAGATGAAAGCCAAGCTACCCTGTCTATCATAAAAAAAATATTTTTGGCACCATCAATTCTATTATTGTGGACGCCATAGAAAGGTTACCATACAGAACAACGTCTGTTCCAGAATGCCGAGAGTACAATTGGCACAGGAAGAGGGTGGCGCAGTGCGATGCTTCAAAAGGTAAGGTATTTATTTATTTAAATGGCACAGCTACAGACTACAGAGAGTTAAATTTTAGCATCACATTAAACTGAACTTTTATATAGGTAAATAGGTATTGTGCACAACATTCATTGCAATGTAAATAAAATAAGATTTTGAAATTTAAATGGTCATCATCATCGTCATCATCATCATCACCATCACCATCACGAGCCCTTTAATGTCCCCAATGCTGGGGCACGGGCCTTCCCTATGGATGGAAGAATATAGTGAGTTTGGGTCATAACCCACCACGCTGACCTAGTGCGGGTTGGTGGGTTAAACGTCATGCACTTTTTTAATTTAATAGATAATAATAGCAACATTATTACATTTAGGGCCTGTTACACAATCGACAATTAAGTTCTAAGTAGTTCACTTCGCAGATCATTTGACAGTTATAATATGAAATATATGTCAATTGAACTGCAAAGTAAGCTACTTTGAACTTTCTTGTCGATTGTGAAACAGGCCCTTAGGGTCTTGAAACTGTGTAGTATTGCAAGAACTATTAATAAGAAATTGAGGTTTTCACAGACTTGCTTGGGGTTAACTATGCTTTCAGTAACTATTATAATGTATAGGTACCTACTTAAAAATTTAGCTGAGGGCGAGGTATATTTAACAGTAAAGTTTGAAAGAACACGTAGGTAATTGATTTGTTAGGTTAGTGTGATGAGCAGTTAAATATACCTAACCTACGATTTATTCTCTAATCATAATTTCAATCTTTCTTTCAGGTATAGAAGCTAGTAAATATCCTTATATGGTTAGTACACATTTTTCTCTCATAATATTCTTCATGTGGTGTGTAGTAACGGCATAGAAGAAGCCGCTGCTATCGTAGAAGGCCTAAGGGTAAAGACAGAGACAAATAATGGGCAGCAGCTTTCCTCTTATATCACCCAGCAGTAAACAGCAACTTACATGCTCGTAGGATGGCAATAGGTTTGCCCGCTGCCATTTGACGAAACGTGGGTGTTATGTTATTTCACCTGTACCTAGATAACTAAGCGTGATTTGTGTATGCCGGCAGAAAAGTACATAAAAATGCTACAAATAAAAAACAGTAAAAATTTACAGTATAAAAAAAAAACTGAAGCAAGAACTGAAGCTTGGATTTGGACTACGTATATTTTGCAAGTACCTACCTACAGAAATCGCTATTCTGTCTCGTCAGGTCAATGTTTAATATTGAAATGAACTTCCCTTATCATTCGTGTTCAATGACGTCGCGAAATACATACGATATGTTCAGCATATGGATTTTAAATTAATTTCTAAAGTAGAATTTACAATGAAATTTCTGTGGTAGTGTCATACTTTAATTATGAAAAATAGCCGATATCCTAACCGTTTTAAAATTTTGGATTTTTATTCAAATTGTTTTTTTTTATCAGGGCGCCATCGGCTACACGACTGATGACAAAAAGCTGCAATTCAATTGCAACGCCGTCCTCATCAGCCCCAAGTTCGCCGTCACCACCGCCCACTGCGTGTCCGGTATCCTCAATTCCACCCCTGAACTTGTCAGATTTGGTGTCAATAGCCTCAAGACGGATGTAAGTTTATTGGCTCTTAATGTTCTCCAAAATTTGCACGAGCACTACATATTTGAAACAAAACAACTTTTACGGATAACACTCGCGAATAATTACCATGGAACCATGGGAAACGAACAGCCCCAAAGACCACGCTATAAAAACCAATAAGTAGGTACTTTGATTAACAAATCTAAAACAAAAAATGGATACATTGTTGGTTTGTATGCTGTAGAGGTGGGAGCGACGGGTATACTATCTAAATCCCTATACATTACTACAAGACCTTGGCTTGTCTAGAACTTACGTAAGTTCTACAGTGGAACGTGTGTCATCGGCGGCTCTCACAGAATCTTACCAAATATGGCTGGGCAGAGAGAGAAGTCGGGTATGCTAAGGTGAGTGTTGAATAGTTGTCAAGAGGCCTCTTAAACCTACACTTGGGTCACAGTCACAAGCGCTCCCACTGACTTCCCTCTCTGCCACACTATGGTCTTGGCACACGATTCCAATGTTCAACGCATTTATTTAACGATATATGAGTGTATGTATCATAAATGAACAATAGTTATTTGTTGTACGTGAGTGCAAAGTTGTTTTTTAACCGCGTGCTCAATTTTGATGACCGAGCTAGCGAAGGATTCTAAAATTAGAATCCTGAGCGGTAGCGAGGGAATCAAAAGAGCACAAGGTGAAAAATCTTTGCACTCGAGTGCAACACGTAACTTTTCATCCCCCCCAACGAGGAAATTGCAAAAAACAAAAAAAAAAAAATACAATCACGACAGTTTCTGTTTTCACCCAGAAACTTCCACAACACCCTCCCATTAACCCAAACACACTCTCAACACCCACCCAGAAACACCCACAACATTCACACCCATCCACTCAGACACACCCAAAAAACACCCATTCACCCAGAAACACCCACAAAACACCCATTCACCCAGAAAACCCCACAAAACACCCATTCACCCAGAAACACCCACAAAACACCCATTTACCCAGAAACACCCAAAAAACACCCATTCACCCAGAAACACACACAAAACACTCATTCACCCAGAAACACCCACAAAACACCCATTCACCCAGAAACACCCACAAAACACCCATTCACCCAGAAACACCCACAAAACACCCATTTACCCAAAAACACCCACAAAATACCGATTAACCCAGAAACACCTACAAAACACCCAATCACACCCAAAAAACACTCAATCACCCAGAAACACCCACAAAACACCTAAACACACCCAAAAAAAAACCCAATCACCCAGAAACACCCACAATACTCACCCATCCATTCAGACACAACCACAAAAACCCATTCACCCAGACACACCTCCAACAGCCACCCATCCACCCAGCCACACCCACAACATTCATCCAGACACACCTGTAAGTCCCTAATAAAAATTACCGTCCCTAATGGAGTTCCGAGACGGTCAATCAGCTTGAGTCAAGCACGTTGATTTTCTGTATGTTTTTGTTCCGTTGCTAGCGTAAACAAATCAAACAGACCTAAAAAGCTTTTAAATGCTTGACTCAAGCATCCAGCAAGCGTTGTAGACGATCAAAATGTTTAAAGCAAGATAAACGCCAAGCTGATTGACCGTCAGGGAACTCCTAGGTTTTAACAAATTTGTGACGTGAAAAGAAAATGGAAATTACAAAAAAAGTACACCAAGAAGGTTCCGAGTCTGAGTTTTTAACAAATTAAAATAGGTTGCATGACAATTTCGGCACCATGGAGGTAGAAATAAATATGTATGATGTTTTGAATTCACAAACTCATTGCACACGATGTTCTAAATTCAAATTTACTTTAACCTCTAGAGGATAAAAACGGCTTTTGCACTCAGATATCGAAGAGCAAAAACGGTTTTTCCGAGATGGTGGGATGAAAATATGGTTTTCATCCCACCATCTCGGAAAAAGCGTAAATTTGAATTTAGAACATCGTGTGCAATGAGTTTGTGAATTCAAAACATCATACATATTTATTTCTACCTCCATGGTGCCGAAATTGTCATGCAACCTATTTTAATTTGTTAAAAACTCAGACTCGGAACCTTCTTGGTGTACTTTTGTAATTTGCTTTGCGCGCGCCATTTTCTTTTCACGTCACAAATTTGTTAAAACCTAGGAGTTCCGTGACGGTCAATCAGCTTGGCGTCAATCTTGCTTTAAACATTTTGAACGTCTACAACGCTTGCTGGATGCTTGAGTCAAGCATTTAAAAGCTTTTTAGGTCTGTTTGATTTGTTTACGCTTGCAATGGAACAAAAACATACAGAAAATCAACGTGCTTGACTCAAGCTGATTGACCGTCTCGGAACTCCATTAGGGACGGTAATTTTTATTAGGGACTTACAGGTGTGTCTGGATGAATGTTGTGGGTGTGGCTGGGTGGATGGGTGGCTGTTGGAGGTGTGTCTGGGTGAATGGGTGTTTTTTGGGTGTGTCTGAGTGGATGGGTGTGAATGTTGTGGGTGTTTCTGGGTGGGTGTTGAGAGTGTGTTTGGAATGGATGGGTGAGTATTGTGGGTGTTTCTGGGTGATTAAGTGTTTTTTGGGTGTGATTGGGTGTTTTGTAGGTGTTTCTGGGTGAATGGGTGTTTTGTGGGTGTTTCTGGGTGAATGGGTTTTTTGTGGGTGTTTCTGAGTGAATGGGTGTTTTGTGGGTGTTTCTGGGTGAATGGGTGTTTTGTGGGTGTTTCTGGGTGAATGGGTGTTTTGTGGATGTTTCTGGGTGAATGAGTGTTTTGTGTGTGTTTCTGGGTGAATGGGTGTTTTTTGGGTGTTTCTGGGTAAATGGGTGTTTTGTGGGTGTTTCTGGGTGAATGGGTGTTTTGTGGGTTTTTCTGGGTGAATGGGTGTTTTGTGGGTGTTTCTGGGTGAATGGGTGTTTTTTGGGTGTGTCTGAGTGGATGGGTGTGAATGTTGTGGGTGTTTCTGGGTGGGTGTTGAGAGTGTGTTTGGGTTAATGGGAGGGTGTTGTGGAAGTTGGGTGAAAACAGAAACTGTTGTGATTGTATTTTTTTTTGTATTTTGCAATTTCCTCGTTGGGGGGGATGAAAAGTTACGTGTTGCACTCGAGTGCAAAGATTTTTCACCTTGTGCTCTTTTGATTCCCTCGCTATCGCTCAGGATTCTTATTTTTGAATCACTCGCTACGCTCATGATTCAATTTTAGAATCCTTCGCTAGCTCGGTCATCAAAATTGAGCACGCGGTTAAAAAACAACTTTGCACTCACGTACAACAAATAACTATTTTACCTTTTATTTTATTTTACAGCAGGCAATAAAAATAGACGCAGAGATCGCAAAGATTATAAAGCACCCTAAGTATCAGGCCCGACCCAGGACTTATGACATTGCTCTGATAGAGTTAGAGACAGATCTGACTTTGACCAAAGCAGTTATGCCGGCGTGTTTGTGGTCGGGACCAGAGATTGCAAGAGAAGAGGCCGCCATAGTTCCGGCTTGGGCGACGTCAAATAAAGATACAGGTTAAAAATAAATAAATAATAACAATCATCTATTTCCAGGCCACAAAATCCATAGTACAATATAATGATAACACTATTATGGCCGCGTGGTGACGGCAGAGCAGAGGCATGATGTTAGTCATCAAATTTAAAAAACTACACCATGTTTTTCTTGCGTGTCTACTTTACACAAAATAAATTATATTTTTGTGAAAACTTTCCATTTTGATATAAAATACATGTTTTGAATAATGCAATTTAAAATTTTAAGAGTAGAATACAATTGTCACCCAAATGTCTCCCCTGGGTGTCGTACAAGGCGACTAAGGATAAATCAGTGATGAGGAATGGGCAGCAGCGTTCCTCTTATACCACCTAGCAATGTACTGCGACTTTAGTGCCCGATAAATGGCAATAGTCTCGCCACCTATTACATGGAACCTAACATAATTGGCTTATCGCGGGTGCTAGTTCACCTCTGCCTACCCCTTCGGGGATATAGGCGTGATTTATGTATGTAGGCAATTTAAAATTTCCGCCAAAACGCCAAAATAGCAATGGCGTCCGTGTGACGTCACTGTACCGTAAAAAGGCCAGTTTCTATATTAAAGTAGTGAATTTGATTGGCAAATAAAATGACAAAATGGAGATAACTGTATAATGACGTCAGGCGGCATTTTAGAAAATATAGCGCATTGCTAAGTTTTGTACTTTTATTTCTATAAAATATAAATATCAATCACAAGTATAATCTGATAACAAGTGACTAGTAACGAATCTCCTTATCCTAAATTATTATTATAAATCGTTATATCAGTGATTCTTTGTTAGTGTCATCATCCCTATTGTCACCACCCCCATCTCTACAAGGCGACTAAGGGTAAAGACAGCGAAGAGTAATGAGCAGCAGCGCTTATACCACCTGGCAATATACCAACTGCGATATATGTACCCGATAGATGGCAATAGGCTCGCCACTTTTTACATGGGACCTAACCTAATTGTCGAAACGTGAGTGCCTACCCCTCTGCCTACTCCTTCGGAGATAAAGGCGTGATTTATGTACGTATGTAATTATATTAATGACTTGTAAAAATTCACGTAGGCAGAGGTGAATCAACACCCACGTTTCGCCAATTATTCCATGTAGGTCATCAAGGTGGCGAGCCTATTGCCATTTATCGGGTACGAAAAACGCAGTACATTGCTAGGTGGTATAAGTGGAACGCTGCTGCCCATTCTTCAACCATCTTATATCATAGACAATGCTTTTATAATAGAATATACCGGATCTGAAGTTCTAAGAGCAATGAAGGTGCAAGTGGTGGATGCGGAAAGCTGCAAGAAACAGATGGCGGGCTTCATCAGCAGGGCAGGGCTTCAAATTGAGGATCACCAGCTTTGCGCCGATGACTTGTTGTCCGATATCGTATTGTGTCAGGTATGTGAAACTTCTTCTTCTTCTCCCTGGCCTCCTCCCAGTCTATCTGGTATCGGCGCAGTATGTTTCCTCTTCCATTCATATCGGTCAGACGTCATCAAGCCATCTAATCTATTTTGATTCATAAAATCCATCACACCGTAAAGGTGCTAGTGATGAATGCATATATAGAAAAGAGACTCGAAATAGAATGTTATGAAATTTCAAGCAAGCAAGTGTATAATCTTTTATCGTCGTGTATTTCGCCCTTTCCAAAACCGACATAGCAAGAGTCACACTACGTATTGCTATTTTTCATAATCAAATTTAAAAGTATATTAAAAAGGGTCAGGGTCAAGAGTACCTACCCAAAATCAAAGCGTGGATACCCGACGGTTTTGATGATGAAGACAGTGATGAGGATCATCCACTACATATCTACTTGCTACGATCTGCAAATGGAAACGAGTGATCTCTGCCTACTCCCGTGGGAGAAAGGTGACATAATGATAATGATTCTGGTGCCCAATGACGAATTTACTCATCTTGTCAATTTTGCACAAGTTATCGCTCATTTAATACAAGATAGACATAGTATCTACTTAGAATGTATCATTAAGATTATTTTGAAAGAAAGGCATTTTTGATTTGTGTGTCTCTCATATAATATTATTCATGAAACATTATATATTTTTCGCAGGGTTCGTCGGGAGGTCCTCTAACGACGTCCGTGCCTTTGGACGGCTCCACTGAAGACATCATGCCTTACGCCCACGGCATCACCGCATTCGGTATTTCTCGCTGCGACCACGGCATTACAGTGCACACGAGGATCGCTAGCTTTGTGGACTGGATTGAGAGCGTAGTGTGGCCGAAGGCTCCTTAGTGGATTGATCTCGTCTAGACATGCTAGTAACTGAATCGTTAGCAATAAAAGAAATATGCTGAAGTAGGTGGTTGGTTTTATTACTATGTCCTTTGTTCTCATTCTGTACGTTCTTAGACGTTCTTTGGCTGAGTGATGTTTAATCTATTTCCTTTTTTTAATATAAATATATCCATTGCTGGGTTCTTCCTTCGAATATGTAGAAACAAAATATATAGATCTTCATTAAAATCTGCATTGTTGTTTATGACCTAAGTCCTATCCATGTTCACTACTTTAAAATTCACATCTGCTTAAGCCTAACACGAGAAAGTGTCAGACAGATATAACATCTTAGCTTTATCTAGATTTTTGGATAATTATCACCATTTCAGCCGAGAAACACCTACTATTTATTGGACCTAGGCCTCCTGTAAGGAATTCCAAATCGATTTTGGCTCTCTTCTGGATCTCTTCATTTGTGATTCGATTGTGTAGTAGAAAAACTCCGAGTGTAACCCTTTCCATTGCCCTGTGTTTGATTATAAGAGGCCCATTGAGGCCATGTCTCAGTTCCATCATCTCTGGAAATACGTGCAAATTAGTCTTTCGTCTCGATACTTTGCGGTATTATATATGTATATACCGAGAACATAAATGCTGCCCAGCCGAGTTGGATTCGTCGATTGACGTATATTTGAAAGTTAAAGGTTTTATCCCAGGTCTTTAATCGTAAAGAACTTCCATTAGAGTAACATACACATGAGTAGGTACAACATGTGAGTAGGCCATAATTTTAGTCTTGTCCATGTTTTTAGGGCACTATACAGAGGTCGAAGACAAAGTGTCTATTCTATAATTATATTATCTTCGGCTAAACAAACGTGAACAAGATTATGTACACGCCATTATGTTGATGATTTAGCAATATCTGGTGACTGGAAGAAAAGTGCCTCCAATCCCTTGTACCCTACCCTATGCTTGTAGCCTTGTCCTAGAGTACGGTGAAGTCGAATAGCGTCTGAAGAAGTTTAAGGACTGGACGACTGCCTGAAGTTCGATTGTAACTCCTATCATCTTCCGTCGTCGCCTTGCTGTATCGGAGTTGTTGACTGCTACACAATTGTCATATAGGCTGGCTTCTAAGATGTGTCTAAGATTGTCGGTTACTATGTAACTATGCTGCCTATGCTGCCGTCCCCAGTCTTAAGCTTCGCCAGCTTTGTCCCACCAACATATCTTTGGCGATCACTTCGAAGCCGGTTTCCGCGAGATAGTAATTTTTATACGTTTTTTATTAACAGCAGGCATGTCTGCAGACGCATGCCAATGATTGATTTTGGTGTGATTGAGATTGGTTTATTGAGCGGCCGATGAGCGATCTAGGGAAGACTGCAGAACTGAAGAAGTTTCATGTCTTCATAAGCTAGATTGTTTGCTCAGAGAATTTGTCTCTTCTTTAGTACTACTTTATATTTACTTTAAAAATACATATTGCTAATTAAAAAAGGCGCAAAAGGCGATTATTGGAGTTTTCTGGACGAGTAGTGGCCAAATCTTAGAGCAGTATGACAAAAGTCAGTCTACGTCGAACCCAAATCATTTGGATGCAGCGTAGGAAGAACCAAAGGAAGTTAAGTAAATATCGAAACCATACTAAATAAACATATCAACAATCATGACTTGGCTTGAGAATAATTATCTGCTTTCATCGCATACAATCTTGTCATAAACAAACTGGATTCCCACGTTTAATGTTGCTATTTTCCTTATAATTTTACCTTAGTCATCATTAGTACAAAGATTTTAGTGGTTAGAAAAAGAATTTCGAAAAATTATGATCTTGAGGCGGGAATCGAACCCGCGTCCGCTGCTATCCGGGCAGGTGCCTGACCGCTCGGCCACCCAAGATACTAAGATATAAGATATAGTATCTTGGGTGGCCGAGCGGTCAGGCACCTGCCCGGATAGCAGCGGACGCGGGTTCGATTCCCGCCTCAAGATCATAATTTTTCGAAATTCTTTTTCTAACCACTAAAATCTTTGTACTAATTTTTCTAACATTTATATAATGTTAAAATTAAAATCAAATAGTTTAGTCATCATTGTGCTATATGTTTCACAATTGATTATCGTGTCACAACTTTCCTGTAAAAGATTTAATCCCATAATTACAAGAGATTTTAGACAACGTTTTTGGAACAGAGGACACTGGCAATGAAGTCATGAGAGCAATGAAGCTACAAGCGATGGATGCCGCAAAGTGCAAACACCAGATAACCCATTTCTTCAACAGGGCAGGGATCAAACTTGAAGATCACCAGCTTTGTGCCGAAGATTCGATGACCGATATCCTCTCGAGTGGGGTATGTGAAACTGTTTCTTCAATTTTGGGTTCTCAGGTTTTGAATTCAATGCAGTATAATAAAGACAATTGGATTCTGCTCTGCCATCACCCGCCGTGTGGTGACAGTAAAGCAGAATATAATTGTCACTAACCTCATCACTGGTGCTGTACAAGATCGTTAAGGGTAAAGACAGTGATGAGATTTGGGCGTTCTGCTTATACAGGAGCTCGCTAGCGCAGTGGCATAGCGCGCTTGGCCTGCGATTGCGTAAACTAAACAATGTTCGCTAAAGCTGGTCATTGCATGGGTGGCCAAAAATTTGTTATTTCGAGTTCCTCCGTGCTTCGGAAGGCACGTTAAGCCGTTGGTCCAGGCCGCAACTGCAGCCGTTAATACCCACCAAACTGCCCTGGGTCAGCGTAGTGGGTTATGGCCCATTGTCCCTGTATTCTACCATACATAGGGAAGGCTGTGCTGTCAGTGGGGATATTTAAAGGCTGATGATGATGATAGGCCGAAAGAGTTGTACTATTTTTTTATTACGGTTGGACTTCATTTTTCCAGGGTGCGTCGGGAGCGCCTCTAATAATTTCCGTGCCTCTGGACGGCTCTTCTGAAGACAGCATGCCTTCCGCCCTTGGCATCATTACATTCGGCACTGCACGCTGCGACCGCGGCATTGCAGTGTACATGAGGACCGATAGGATTGTGGACTGGGTCGAGAGCGTAGTGTGGCCGGAGGCGCCTTAGTGTGAATAAGAAGTATTTTTATGCCTGATTATGTCTAGATATGCCAGTAAATTAGCAATAAAAGAAATATGCTGTGGTAGGTGGGTGGTTTTATTGTTTTGTCCTTTGTACTCATTTTTTAATAAGACTAGCTAGCATTTACCAAAAGATTTAAAACATTTTTCATACTAAGTAGCGAGCAATTAGAGAGATATTTAAGGCTCCTGCACACCAAACGCGGGTCAGGAGCAGAGCAGGTCAGTAGCAGCGCGGGAGTCGGCACACTGAGCGCAGCGGCAGTTTCAAAGCAGTTGCAACGCTGGACCGCGTTCAGTATGACGGGTTAGACGACGACGCGCTGCGCTGCTCTGCCCCGGTGAGCCATGCTAACATGACCGCCATAGTGATTCAACAGCACGGGCCCGCGCTCGAGCTGCACCCGCGCCACCTGGGTTGTATTCCGGCAGTTGCAGTGCGGCGCGGCGCGGAACAGTTTGAGCGCGGGCCTGCGTTAAAATTTGGTGTAACGCAGTTCAAAGAGTTTCTGGTATTTCAACTTGCGCGGGCCCGCATTCAAACTGCGCTGCTACTGAACTGCGTTTGGTGTGCAGGAGTCATAACATTTTTATTAATTTAATTACAGAGTAGTGTTAATTAATATGTGCAATTTTCGAAACAAAGGTTCTCATGATTCACCAGGAGTTAAATCATGGATGGTCCGTCCCGTATTCATTTGTTCTGAGCAATAAAAGCCCTATTTAAATCAGTACTATTAACCCCAAGCAACATAAAAACCGAATTAATTAGAAGAAATGGTCCTTGAGTCATCGCGAAAAGGCAACGCATCAAAAGGAAATACCTAACGTTCATGGAAATGTTCATCAATCGATTTCATTTGAAGACTTGTTAAGTTAAGCTATACACAGTAATATATCGACTGTCAACGCTCATTATATACAATTCTGAAAGAGTAATTAATATCCGTGGAGAATCGAAAAAAAACATACAACTTCGAAAACTATTACATCAGAAATTAAACCACAGGTATATCTTAAAATCATTAGCGCTTTAATAGGTAGGTACATCTTATTTTTATAGCTACAAAATCAATCATGTGCTCAAACCAAAAAAAAAACATGACTACACTAACAATAATATCTAACAAAAATATAAAACATTGACACCACTAATAAAAATCAATGCCGACATTTTTAATCATTCTCAACGAGTGATTGCTTAAATCAGGGATTCCCATAGTACTTTTCACCACTTTTCCAAAATTTATTTATACCTCAGACCCTATGTACAATAATCTAGTTTTTTGTAATTCATACAAAATACTTAACAATTTCAATTTTATGGATAATTTTACGGAATGTCGATGCCATCCTGGGCAAGACTTGATATTCACATTATCTCTGAGTCGATTCACATTGTGTTGACGTGCTGGGTTATGATCTATTTTGTCTTCAACTATATGAAACTGTAGGTCTGTGCCCTAGCTGTAGGGTTATTAGGGCAGGTGATGGGATAAGCAATTGTTAGCAAATCCATGCTTCACAAAAATTGATGACAGTACTTAATGCAAAATACGAAAAAATAATAAAAAAGAAAGTTGTAAAAATTGGCGAAACACCTGAATGTGTTGGTAATCTTCATCTTCAGTCCAACACGGTGGGCAATCAAAAAGTCGTTGCCATATCTTGCGTCAAAGCAGCGCTCGCATAATGTGCCACAGGCCTTATCGCTGTTGGACAGGTGCCAAAACCAAAAGAGCCTTTGAAGAAACCTCTGGATCTAGATTGAATATGGAAGACGACTGGCTGGGTAAAACTTTACTAAGCAAGTCAAATAAGAATTGAATTAAATAAAGAAAAAAAATTTAGAAAAAAATTATCTCATAGAATAGGTTTGTCAAACTGCCATTTTGGTCCCCATCATTAGTGTTTGTGTATACGAATAGAATAATAGGTACTTGTCATATACCAATCACTCTCTCCGTAGATCAATCTGTCGAAATGGATCAATATCGTCTCTATGCATTCATTCATCACTAGCACTTTTCCAGTGGGATGAATGATATGAATCAAAAGGAAGTGGATGGCCAGATGACGTCTAACCGATATAAATGCAAGAGGAAAGATACTGCGCCGACCCCAGATAAACTGAGAACAGTACAGGAAGAAGAAGAAGAAGATGTAGATAAGACCTGTGGTCCAACAGCAGAGACATCAAAACGGCTGGTGATTTTATTAAGTGCGGTCAAGTGCTCAGACGCAACACTGAGTGTCTCCAGACATCTCACGCGCGTTAAACAAGATCAGCTTATCAAATAACCACGCGACTGACGGAGTAATATTCCTCCGGTTCATTAACTAATTTATTCTTCAGAAAGTCCTGGTTATCTGGGAGTAGTCGGCAAGAAACAAAACTAATGGCGTCGGGAACACGAGAGCTAGGAGCGATGGCGCGCAAAATAGTAACTGCGAGCGATTTTATTTATTCTATTCAAATAATTCATAAAAGGAAATTGGGCTAATGGTTTTTCTATCCAATATCGACAAACGGAAGGGGAATTTCTTGGTATGGCTACACAATTGTAGATAAAAGGGGGAAAAATAATCAGAATGTAGGATTTTAATTATTGTATTCTAGTTTTTCCAATGGCCGCCGATTTTTGATGGCGAAGGCCCTCAATATGTGTGTTGCCAGTGATGACGTAGGCGCTTACAATGGGCCTTAGATATAAGAAGGCTCATAGTCACTCAAAGGGCAATGGAGAGGGCGATGCTCGGTGTTACCCTGGGTAGTCATATCACAAATGATGAGAGACGCAAGAGAACCTAGGTCACCGACATGCCCGAAGAATTACGGACCTTAAGCGACAGTGGACAGGGCACATTGCGAAGAGGGCTGACGGCCATTGGGGCGGAAAGGACATCGGCAAACGTCATCACCTACCCGCAACTTGTCCTGATTGGCGCGGCAGACTACAAATAGGAAACGCTTTCCGCCCATGACTTACAGGATGTGATAATTTATGGACGGAAGCTAGGACAGCGACGCGCAATTAGCCGCGCGTAACGAACGTCTGAAATAAATATCATTTCTTGATTAATACTACACTGATTAATATTAAACAATTACTCACAGGATCGTCCAATTTCAGTCAGGTTTACAACTTACAACCCGCAACAGTGATAGATTTTTATTGATCAATTAATTTTTGGGCCGCGACATTTGGGTGTAATGGAAATATTTTTTTGTTAATTTTTATTTAGCATGAGACGATAACTTGTTGCAGTTGCAAATGCCTTTGAAACTTTTTTCACCGACATCCCTGCTCGAATAACTAGCAAGCTTAACTCTTGCACCAAAAGAGCTCTGGCTCTACTAGAATCAAGTACAGTCAAATCCAATATATCTTTTGATTTTCACAAAATTAATGCTGACACAATTATTAAAACTTACAAATCCTTGAACATGAAGAAAACTGAAGATTTGTGGGGTCTATCAGTCAGTATTCTGAATTCCATTATTAATATCATCGCCCCTCAATTGACAGCAATATTTAATAAATGTATAGATGACGGCTGTTTTCCAAATTTAATGAAGCACAGTAAACTTATACCCTTGTTTAAATCTGGAGACAAATGTGAACCCAATAATTTTCGTCCCATTTCCATATTACCGTCTCTTAGTAAAATCTTTGAAAAAATTATGCTAAACCAGCTACTTTCTCACTTTACATCTAATAAACTTTTACATGTTAAACAGTTCGGGTTCACGAGGGGTAAATCCACCACTGATGCTGGCATAACTCTCATTAAACACATATTTGATGCTTGGGAAAATCGGCAGGATGCTTTGGGTATTTTTTGTGATCTGTCAAAGGCATTTGATTGTGTTTCACATCAAACATTATTGGCGAAATTACAACATTACGGTGTATCTACTACCTCATTGAAACTGGTAAAGTCATACCTGAGTGACAGGACTCAAAAGGTAGTGATTAATAAAGCCGAGTCCTCGGGTTCACGAATGCGAATGGGTGTTCCTCAAGGATCAATACTAGGACCATTGCTGTTCATAATATATATAAATGATCTTCCCTTCTATACAGAATCTCTATGTGACACGGTGCTATTTGCAGATGATACCTCATTAATTTTCAAAATAGACGGAGGTAAAGATAATTATGATGACATCAATATAGCAATTTCCAAGGTTCTAGATTGGTTTACAAATAACAACTTGCTACTCAATTCTAAAAAGACCAAATGTATTAAATTCTCTTTACCAAATGTAAGGCAAGCTAGTAGTCAGATTGCAATTAATAATGAAACAATTGAATGTGTCAATTCTACAGTGTTCTTAGGAATAAGGTTAGACTCAAGATTGCAATGGTATCCCCATATTTCAACTCTATCCGAAAGATTAAGTTCAGCAGTATACGCCGTAAAAAAAATACGGCTATTAACTGATGTTCAAACAGTCAGACTTGTATATTTCAGTTTCTTTCATAGTGTTATGTCGTATAGTTTACTGCTTTGGGGCACAGCTGCTGATATTCAGGATATATTTATTCTACAAAAAAGAGCTATACGTGCTATTTATCAATTAAAACCTCGCGACTCACTAAAAAATCTATTTAAAGACATTAATATCCTAACTCTTGCTTCACAGTACATATACGATTGCATTCTATACGTCTACAAATATCTAAACACATTTGCAAAAATTAGTGATATTTATAAATGCAATACTAGAAATAAAAACAAACTTTCCTTCCCTAGACTAAGATTACACAAAGTAGCTAATACTTTTGTAGGTAAATGTATACTTTTTTATAATAGGATTCCAGATTCTGTGACTGAACTGCCTTTACACAAATTTAAGCCCTATATAAAAAATATACTCCTGAAAAAGGGGTACTATAAAATTCAGGACTATTTAGATGACAAAGATGCTTGGAATCAATAACTTTTACATACTTATTATATAAATACTAAATATCTTTATCCAGTATGATTAAACGATTGCCCTTGAGTGATCTTTATTTAAAATAGACATTGTGTTTGTAATGAAGGATGTTGATAACTTCAGAATTTGTATCTTTATTGACATACCATTACTTGACGTTGTAAGTTATTGACATCTTTCAATTTCCAATTATTAATTAACTTAAATTACTTTTATGTAAAGGGAGGAAAAAACCTGACTGAGTTTCTTGCCCGTTCTTCTCAGGACAGGGCCTCCTGGTAGTTTGCGAACGGATGGCGTAAATTTCTTGTCTTGACGATTCATAAGTGTATTGTAATCATACCAGATATGAATAAACGAATTTTGATTTGATTTGATTTGATTTGATTTAACTCTTAGCATTGAGCATGCGGGTGCCGGGTCCATAGTGTGGCAGAGAGGGTGGTTTCTAGCCTCAGCGCCTGGGACTTGTGACCCAAGTGTAGGTTAACAGGGTTAAGGTTTTAAATTATGGTAAACTGTAGAGGGAAGAAAAAAAATGTCCACAAGTTCTAAAAAGGCACTACTATGATAATCAGTAAAAAGTTTTCTTCATGCTCAGACAGTATTCGTTCACAGTATAGAACGGTAGGACGTGTCAATATTTGGTTCCACATGTCGTCACAATATTCTCAGTTACGTTATAAGCGCGACAGGTCACCAATATTTGATTTGTTGAATCAAAAACAATTGTTTATTTAATTGTTAAGAAACATGAAATTATTTTGATTTTATTTGAATTATTTTATATCAATTATTACCAAAAAATATGTAGAGGACGCGGGTTAGATTCCCGCATCAAAGACTATAACTTTGCGAACTTTTTCTAACCATAATTTTCTTTGTAAATATGTAATTGTAATTATTCTTAAACACAAAATCATTCTTACGTGACGTGTGTACACAAATTTTACAGAGGTTGCAGATGGGACATTGTTTTTTTTTCCTGCTATCAGTTTCTAAAGAGGGGCGTGAAATCCGCTCGGAATCTACATTATAATTTAGTTCCCTATCCTATCAAGTGCAAGGTTCCACCGAAAATGGATTTTGCGGGATGCTACGAAGGTTGGCTCGCGTCCAGCATCGCGGAGCATCGCTAGCTACTTTCAAATGCATTCTCGTTAGGTCTGAATACCCTTGGGAGTCATGTCTTACTATAAAATATACTTACATAAGTAGACATGTTATTATATAAATTACACCCATTTAGTCACGAAGCGCTGTCATAGCCCTTTGTGGCTAAATGGGCTAAACAATGCAATTTAACCGTCTCCGTGGTCTAGTGGATCGCCCACCGGAATTAAGATCCCTAGGTCCCCGGTTCGATTATGTTATATTCTTTGATCCATAGCGAAGGTTTGTGCCCCACCAGCGGCGTTAAAGGGCTTTTGGAATAGCTTAAAATACGACAGCAAAAATCCCACTCGTCTTAAAATAGCATCTCAGTAGTGGTGGCGCAAAATATATATTTTTTATGCTGGACGAAGACACCACCACCATCTCACCTGATGGTAAATACGATAAGGGCTTAAGATGGAATCGAGCCTCACCTGGAGCCCTCAACCACAGAGGGGCTGGATATCTTATCACAATTGTCGGAACACAATAATGCTGTTAACATAAATTATATTTTGGTCAAGGTATGAAGTTTACTTCTAGTATGAAGTTTACTTCTACTTTAGACACAAGGCGGTAAAGGTGAATCATATTACTTCTCCCGTATGTTTGTATGTAGGTTCGCTCGCTCATGCATTAAGTTTACTACTGTTCGCTCCATTTGTACTGGGGTTAATGATGTGTGACAATGCCTTTACGAGCCTTCATAGCATTGTCAAACGATCGTTAATCTGTCTTCCCTTTCACCCCACTTGGTAATGAGCAGGACAGTTTCAATATTCAACTTTATTTAGATGTTGCTTTTTGGGTCGCCGATTGAGTTTTTCGAATGGTAATGCTTTATTTGTTTCCTAACAAATTAAGGCAATTGTACAGTGCACACATTGTACAATATACATAGTGCCTAAACTAATTTGGCCTGAACGTACATGAATGCTACTGCCCATTACTTACCGCTAGCAATAATACCACCTAGCAATATACTGCGATTTATGTGCTCGATTATGGCAATAGGCTCGGCACCTATTACCTAAATTAATTGGCGAAAAGTGGGTATTAATTCTTCTCTGCCTACCCCTTCGGTGAGTATAGGCGTGATTTATGTATGTATGTAAGCAAGAATCACAATTACATCATTGGCGAGCTTTGTGCAAGGCAGCTAAAATCTCAAGCAAGGGAAGTTCGAAAGATCGGGCACTCTATCAATAAAAACAGTTGATTGCTGGAATCCACCCGGCGACCGAGGACTACTTAATACTGGCAATTAGAAAAACCCGATCTCCATTGGCGCTCCATTTAAACGCTTGCTTGCCCGCATTTTTAGCGGGTTCGAAACTCGCTTCCGAGTTCCTCCCTGTCTATCTGAAGAAGACTTTTCAAGAAGTAAAAACAGTTCCATATATTATATGATCTATATATCGCTCATTAAATATATGAGAGTAATTACTTTCGGTAATGACATAAGGTGCATTCTATTTTATTTCTAATAATTTTTCTCACATTTATAAGTATAACGTACAAATTACAATACAGCATTATTTTGATAATTACATATTCGAACATTATTTAATTGCTAGAAAAATAATTGTTATGATTTTGGTATTTAGAAAAAGTTCAGAAAAATTATAGTATTGATGAGGGTCTTGATATACTTACTATTATGCGACAACGTCTTGGTTGGCTGAGTGGCCCAGATTGCAGAGGACGCGTTTGATTCCCTCATCACGACTATAATGTTTCGAACTACTTCTAATAAACTAAATTGAAAGTCAGCAACGTCTGTAATTCTTGGCTTTAGAACTCCAAAAAGTTCCGGTAACACGAATCGGTTTATGTGACAACCTTTTTTGAACAGATAAAATGTGAGAAAGTGTACTTAACATTGTTACGAAATACGTTAGGGGTGCGTACGCCTCGAGGGTATAAATGGGTCATTACGCATGCAACGCTCTAAACAGGCTCGGAGCTTTGCGTGCGAGATCTACTTAGTTGGCTTCGGACTTGACATTCGGATGTCCTCGAAATGGACCTGACAGTTGAAAAAAGGTACCTATACAGAGTCATTTGCCAGACTTCACCTGAAGAAAATGGTGAAGCAATTTGGTGAAGGTGAAGCCAGCAGAATTGTTCGAAGGTAGAAACCTACCTCACCAGAGAACTGGTGACGTATCCTAACGGATGTCCCCGGATGAGCTGCCATAGTGTGCCTTGGCTGGAGAATCAGACAGAAGGTTTAGCGGGTATTGGGAAAACTTTACCCTGGGTCCCACATAGCTCTGCAGTTGTAAAAGATCATACTGCAGAGGTAAAAGATCTGCGCTCTTTACAATCCATCCTTCTCTTTTTGGTCTTCCTCTCCTACATCTTTCCACGTTCATACCTAACATTCTTCTGCCAATATAACTTTCATATCTTCGCATAACATGACCGAACCGTCCAGGTCTATTTACTCGCAGTCTTTCAGTCCCTGGCGCTACTACTATAAGACAAAGTTGATGACAATGTTATTTTACAAGACTTATACAAGGGTCTCTGTCTAAACGAGGGCATGCCACATCAAAAGCAGAGCACATCTCAACAGTAGCCGAAACACGTATCGGCCGTTTGTTTTCATACTCGCGCATGGCCAGAGGAATCCCGCATTTCGGAATAACCACTCGCCGGCTAAGCCGCGGATGCGTGCCGCATTTTCACCCCACAGTGGTCTTTCTTGTCCACACGTGGCCAGATCTTTTATTGCCTAATTTCCATTGGGCGGGGGCAATTTTGATACTGTAAAACCCATCTATCCTTTTTCGGGTTTCTCTTGTTTTATTGGTAACGTTTCCCTTTCGAGAACATTCTGGAATTCGATCCATTCTTCAAGTGGCATTATACAGACCTAAAGAAACGAAAACTCTTAGCATTCTTCTTAGAGCTTTTAGCATTTTCATAGCCAGGCGGACTTGAAAAAAAACTACCACCAACCAAACCAAACAAATACCGGGACCTCTGGATCTTAATTCCGGTGGTCCGAACCACTAGACCACGGAGGCGTGCACTTTGGCATTATAATACTAATCTATTGCATTTCACATCACTTCTGGATATTTAACATAAAACTAGTGATGTTTTTAGACCAAGTCAAGGTTCTTGGCGACTGTAATAAAAAGTTGCGCTTATGACAGATCACAGAATTCACGTTCGGCAAAGTTACGGCGGCCTCGTTAAATCCACACACGGAGGGGCAGCAGGCGAAAAACGGGAATCTATATTTGATGAGCCAGACCCTCGGATATTCTCACTGACGGCGATTGAGAAATAATTCTCTAGGGAGCAGTCTGGAGACTGTGCTCGATGCTTTTATGAATGTGCCCTATGATAATGTTCTCTTATATTTGCTCAAGCTCTAGACATTTGAATTTTTTTTTAGTTTACTCTCACACCTATCATCTAGCCCAAAGTTAATAGCATGAGCACTTGTGTTTATGGATATTTGATGACGGACAAATTTTAATGTATTTAATAATAATTTAAGGACCCATTTATATTATACTACATAAATATACAAACGTCCATGACTCAGGAACAAATGACATATTGTGAAGGGGAGACCCATAAACCTACAGTTGTGTCACTAATCCCAAACGCTGCTCTTGACTACTCGCACGGTGAATCCATGGAATGCTAGAGTTTTCGTCTGTCTACTATAAAGTCTGAAGTACCTACATACATACATACATACATAAATCTCGCCTATATCCCCGTAGGGGTAGGCAGAGGCGAATTAACACCCACGTTTCGCCAACCATGCCAGGTCCCATGTAACAGATGGCGAGCTTATTGCCATTTATCGGGCACAAAAGTCGCAGTACATTGCGGTGTGGTGACAATTGTATTCTACTCTGCCGTCACCACACGGCTGTGTACCTAATATATAGAATAGGTACTTATAGAATTTGTATAATAATAATTAATAATACTCTGGACTCAATTTGTTAGGCAACACATATGCAATATTATATTTATTGACATATTAAATTAAATATAAAATGTCTTTCATCAAATAAACATCTCGGTGAAGGTCGTTCTTAGCGGGATCCTATACTTATATACTTAATTGAAGAAAGGAGTTTCAAGGTACACAAACAAGTTAAATCAACTACAACAAAAATACAATACGCAATTAACCCCTGACACGTACCGGGCTATTTACTTTGACACAGCTTTTCTCATAACAAGTGCTTATAAAATAATTATCTCCAACTTTTAGGATGGCAATTGTACACCGCCGAGCTCTCCTGTAAAACAATGGGTATAATTACACTTAATGTCACCATTCACTATCTGAATGTGCGCCGAAACAATTACTGGACTCTTTATATAATTTTATAAAGAGCCAAATCCTGGGGGAAGTTCGGGAATTATAGGCGAACTTTTAGCTGGGAAACTTTCTAAGGCGAATTAAGTGGTGGGTCTTTTGAAAAATGTATATCGGAGTCCGGGCTTGGAGTAGATCCTTATCTCATTATTGTTTATCCTTATGTAGTGCAAAACATGCTGGCCTGGGACCAAAAAAAAACGTAGGTTGTGCCAGCCCCAGCTCACCCCAGGAGTGCCGTAGAAGTCGACTGAGGGAGTTTGCTCAGTCTACACCAATAAGCACCTTGGGGCACTCGAATGGTGAAGGGCAAACCGTCGACAACAGCATACCCAAAGATGGGTTGGTGTCAGGCTGGCGGCCGGCGGTGGACATGATTATTATATAAATCAAAAGAGAGTTATTAGATGTATCACATTATTTACGTGCTCGTGTCAAAATATGTCTTGATTTCCAGTTCCAGACCAGCCGGCCACATCAGGGCATCATTTTCTAAATATTTTTGACCAACTTTTGCGACATATAACTATATATCTATATGTCGACAACTCTAAACCTTTCATGTTCCCATGCATGTATACATTTAAACATAGCCCAGGCCAAATTTATATCGCATATATATTTAAAAGATGAATATTTATAGAAATCTCTCTCTTAATAAAAACCTATTCAATACTGCACGGTGGAAAATAATAAAGGCTTATTCTCTCCTTCTCCAACACCAGTACACAAGAAAAATTGGGGAACAACAAAAACAAGGCGAATCCCTCAAAGTGACGATAAAGTACAGGCGGGAATTATCGTCGGCTCGAGTGACGTCATTATTCTTTTTTTTCCTCCGCCACCCTCCCCTACCGAGTTCGTGTTATGGGACACTTCATTTCCAAAACTGTCTAACGTTGCACAAATTGGCGGAACAATTTGGCAGCCTAACTTTTTAGGAAACCATTTTTTTTTGCGTAATGCATACGTAATGGCAGTTTAATAAAAAAATCCTTATGAATTTAGGAAGTAGGTACTTCCTCACTTTGGGAGATGACGTCATGTACTAATTTTTAAGATTCAATATGAATAAGATCACCAGATCACCACCTACAGATTGCCCTCCATTACAGGGTCCTAACCTAACATAGTTGGCGAACTGTGGGTTTTTTATTACACTTTTATGCTTACTCTTTGGTGATAAATAGGTGTCATTTATGTATATATTGTAACCTATTTTTTAGTTTACCTTAATGAATATTTAAACACGATGAGTGGACTATTCTCATATCCGAGGTCTGCTTAAAATGTAAGGAAAGTAAGAAATACGATTATTAGAAACCAAATATGTACAAACATTTCCAAACAATAAGTGATAAAAAAAAGATAGCTAAGGAAAACCTAAAAACTGAAGTAGATGTAGAAAATAATATTATTTTAATATATTTATTATGCCATGATCGGTGTTTTTACATACGACATTTAGCCAGCCACCCTTTAATATAAACGGCTGCCAGCTCAAGATCTCAGAGCTCTAATGTTGATTCTGCACACACGTGACACAATTTTAGGAGTTATGGCAGTTCTGAAGTCAAGGGATAATAGCAATAAAGGTATTCTCTTATATCCCTTAGCCTACTTTATCACATTTTATCACACTGAATTAAAACAAAATCAAAAGCAGCGCTTCGAAGAACAAACAAACAAATATTGAAAACTTTGTTAAGTGTAGGCGAGATGTTTATTTTGACGAAGACGCCCCAGCTCTTAATTCGGCCTCCTCCAGCCATGCCATTGAAATCGAACATCAATTCACAATTTTATAGACACATCAAAGGCCCTCCCGTCCCGATGAAATACTTTCATCCGCTGCTAATTTCTGTTTTCTCTCCGAGTCATTTATCATATTCTTTGTGAGGGCTCGTTAACAGTCTAAGCGGTTTCACTTCTTCGTTGAGAAGTAGATAAGTGGTATTATTTTCTATATTTCCTCTTAAGATTTTATTGTAAGTAAATGTTGTGTTTGTGGCAAAGTGTATCTTTATAAATTAGTAACAAACAGTATACTGGTGCGTGAGTCCAGATAGCAGCAGGTTCAGAGTTAAGAATACACTTAATAGAAAAATAAATTGTATAGGAATACTAGCTGACCTAGCAAACGTTGTTTTGCCCTTATCACTTTGGGTTATAAGAAATAGCCTACGACCTATCGAGAAAACACAAAAAAGTGCATAAAAATCTGTCAAGCCTTTTCGGAGCAATTCAATGACATACACTGTGACACGAAATTATATATTAGATGAAACAGAAACTTTTTATTCTTCTTCCAGCCAGAGGGCGTTTTATTTATTAGTCTACACCGTCTATTTTGTTGCTCCCAGGCCAGCATAGAAGACCATGGAAATGCATGGAAGAAGAATAGGAAACGAACATTTAATATCAATCATTACCTCCTTCGCAGCATCTTTATAAAACAAGCAAGTTTTTTATATCATAGATCGTTTGATTATTGCAAGTGCAGCCTAAAATATGACATTTCATCGCTCCGCCTATAATGGTTGTCATCATAACTTTCCGTTAAAAGTAATATTTTTAATAGTAAGGACGAACGAAATCATAATTCTTGTTGGAGAATTAAATTTCCTAGAGGCAAAAGAACCTTTATACCTCACCGTTGTTTTTATAAAAGAAATTACTGTATAGGTGTGGAGTTTCAAAATGACTGATTTCTTTAGATACCACAATTTATTACCGGTCAACGGTACAGGCTATGAGATTTTTTATTACATCTTAAAAGAGGAGATGGTATCAAAAGGATATAAAAGTAATCGCGGACAGTCCAAGCTCACGTCTATCGTACGAAATAATCTTGTTTCTTTCGAGAAAGGACCCTTTGAACAAAACACTCGCTCTTCTAAGTGCATTTTATTCTGTTAGACCCTTTGAGAAAGGCCTGGTGACCCAACCAGTTCGAGCAGACCCTTTACTAAAATCCTGCCTTCTTCTCTCACGTTTTGTGTTGTTTGCTCTAAGGGACCGCCGAAGGGTCTCTTAATGTTGGACGCCTCTATACTACACAGTTCTGTTGTGGAAATGGTTAAAATTCAATTATTCTGAGGCGTTAGTCGCGAGTCCAAGTTTGTAGTACGCCGTCACTTAGGACAGTCTCATTCATGCGGAGGACTTTACAGATTCGGCTTAATCCAACTTTAATACAAGCTTTTATGCTATAAGTTGGTCAATTTAATTATTTTAACAGGAATTTCGGAGGGTCACGGGACCCTTGGCATTTGTTCTCGTGTTGGCTCGAGAATTTTTGAGCGAGCACTTCGCAAGCAATTAGATTTGAAGAATATTTGTACAAACTGTACAATTACGGAATGCAAACAAGAGTTACAATTGGCAGAGTTAAATTGGATTGCCAAAGAAATATATTTCGATTTCTAGGTCCGAAACTTAAGGTTGTTCAAATGTTTAGTATTTACTGAGTAAACGCAGAGACTCCAAATCGGATTTTGAAACAAAAATAACAATCAAACGTCAACAGGCAAACTGTTCTCACTGTATTCATCTGCAAGATTCTTCTTCAGAGTGATCTTCGACCAACGTTGAATTAAATTTTTCAAATAATGGTAAAGCCTGTCTTCGCCTACAGAGAAAACAAGTAGTAAAAAAAGACATTTGATCGATAGAAACGTATCGTTTGCCACATGACTAGACCCCCTGGTAAAACAAGACACTAGAGCCGGTTATTCTAGAGCCGACGGACAACATACCATCTGTAAGTCCATAATTTGGATATCGCGAAAACATCGTCAGCGACAAAATTAACAAAACCAGATAGCGCGGCGCGGCTGCAAGTCACACAAAAGACACAAGTTCGGCCGAAGTCGGTACACGTCGGATGCACTTCGGGAGTTGTTTTGTCACTGGAAAATCTCCAAGAGACGGGATTACGTAGTTTGCGTTGTTTTTACTGAAGCTTTCGAGGATTTAGTGGAAATATCATAGAACATGACTTTGTTAACAGAAACGTAACAATGCTATTTAATTTAAGGCAGCGCTCGGTGGTGAGGTATCATCATCAGCTTAATGTCTCCACTGCTGGGACACAGGCCTTTTCTACGGATGACAGAACATAGGGGCCATAACCTACCACGCTGACACAGTGCGGATTAGTGGATATTAGCGACTGCAATATGCAGCCGGGACCAACGGCTTAACCTGCCTTCCAAAGCACGGAGGAACTCGAGATAATATAATTTTGGGGTACCTATCCAACGCCAAGGCAAGTGCTTTTGTCCAGGATTAGTGAGCCGTGGAAAAAGTCTCCCCGGGAGAAAAGACAATTTTATGTCTTTCTCCTTTTAGGAACAAGGGCGAAACGAATTCTGTCTCCTGCCATGTGTGGTGGAGAACTACAAGTCCTGAGCTCGTCTTAAGATAAAAGTGCTGTCACAATTATTGTATTCTGGGGATCTAGACAAGTGGCCAATCTAGTCGAATGAATAGAATACAAATGCCAATTTTTGACAGCTTCTATATTTGACTTAAAGGTCGCCATGTTGTTTTTTTCTGTAATACGTCAGTTTTATACATTATTTGTATCACTATTCGTTCAAATACATTGGCCACTTGTCTAGAGGGACTAACCTGCGATCATCATCATCATCATCATCATCGCCAGCCCTTTAATGTCCCCACTGCTGGGGCACGGGCCTTCCCTATGGATGGAAGAATATAGGGAGATTGGGCCATAACCCACCACGCTGGCCCAGTGCGGATTGGTGGGTACTAACGACTGCAGATGCAGCCGGGACCAACGGCTTAACGTGCCTTCCGAAGCACGGAGGAACTCGAGATAATAAATTTTTGGTCACCCATCCAATGACCGGCCTTAGCGAAATTGCTTGGTTTACGCAATCGCAGGCCAAGCGCGCTGTGCCACTGCGCTAGCGAGCTCCTCCTGTGATCTCGTGGGAGAATTAATTAAAGAAAATATAAACTTTAAACATAAATGTATTGTACCATCTCGGAAAAAACAATAATCTTATTCGATACTTCAATCAAAAGTATGACAAATCTTTTTCTCTTAAATCTATGGTGACAGAAATATAAAACCTCTCGCAACATCCTCCCACTAGAGAAGATGCTGTCACCATCATTAGCTGCCGCACCATCAATCACAAAACTTCTAAAGGGTACACCTTTGTATTGGTCTAACTAACGTACCCTTCTTTGTGCGTACTTTGGCTAACCTTATCCTGCCGTCCCTACCAGGTATAAGCTCCATTATCACTGCTCAAGGCCAATGAAGACGCTTATCAGTATCATTGCCAACAAGAACGACTTCATCTACTTTTGGTTGAACTTTAGAAAACAGCCTATTCTTCCGACGTGATAAAAATCCTAAATTTTCGGACTAAATCTAAACGAATCTTTTTAAGATGTCGATACTGTTTTCCTAAATTGTTAGTGGAAGATTCAATATCATCACATAACACTAGAGATCCCTCATGACTTCTATAAGACTCCATCAAAAACATAGAAGGCGTCATGGGTCTTGGCTCATTCGAATCATCGGTCACATACGATATAGGTCTAGAGTTGACAATAAATTCACATTCACACAAAGCAGTCAACAATTGAACGTAATTTAACCTAGCAGTACCTAATATTCTCTTCAAAACATTTTTCACTACGCCTATCAATCTTTCGAAAAATCCTCCCCACCATGCAGCACTGGGAGGGTTAAATTTCCACTTAACTTTTAACAATTTACTAGCGCAAGTGAAATTTGTTGCGTTATCGCTATATACAACTTTTGGACTACCCCTCCGCGCCACAAAACGTCGAAACGCCTGCAGGAAATCCTCAGCGGTGAGCGAACAAACTAACTAACTAACGAAAATTTTATGAGTCGCTGACAAGATAAATCTCTTGGTAATCTTACTTGGAGAGTGCTCTAGTTGTATACCATCTAATGAAAGCACATCCCGTTGCTTATTCCATTTTAAGCCTAAAATATTTACTTTGTGGGGAGTACAATTATCACCTGAATGTTATCAACAGCGTAAATCAAAACCACCTTTTTTCATAACAGCTATAGCTTTATCACGAAATTCATTCAACTCATCCACCGAACTGACACTCGTCACGCTATTATCCACATAAAAAGACTTAAGTAACTTACTAATTAAAGATTTCTCATGATCTGAGTCGGTGCCCTCGCACACAGACAACAAGTGATGTTCAATAGTAGCCTCAAGCAAAAATGGACTGCAAGTCAAACCAAACACAACCCTACAGTGTCTATAAACCTGCAATTTGTTAGAATCATTATCATCCCACCATAAAAATCGTAATAAATTCCTGTCTTTTTGAGAAATACTAATCTGCAAAAAAGCCTTCTTTATATCAGAAATCACTCCTATCTCTTTCTCCCTAAAACGTAAAAGTATATTAGGAATAAGCTCAATCAAGTTAGGTCCAGTTTCTAAGCATTGGTTTAAAGAAGGGCAATTAGAACTACGCGCCGATGCATCGAATACTGGGCGAACTGGCGTAGTGCTACTAGAAAGACGTATTACGGGCTTATGCGGCAGATAATGACAGTTTACATTACTATACTCACAATCAGGTACCTTCTCAATAATTCCTTCAGATAACCAGTCATTAAAAATCTTTCCGTATAACTCGTAATAATTATCACACTTTAACTTAGCCGTCACTTTCTCTAAACGCTTATATGCAATCTCCTTATTACTAGACAGTGGAGGGTGATTTTCTTTCCAAGGCAATAACACTTCGTATTTCCCATCCTGGTTAAAAATTGTAGTCGCTTTGAAAAATTGTTTGACCTCTTGTACGTGTACGTCTTTACTCTTTTTCTCTGCAGGATCCATAATACCCAATGTGTCCAATTTCCAGAGGTCCGATATATTATCTTCTCGAAAAAACAGCGACACTACATTTAGAGTTGTATCGTTTCTCTCAGTATACCCAATTCTCTTACCAATTAGCGTCCAACCCAACTTCGATTCAATCACAGCCAAACCGCTATCCAACTGCTTCATATTATTTGTTAACAACTTTGGCAACATATCTGCTCCAATCAATAGACTAATCGGCTCATCGTTTTCTTCGATATCTGTTAGAAATACATTCATATCGTTTATTTTTTGAATCAACGTTTTATCACTTACAATTGGAATGTCAGTACATATTTGCGGTTTGTCAAAAACGTCAATATCGCAAGTAAATGACGTTGACAGGTTTTGGACAGAAATACGATATTGTTTATGAGTCTCTGGTGACGAAGTTAAGCCTCCAAAAAGTCCATGTTGTATTACTGTATTGCCAAGCGACTTGTACTGCATATATTCTGCGACTTCTTTCAATATGTATGAATGTTGTGAACCAGAATCTATAATGCTTCTTACTATCTTAGTTTTCCCATTATAATGTAACTTAACACGTAGAGTTTGAAGGAAAACATTTTGATGAACAGAAATGTTTGAAACAGTTTTCAACGTTTCCCTTTCTTTTGTATTTGACTGCGAACTACTGGGCGACGCAGCTTCTCTGCACATTAACAATATATGTTTTCGACCGCACCATGCACATTTTTTGTTGCTTCTACATGTGCGAAAGCCGTAGCCAAGTTTTAAACAACGGAAACAAACATTTTTCTCTTTCACTATATTTTCACGTTCTCCTAATGTCATTCTTTTGGCCTTGTTACATAACGAGCTCTCATGGCTTTCGCTACAAAATATACATGCCAATACTTTTCCTTCGCCAGCTACTAAACTCGATGCCGTAGGGATGTTATCTTCTGGTATGGCACTCGCTCTCTTACTTTTGCTCTCGGCGTTGTTAGTATTATTAACAAAACCGCGCGTGGCCATTTTAATTCGCTCTTCATTCTCGGCTTCTGATTTTAGAAATGCCATCAATGCCTTCAGTCGATCTTTAGGTTCAGGTGTTGATCCACAGCTTCTTTGCCAAACTCTGAGCAATTCTTCTGGTAGAGATGATTCCACAAGAGCGAATAAGACTGCACAATCGACATTCATTACTTTCAATGATTCCAGCGACCTAAGGCTAGATTCTAGCTTATCGTAAAGTAATGACACTTGAAAATTACTGCGAGACTTATTTATGTTACTCTCAACGACCAGTTGTAATAGCTTGCGTATATATACTTCAACCAACAAATCAGATCGACCATATCTTGCTTTCAAACTTTCGATCGCTTTATGGTAATTATCGCCAGTAGGGGGAAAACTGCTTACTAAATCACACGCTCTAGAGCCAGAAGTCATGCTTTGCAATAAATATTGAAATTTATCTTCGCTACTCAACTCTTCGTCTTCGTCTATACTCTTAAATTGACTCCAGAACTTTAACCAATTAGTCAGATC
The DNA here is from genome assembly GCA_963931975.1 of Cataclysta lemnata. Classification (NCBI taxonomy): domain Eukaryota; kingdom Metazoa; phylum Arthropoda; class Insecta; order Lepidoptera; family Crambidae; genus Cataclysta; species Cataclysta lemnata. Next base: position 12,645,613 of record OZ008353.1, on the reverse strand, counting down.
ACCATCAAATTTATACAGCTCTATTTTTGGTAGCATCATTTTGCGTGTCGAACATTTTCCGCGTTCAGAATGAACCACAGTGGTACATCTACTCTCCGCGTCAAAATTTTCGTCTCGTGTGAGCCGTGCTAAATCGAGTTCTGCCCGTATAAACTGTGACTTATATTTATCCATCGACTCTAACTCATTTTCGATGTCTTCCTCTACAGCGTCATTTCCAATAAGCTCCTGAATGACCGCCTCATCTATCACTTTAATTTGTGTCATGTGATCAGATAAAAGCTTGAAAGTTACCTCTGCATCTCTAATTTGTACGTTTTCTATGAAGCCGGAAAGTTTTTTCAAAGTCTTAGTAAACATACTTCGGTACATACCCCTTGTCTTTATCTTCTCCATATCGACAATCACCTTTAAATACGTCGGGCGCCAGATGTGATCTCGTGGGAGAATTAATTAAAGAAAATATAAACTTTAAACATAAATGTATTGTACCATCTCGGAAAAAACAATAATCTTATTCGATACTTCAATCAAAAGTATGACAAATCTTTTTCTCTTAAATCTATGGTGACAGAAATATAAAACCTCTCGCAACACCTCCTATCAATTCAAATCAATTAATAACAAGTCATATATACTATAGTATTCACAGAAACTATATCTTATCGCCATTTATTAATTTAGAGCCGATTCTGTCTATAAGTTACTGTGCAAATCATTTTGATTGTACTATTCCAGGAAGTAGTCAGATTTAGAAGGAAGTAAGAAGATAAAATTGAAGTATGATTAGATAAGTTATCGCATTGAAAATACATCTCAATTTCCGGTGCCAAGTTAGATGGCGGATTTCGAAGGACCAAGTTTCAAGTTACCTCAACACCCGAGGCGTTGGTAAGTTTCGCCGCGAGTACTGTTCAACCGATTATAGATGTCTGTTTCTAAGATTAGCTGTTGTGTTGTATCTATTGTATGTCTATAATACATAGATATCTCTCTTTTGATATAATTTAATAGAATAATGTGTTTTCACATATTAAGCCAATTTTGCTTTTGATCCTTACCAAATCCAAACAACACAATACACTGAGTACAAATTTGTGTGGGTACTTACAAAAAATTCTTTACCTGAAATAGGAGACATTTAATAGTACATTATATACCAAGGGCGATACAACAAAGAATGTCTCAGATCGCAAGTATTTGTTGGAACTAAGATTTTCCGTACGCGTAGCGGGTGGAAAAAAATCCACTTTATGGTCAGTGTGATATGAAATTTAAACGTTGTCTTCCCTTGTTGAACGATTACCGTTTTTGAGATGTCAAGTTATTTTGGTCAAAGGGCGAAACGGACTATCAGTATATATACGACTGTTTTGCTTTCTTTGCCGAGTGGTGATGGCGAAGCAGAATCCAATTTAAAGGTGAGTGGACAAAGTTAAAAAACGACTTTTTTAATGAACATAGTTTTTATGTGACGGGAAATTGACTGATGAGCTCAAAACGCCCAAATTTTTACAATTTTAAACACTATGAGTGTGACTCATTTTGAACTTGTTGTTAGTTAACACCTTTGTGCACTCACTCCTTCAATTGCGACTTACTAATACTGCGATAACGGTTTCCGCTAGATGGAAATAGCTACTTGTACTTGTATACACTTAGTTGGCGAAATGTGGGCAATAGTTCTTCTTCGCTTACCGTCACATGCATTCACCCACCACACACCAAGTTTTAATATACACAAAAATTGTTTTATGTTTCTGTTTGTTTTCGGTTTTGCCGTAATTTTAATTAATTATAAATCGCTTAGTTTCCCCACAGGACAGGCTAAGCCTAGTGTGCGGGCTGGAAATGTAATTGTAAGAAAGAGAATTGGAAATAAAATTGTTGTTAATTATAAGAAAGAGAACTGGAAATAAAGACATTGTTATTATATAAAATAACAAATAACACCTCATGCCGTCACGGGGCGTAAAAATGGTTGCCTTGTCGATATTACAGTTGAATGATCGCACATCGTCCGTCGCTCGGAAAGTTATTTTGCCGTCGGAGCTCACTAACGCGACCCTCTGTTACACTGTGTCGTACCGATTAGCGATTTAATTTTATTTTACGTTATCAGAACATCTAACGTCTACACTGTTAGAACATCTTACATCGACTGTAAACCCTAAGCCAAAACCTTGAGCAGCATGGATTGGAATGTTGTCATCCCTGGACTCTCTTTGGTTCACTGGTCTCTCGACAAGCTTCTTTATCGTCTCTCTTTTCTTTCATCACTAGCACTTTTCTGGTGTGATGGATGATATGAATCACAAGGGCTTGATGGCGTCTGACCGATATAAATGGAAGAGGAATTGACTATAGTATTCTTACAATATTATTCTATAAATTTAACAGCGTGGTTAACGGACTTAAAATATGTATGTTCGTAAATCACAACTTTTAACTGGATTTGTTTCCTAGATAGCTCAGGAGATGACGTTAATTGATTTAGGATCATGTTATTCATATAATATACAACTAACGTTTGCGACAGTTTGGTATAAATGCGGTCTTATATAATGCAACGTTACACAAACCCTGTTGAATAACAAGCTGCCGAGTTGGTTCGGTAGGCAAAAACAATGCTCGGAACCCGCCGCATTATAACAAAGAAATAGATTTTTACTAAATTGCAAACATATACAATTTCACATCGTAAGTCAAGCATTATTTATGGAAATGTATAATTTCAATACTTTATATCCGCTAAAAAGTATAAAATTTGTGAGGGTCTAATATTAACGGAGAGACTAAATAAGAGTTAGATTTTTACCGGTCCAAGTTCAAGCATTCTCAAGAGGTCTCCAGTTGCCGTTCCGGGTTCCGGGTTCGAATCCTGGTAGAAATATCAATTGCTTAAACTAGTACACTAGTATATTTTACAATTTCTTTCTATCTCAGACGTCCACTGCTGAAAATGCTTACAGATCAGTGGATTTTAGCTGACTGCATTCAACGGCTCCCTGCGTCAATCCACTTCGTAGGTGGTAGGTTAATTGTCATTCTAATAAAGGTTCTTTCACAAGTCCCTTCGATTTCGAATACCTGGCACTGGTCATCTTTCAAGATTCAACTTATCTGTGATATTAAGTGGACTAAGATTGTTGATATAACTATATCAACAATCTTAGTCCACTTTATATCCGCTAACATCATTTATCATCTAAAGCACTAATTCTGTCAAGCACATTCTGTACACCTACGCCGTTTTACAGAAAAACACATTCCCTTTCATCATAAGTCATGGTTTAAAATTGACGTTAACTCTGTCTTTCATTCAGCAAATAAAAGCGACAGTATCAGTTATAAACTATGACTAACTTTAGTCCATGTTTAAAAATAAGGGAGTAAGTTTTTAACATTCACCGATTAGTATTTTTGCTCTGCGTCGATGTCGCCTTACGACAGCTTAATATGTCAGGCAGCTTTTATTCTGTAAGCTGCTATTGTTATAGTATATCCGTCGCTCTCACTCTTTGAGAATAATAGCAAAGTGTGAGACAGACGGGTAGAGTAAAGCAGTAGTAATCGGCTTACAGATTAAAGGTGCGCGAGCGCAATTTATCAAATAACATTTTTTTTAATTCTCCCTATATTTTAGGGAAGTCTAAGGGTCTAGCCCATACAGCCATGTCTTTAGTGAATATTTTATCTTTAAGTCTTATAAAATAATGAGTGGGTAAAAAGTATGAATGAAATTTGATATTTACGTTAAAATATGGGTGTCACATATTTTAACGCATCTAGGGAGTGCTTGGAGCGAGTCAAATGGTAACAGAGTTCATGACGGTGACCGATGAGGTGGTGAAAACCACTGTAAAATTCTCAACGTCAAACACGGCACAACACTTTTATTTCAATGATTCTTCATAATTGAACATCAACACGGATCCTTATGCATCAAAATAACACCACTTTTACTACACAAAGTCCACTCTGAAACAATTTTTGAATGATTGAAATAAAAATTTGACTGACGCCATTGAAAGCCCGCCAAGCACCTCATCAAATAACATTAGACATAAAGTGTTGCCAGGTGCTGGTTGTGTGAAATGTGCAGCTATCCAATAGATGACAACCAAGGTAAACAACATTGAATCCATGACAATATAGGTATAAAATTGGTTATTAAATTTTTAGTAATAACCGATAATTATAAATCAATATGAATAAACTAATCGTCTTGGTGACATCGGCGTTTATAAGAGTCTCATATGAATACACTTTAAATAAATTAAAAGTAGTTAGTGAAATGTGTGGTATTTACTTAAATTCAACATAGATTAGTGGTCGTTCTAGTGGTTTACCCTTGACTTTGTCACTTTGCGATGCTTGTATCGCTGAGGAAACAAGTAAGGAAATAATTTATTATGTTATGATTTGGTACATCAATAAGCAAATGTGTTGAAAGAGATCAAATTGGACATGATCAATGAGATTCAATAGATTTCTTAATTGCTTGTTTTTCATTAACACATAGTATTTACGTTATGTTATTCCCAGTACTGTTTTGTTTTCATATTATCAACGAGGAAACAGATAACCTTTGTCTTATGGGTGTATTTTTATGACAGCATTAGTGTTTGAGACGTTTATCAACATGCCGTGTGTTTAGTAATGTAATTACAATTTTAAAATAAAACTGTTGGTGGAATTGTGCTTCAAAAAATGTGGTTGAATGGAATCGTTCCAATTGTTTTGTTGTCTGGATTGTCAGTGGAAGAATTTGCGGGAAAAAATGTTGTAAGTTAACAGCGTATTATCTATTAAGCTCTTTTTATATTCTACATTTAATATGAAATCGGGGAAAAGACAAATGAATTGCATGGCAAATGGGTTTTTCTATGATGGCGCAGATGGAGGTGTTCTTAATATCATGAAGAGTATAGATAGGTATTTTAATGTTGGTGTCGCTTTAAAGAAAACAGCACTGAGGACTTGTAAAATTGTGAGATCTAGGCGCTCCCGAACGTTGCAGATACAGCGTTTAAAAAAATATCTGGAATCAAAGCAATTAAAAGCATGAACACAAGTGCTGTGATTAGCAAAATCAAGCATAACAAATAAAGATTACATTTTTGACTAATATGTCTGAGTGTGCCTACCTATGCTGGTCTTCTATGCTGGCTGGGAGCGAGCTGGCTGCTGGCTGCGAAGAAATAACGTAGAATAGGCCAGCTCCAACTCATCCCATGGGTGTCGTAAAAGTCGACTAAGGGAGATTGCCCGGTGTAGACCAATAAGCACCTTGGGGCACCCGAATGGTGGAGGGAAAACCACCAATAACAGCATACACAAAGAGGGTTAGTATCAGGTAAGCGGCCGGCTGTAAAATCTAAGCCAAAACCTTGAGCAGTATGGATTTGAAAGGTTGTCATTCCAATCACTCTCTCCGTTCATCGGTCTCTCGACATGGTCCGTTTCGTCTCTTTTCTATACATTCATTCATCACTAGCACCTTTACGGTGTGATGGATGATATAATTCAAAAGGGAATGGATAGCTTGATGACGTCTGACCGATAAGAAGAAGGAGATGTATAAGTGTGCCTATCATGTAAATATATCTTCTTCTCCCTGCCCTGTTCCCAGTCTATCTGGGGTCGGCGCAGTATATTTCCTCTTCCATGTCAGACTTCATCAAGCCATCCAGTATTCCATGATGGCTGAATAAATTAACTGAATGATAGAATGTCAGTTCCGACTATAGTAGTATATCGTAAAAGTCGACTAAGAAGGTTGCACAGTGTAGAGAGTATGTGTGTAAGCATCTTGGGGTACCCTAATGATGGAGGGCAAACCACCAACAACAGCATACCCAAAGAGGGTTGGTGTCAAGCAGGCGGCCGGCCGTAAAACCTAAACCAAAACTTTGAGCAGTACGTATTGGAATGTTTTCATCCCAATAAATATCTCTGTTCGTCGGTCTCTTGACATGGACCTGAGACGCACCATCAGGATATAATTCATTGAAAATTTACTGTCATCTTTTTATACATACATAAATCACGCCTATATCACCGAAGGAGTAGGCAGAGGTGAACTAGCACCCACGTTTCGCCAATTATGTTAGGTCCCATGTAATAGGTTGCGAGCCTATTGCCATTTATCGGGCACATAAGTCACAGTACATTGCTAGGTGGTATAAGAGGAACGCTGCTGCCCATTCCTCATCACTGATTTATCCTTAGTCGCCTTGTACGACACCCACGGGAGAGATTTCGGGTGGTGACAATTGTATTCTACTCTGCCGTCACCACACGGCAATATCTACTTTGGTTCTTCAATGATTAGAGTCAACGACAGTAGAGAGTCTACGATGGTCTAATCATTAGACCATCGTAGACTCGTCATTCAGTGTCTAAGATTAATATTTTTGAGCTGAAAGTATACACTGGTATTTTTATTATCAAAACGTTTTAGTTATTACTGATATCACAATTTGGCCGCACGTCTCATGAGGATTTTATGGTATTTTTCAGATGAACAGTTTGCGGCCAGAACTAAACCAAACAGGAAATGCTACCACTCAGAAAAGAAAATCGTCAAGGCGTGGTTTCGGTGAGCGACTTACTAATCTATAAAGCTGAAGAGTTTGTTTGGTTGAACGCGCTAATCTCAGGAATTACTATTGACTGAAATTGAAAAAAAACCTAGCAATGTACTGCGATTTCCGTACCCAATAAATGCCAATGGGACCTAACCTAATAGGTGAAACGTGTGTCGTAATTCACCTCTGTCTACCATTTCGGGGATATAGGCGTGATTTATGTATGTATGTTATACATAAATTTCGTTCAAGCTATAATGTTAGTAACAATACAGCTTGCATGAACGAGTACAATCAACAGTCCCGTCTACTATCTTTTACGAAGGTTCAGATCTCTAAAATAATTACGTAACTGAGTTTCTTTCGATTTGTCTGACAGTATGACGACGGGCTTGGAATTTAATTAATCTCAGGACAAGACGGCATTGAAATTTCCCTTTTGTCCAGCTTTTAGGCAGTAAATAAGTTACGAACTTACATACATACATAAATCACGCCTATATGCCCGAAGGGGTAGGCAGAGGTGAACTAGCACCCACGTTTCGCCAATCATGCTAGGTCCCATGTAATAGGTGGCGAGCCTATTGCCATCTATCGGGCACAAAAGTCGCAGTACTATTGCTAGGTGGCATAAGTGGAACGCTGCTGCCCATTCCTCATCACTAATTTATCCTTAGTCGCCTTGTACGACACCCACGGGAGAGATTTGGGGTGGTGACAATTGTATTCTACTCTGCTGTCACCACACACACCTTGTACAAATACATATAAATCCGTGATGAACTACTTTCGCCAATTATGTTAGTTACCATGTAATAAGTGGCTAGCCTATTGCCAACTATCAAATAATTATATTGCTCTATAAGAGAAACGCTATTGCCCATTAGGTATTTTACATCTGTTATTAGTTATTAAATATAGTAATGCGTAATTGCGTAGAGTTATTTAAAAGGGTTGTCCTGTGTACAGCTCTACTTTATTGTATGGTGTATATTATTTCAGATGTGGTGCAAGTAGATTTTAGTGAAGGGGTAAGACTATAATTCTATTATCAAAGTAAAGTAACGTACCTTATGAAGAATATTACTACTGCCTTTACTATTATACACTAATAGTCTGGTTTATTTTCAGCCAAATAAGCTGCCTTCAGGGATTTTCAATAGAATGAATGGTAAAATAATTTGATTTTCAATTCTGTTATCTCTAGCTAAAATCAGTAATGCATTTTATACAACTATTTTTAATTCTATGGCTGTAATGTATCTAAATCAGCACTACTCAAGCGGTTCAATTCTTTCGTGTGTCACCTCTCATATCGACGAACATGTTGTAGAATTGTATCGAAGCCATTTAAGGCTGCTTTTCTACCAGATATATGCGAGGTAGCTAAGCGAAGCTGAGCTAAGAAAAATTCACCAATAGGATTTCTTCATTTCTTATTTATTGCTGAAACAGTATTGAGTATCTCTGGTAGAAAAGCAACCTAGTCATATACAAAAATGTAAGTAACACAATTTTTTTTATTGACAGATGATTCAGAGCCGTACTCGGCTACTAAAAATAAGTCATCGGTAAGTCTCGATTATGAAGCTTATCTTTTTTAGATAAAACAGATATAACATATAACACTAGATTTCTTTGAAAACTAATTGGGAACATATTGCTAACTATTTTTCAAAAAAGCCGCTGCTGGCAGACAAGCAAAGTGGTCAAAGAATTTAATTAAACATTTTAAAAGATTAACAACCAATAAAACATACTTTAAAAACAATCTAATCATTCAAATCTAAATATTCCTAAATACTATAGAGCCATTTAGTTAAAATTATTTTGAAAGTCGTTCCTTTAGGTAAATGACAGGGATGTTTAAATACTTTAAGTAACATAATTTTAAATGGCAAACATAATTTTAAAGTAACATAATTTTAAATGTAAAAACATACTTTAAAAACAATCTAATCATTCAAATCTAAATATTCCTAAATACTATAGAGCCATTTAGTTAAAATTATTTTGAAAGTCGTTCCTTTAGGTAAATGACAGGGATGTTTAAATACTTTAAGTAACATAATTTTAAATGGCTACTACAGATCATGATTATTGTTGCAGGAATCGGTTATAATAAATTTTCAATGGCAGGAATTCGCTAATGTAAGTAATTGTAAAAACTAGTAGAAAACCCATGTTATTGTAAATACTATCATCATCATCATTCAGCCGAGAGACGCCCACTGTTGGGCACCAAACCGGTCGGCCCTGCGCTGCCCGCATCCAACGGCTTCCCGTGACCTTCACCAGATCGTTGGTCCACCTTGTGGGCCTTCCAACGCTGCGTCTCCCGGTTCGTGGCCGCCATTCGAGGACCTTTCCGCCCCAACGGCCGTCAGTCCTCCTCGCAATGTGCCCTGCCCACTGCCACTTAAGGTCCGCAATTCTTCGGGCTATGTCGGTGACCTTAGTTCTCCAGCGGATCTCATCATTTCTGATATGATCACGCAGGGAAACACCGAGCATAGCCCTCTCCATACTAGTAGAAAAGTTATTTCGTCCGTGAAGGCACCGCTATTAATTTTGGTATATTGGAGCCTCACCTTAGCTACCTTACTTAGACGAGTCACCTTTCTTATTAGTTTAAAGTTTTCTAAAATGTCATCCATAAATAAAATTCTATAAAAGGATTCAATAAAAAAGTTGCAATATAGAAACCTAAATTTGTATTTGTTAACTTTTTCAGCAGCTGGAATTATCTCATAGACCAAGGAACAGGGTACGCAATTTATAAGGAAACATGACAACTCACAATGCTATGATATTTATAATATATCTCTGTATGTTTCTAGGAACCCGTCTTTATAGAGTTTAACATTAACGAAGTAAGTAATATTTGATTCACCATCCCCATCTCTCACGTGGGTGTCGTACAAGGCGACATGTGTCCTCCGAGAGTATAAAATTCTTTGAATGGAGTAGTTTTGCCCTGAAACTATTCGATCTCATTACAGTATAATCATATCATATAATCATACAGTCATTTAATACAGAATCAGTCCGTCAGTCAGTGATGATGATGATTTATTTTTCTGTTTTACTGTTTCAGGTCACACCACTCTCAAGGATTCAACAGAGCAACGATACCAGCTCATATGTAAAGCTTTACTTTTTCTAGCTTTCATTAAGAAACGGTTTGTTTCGTAAGACTTTATTTATTATGTAACTCGATGGTGCTGTGCTGCTGGGCTTGCTTGATTATATAAACTAAGTAATGCTCGCTAAGACTGGCCATTGGATTGGTGACCGAAAATCATCCGTCCTTTAAAAGGCATGTTAAGCCGTTGGACCCGGCTGCAAGTGTAGTCTTAATACCCACCAACTGAACTGCGGGCCGACGTGGACAAGTCTCTCTCCACCACTTGACAGTGTTTTGTTTCGGGATTTAGTGGGAGTTAGAGCGAGAGGAGAAGACTTTCTGTCCCCCGAAAGAGATGTGTCCACGTCCCGTGCTACGGCGGCAGGACCAGCATGGTTATGGCTCAATCTTCCTATATTCTTCCATTAATGGGGAAACCCTGCCTGTGTCCCAGCAGTGGGTAAATTAAAGGGCTGGTGATGATGATAATAATAATGTTGGTGAACTTAATGAGTACGTAAGATTATTATTTTTTAATTTTATTTGAATATATTATAAATGTTAGAAAAAATTATCACAAAGAAAATTGTTGGTGTTGGTTGGTGTAAAAATTAAATATACTACTACTCTTGCAATCAATCAAAATATGAAATATAATCGACTGCCATTTGTTTATTTATATAATTTTCATGATGATTAGGAAGACGACTACAGTAGCGAATACACTGACTCGGACACCATAACCTCACATTCACCTCTGGGCAGTCAGCCTCTACCCATCGAATGTAAATATGGTACAGACGAAAATCCTTACCCAGTCATAAACATTAAGAGGTCAGGCAGAAGAGTCAGCGAAATAAGTAAGTTAATATAATTTACCATTGTATATAATGACTCATTGTACAGTTATAATACTTTATATGTGTGTGACGGCCGTAGTAGTGGCCGTGTAGTGGCCGTGTGGTGACGGCAGAGTAGAATACAATTGTCACCACCCCAAATCTCTCCCGTGGGTGTCGTACAAGGCGACTAAGGATAAATCAGTGATGAGGAATGGGCAGCAGCGTTCCTCTAATACCACCTAGCAATAGCAATTGTACTGCGACTTTTGTGCCCGATGTATGGCAATGGGCTCGCCACCTATTACATGGGACCTAACATAATTGGCGAAACGTGGGTGCTAGTTCACCTCTGCCTACCCCTTCGGGGATATAGGCGTGAATTATGTATGTATAATACTTTATAGGTGATCCTTCTGAATTCCCGTAAATCAGGCTATTCCGGTTATTTTTTACTTATTTTTATTTATTGTATTATCGTTCCCTCCATTCTGTAATAGCCTAAGTCAATGCATCGTCATTATCTTACATACAATTACATACATACATAAATCACGCCTATATCCCCGAAGGGGTAGGCAGAGGTGAACTAGCACCCACGTTTCGCCAATTATGTTAGGTCCCATGTAATAGGTGGCGAGCCTATTGCCATTTATCGGGCATAAAAGTCGCAGTACATTGCTATTGCTAGGTGGTATAAGAGAAACGCTGCTGCCCATTCCTCATCGCTAATTTATCCTAAGTCGCCTTGTACGACACACACGGGAGAGATTTGGGGTGGTGACAATTGTATTCTACTCTGCCGTCACCACACGGCTATTTCGTCATTATCTTGCCCTTATCTATTTCATTTGGGGCCGGCACAGTATGTTTTTTCTTATTCACTCTTGTTGGCTGTTATCTCTTCATTCACTACATTTACTTAATATATCTAAATTAATACTTCATTGATGCCACATCCTCTACATCCGTCAATATTCGTGTTCATCATTCTTTTAGTCACATGGATGTCCTTTCTCCCCATAACATGTCTATACTATAGGTCAAACGATTCCCTTATTCTTATTTATTCTTTTCCATTATTGATTGTTTTAAGGTGAAAACGGTTCCAGCGGAAGACCAGCCCTGAGCTGGGACCGTTTGAGACAAATGATTAGTACATATGTTTAATGTTTTTGTTTGTTTGTCCCTTATCTTCTCTATCAATGGTACCACTTTCAAACTTCCTCTTATATATTTATTTGTCACTTTATCCATTCTTATCACGCTGCATATATCTCTAGCCATTCTTATCTCTGCTGCATGCGTCCTAAGGTTACGGGAGTTCAAAAGAACACGTGGCATAGAACCTTATAACTGTATTTTTATGAGTTCTTTTGTTTTCAGAATGCGAAGAGTTTTCTTGGAGACTGAAACATGAAATAATTGATGCAGATTATTACAGAAACGAGTGTAAGTGGTTTTCAGACATACGCAAATCACGTCTGCTTATCTCCGAAGGCAAGGGGGAGGAAGGCGACGGTGTATTAACAATCATTTTTTCCATGCCCACTGACCTACTATATAAGCATTTTGACCTCTATCTAGCATTAATCATAATATCGCTAGATAGTGTGCAAATAATAAATAAGTAAATTCTTATACTTGCACCCAATAAATATTTCGAACAGTCACATCTAGCCCAATGTAAGAAGTATAAGCCCCTTATGTTAAGGATACTAGATGACGGATGAAAAAATTCTGCTGCCTATTCTGTACCATCCGTGTATGACAGCCGTGGAGGCAGGGGAGGAGGAGCATCATCACCAGCCTTTGAATGTTCCCACTGCTGGGGCACGGGCCTTCCCTATGGATGGAAGAATATAAGGAGATTGGGCCATAACGCACCATGCTGGCTCAGTGCGGGTAGGTGGGTATTAACGACTGCAGATGCAGCCGGGACCACCAGCTTAACTTGCCTTCCCAAGCTCGGAGGAATTAGAGATAATAAATTTTTGGTCACCCATCCTATGACCAGCATTAGCGAACTTGCTTAGTTTACGCAATCGCAGGCCAAGCGCGCTATGCCACTGCGCTAGCGAGCTTTTATCCTCCATACGCCTACAAGTAAGTAGTTTGTTAAGAGACTTGTGAATTATTTTTGAGCGCTTTCTTATAAAAACTCTTGACGTGACTTGATAACTTTTTGTTTACTATAACGGTTTTTAAATGAGATTATTTATATTGCCTACCAAAAAATAAATGGTACAATGCTCACCAAAATAGATATGGACAAACTTTGGTGAAAATTTACACTTTGTTGGGTAGCATTTGTAATTTTTTGTAGGTTGGGTTTTTTTATTTGTATGGCGTTCATTTAAATATAAGCCTTTTTAAATAGTAGTTATATAATTTCAAATATAAAATATTGTTATTTTTGGTACTTAATCGGGAGTTTGTCAACTGGACCATTATTCAACTAGGCGTTTTGTAATTTTAAGCGGGGATTAGAGACAGTATATTTATGATCACCCATCCAGCCAATGACCGGTCTAGTGAACATTGCTTAATTTTATTATGGATTATTGAACGGGATTGGATATCCCACTGTTCTACGTAATGATATACAAGAATACTTTAGTTATAAGTATATTATCAAACATGAAACAAGGCAAAAACAAAATTAATTATAAAAGACACAAATTGCTATTTTAAACACTTGACGCGACAACTCCGACTCGATTGTTTTGTGACAACTTCTTTCGCTTCAGTAGAATGAGATTACATCACATGAGCATACGAGCTCTTTGCTTGTATGTTTTAACATTTATTCTTGGCCGTGATCGAATTCTGGATTACTTAGACCTAAAATACAGATTTTTGTTCTGGAAAAAAAAACATGTTTTTGAGGTTATTCCGTATTTGATGAAGTGTTTCATTTTACAGGCATGAAGAAAACTATAACATCTGGCATTATTGGTGGGAAAAATAGTAACCAAGGAGATTTTCCTCACATGGTATTAAGTAAATTCACCTTTCAATACATACATACATACATAAATCACGCCTATATCCCCGAAGGGTTGGCAGAGGTGAACTAGCACCCACGCTTCGCCAGTTATGTTAGGTCCCATGTAATAGGTGGCGAACCTATTGCCATTTATCGGGCACAAAAGTCGCAGTAGATACATAGCTAGATGGTATAAGAGGAACGCTGCTGCCCATTCCTCATCACTGATTTATCCTTAGTCGCCTTGTACGACACCCACGGGAGAGATTTGGGGTGGTGACAATTGTATTCTACTCTGCCGTCACCATACGGCACCATACACCTTTCAATGCCTTCCATTAATCTTCATTTCATAGCTATTTTCAAAATTTTTGCACAGTATGTAGGTAATAGAGTCATTATAGCTAATTATGTTTTTAACTTACATTTTTAAAGAACTGTAAAAACAATGACAGTCGCAGTGTATATTAGTTTAGTAAAGGAATAAATAGAAGAAAAGGTGCAATTTTGAGAATTGAGAGTGTCAAATTAATTTTCGGTTGGTCTACGCGCCTAACTGCCACTTTCAGAGACCTCAATTAACGCTAATGAGTACTTACTGCCGCACTCAGAGACGTCAGATAACTTTAATGAATACTTTATGTAAAAAATTTCATTTATATCTAAACCATAGATCCAGCAAGTAAAGCGACTAGTTTTGAATTGTAATTTTTTGACATTAAGTACTCATTAGCGTTATTTGACGTCTCTGAGTGCGGCAGTTAAAGTCAAAAAATTCACAACTAGTCGCTATTCTTATCGGGACTATGGTCTAGATTTAAAATAAATCTTTTGACATACTCATTAAAGCTAATGGACGTCCCAGAGTGCGGCAGCTATCCCCGAATACAGAAACGCTACTCAAATTGTAAGCACTGCCTATAAAGTTAAGTGGACAATACCTGTCAGAATTTGTATGGAAAAACGTTAATTTTAAATGCTTATTCAGGACTCATACTTTGTTTCGTTTTCAGCGGGGTTATTATGTAAGCCTCTTTCAATCGCTTACGTCTAGCTGTTACTCTCACTCATTGAGATTAATCGCAAAGTGTGAGAGTGACAGGTAGACGAAAGCGATTGAAAGAGGCTTACATAATAAGGGTTCGGGGTTAGGTTCTCAATTAAAATGTTTCGCAGGCCGCCCTAGGTTGGCTGAGAAAAGATGGTAGACCACCGGTGACGTTTTGTGGGAGCTCTCTCATCAGCACCAGATACGCCATCACTGCTGCACACTGCAAATCTCTCAGGCGGCGGACCGATCTAGTAGCGAAATACAACTTGAAGTTCGCAGTTCCAAAGGTTGTAATCGTTGGTTCTGTCCGCTTGAACGTAAGTTTTCTTTTTACACTCACACCTGTCATCTAGTCCAAAGTAAGTAGCCTAAGCACTTGTGTTATGGACTAGATGACGGACATATTTTTAATATCATAAAAATTTTGTATATTAACGTTGAAAATATACCACATAAACATATACACAACCATGACTCGGGAACACAAAATTTGCCCCTACCAGGATTCGAACCCGGGACCTCTTGGCCAATACCCACCGATCATTCGACCTAACCGGTCGTCAAAGTATGCTCTAGTATCCTACTATACTACTATACTCTAGTACCTATTATACTATCCGTTCTGTTCCAAGTCATTTAGGAAAAAGTTACCAATTTTTCCGACTTCTTTATAATTAACATAAATCACGCTTCTATTCTCCACGAAGGGGAGGCAGAGGTGTTTTAACACGCACAATTATCATATTTTAAGTCTTACGTAATAGGTGGCGAGCCTATTGCCATACATCGAGCACCTAAATTGCAGTAAACTGCTTGGTGGTCGAATGGAAACGCTGCTGCTCATTCCTTATCACTGTTTTAACCCGAAGTCGCCTTGTACGACACCCGCGGGAAAGATTTGGGGTGGTGACAATTGTATTCTGCTCTGCCAAGTGGTAGGCAGACCACTTGGCAGAGCATAATATAGTGAGGTGTGTTGATACCCATATTTCGCCAGTTATTTAAGTAATAATTTCATAGTTTTACGTGCTGGAATGGGAATGTAAAAATAATCAAGAATGTGCCAGCCCCGACTCACCCTGTCGTAAAAGTCGACTAAAGAAGACAAGTAGTAGACCAATAAACACCTTGGGGCATCCGAATTATGAAGGATATACCACCACCAATACCAGGATACCAAGAGGGTTGGTGTCAGGTACCCGGTCGGCTGTAAAACCTTAACCAATAGCTTGAGGAATATGAATTGGAAAAATGGTTTAAAACATTATTAAATAATATATTCATTAAGAAAAAATATTATTAATCTTTGTCAGTGTTGTCATACCTTGAGTTAAGTTTGTTACCTTGTAATTATTAAATAATACCCAAGTTATTGTAAAGGATTTTATTTGGTGGTTATTATCTTGATTGTTAGTTATTTTATTTATTTTAAGAGTTGAATATTGATAATTATTTTCTCTTTGCAGAAAGTCTACGAACATTACAAGGAGGTTAATATTGGGTCGTTTTTGGTGCCCCCCGAATATAAACCGCCGATGCTGTATAATGACATAGCTCTGGTACGGCTCGAAAAAGAAATTCCACTAACCCGACATGCCAGACCGGCTTGTTTGTGGTTTGGGGCACCCCTGCAATCCTATGGCAATATTACAGGATGGGGCCAAACTGAAGAAGGTATTTATTTGACTTACCAACAGTAAATTGCAACACTAAAGGCCGGTTTTTTGAAGCATAGTCAAAAATTTTTATCTAATCTTTAAATCAAACAAATATTTTGTAGAATTAATGAGTCCATTATAAAAATTAGATAATAAAAAAAAAATTATACATGTCACTGATATTAGTTTGTCAGAGATAAATATAATTAAAAGATTCAAATAAAGATGTCAGATTCGACAGATTAATTAGAATAATTATAATGTATATCAATGTCATTAATAGTGTAACTTATACATCATTCACATTTCGATCGTCAAGATATTCTTTAACAGAGTAATAATATTTATTCAATAGAAATTCATAAATATGTCTTTTAAATAGATTAATGTTATATTGTTTGTATTTGCCTGGTAATTTGTTATAAACTGGAATGGCCATACAATTCACATTTTGGTTACTAAGATGTAATCGTCTTGGTGGTACATAAAGTTTGAACAAATTCCTACATGTTCTCTTCAGGATAGCACACCGTTTTTCAAATAGGTTAGGATTCTTTTTTACAAATACACTAATTTCATAAATGTATAAACATGGCAAAGGTAATATATTTAACTACTTGAAATATGGCAAACAGCTTTCACGGTATTGTAAACTGCACATTGCTCTTCTACATTTCTTTTGCAAAATAAATGCTCTTTCAAATTCCACCGAAAAGCCCCATTAATACCGTACCTGAGACATGACGAAATCATCCATCTCACCGGTGAGATGGATGGATTTGAATCAAAAGGGATTGGATGGCTTTATGACGTCTGACCGATATGGATGGAAGAGGAAACATACTGCGCCTGCCCCAGTCTATGGGAACAGCCCCCGTAGCACGGGACGTGGACACATCTCTTTCGGGGGACAGAAAATCTTCTCCTCTCGCTCTAACTCCCACTAAATCCCGAGACAAAACACTGTCAAGTGGTGGAGAGAGACTTGTCCACGACCCCGTGCTAGGCCCGCAGGGCAGGAAGAATAAGAAGTCGCCTTGTACGACACCCTCAAGAGAGATGAGAGGGTGACGACTCATTGAGCTCTATTATTACAAGTACGCTGGACTGATTACGTCTACTAAAATGACAAATGTTTCTTCTGCCGATTTGAAGCGCCCCATCGAGCGGCAAGGGTACTAAATTTGACGTTTGTTGCTTATATTTGACATTACAAATGCATTTCTAATATTAGTTCCGTGGACGTTCACCTTCGTAAACCAGTGCCATCAGCGCCAAGATGGCGATAATCAAATTGGCTTAATTTTTTGGATGAGAACCTTCAGTCCAGTGTACTTGTATATTAGAGGTCAGTGCCGTCGCCACATGGCCTAATTTTTTGATTTGGAACTGTCAATAAATTTTTCTTTAATTAATTCTTTCTTCAATTTAGACGATATCGATTCCGGGCATACGCTCCTACAACACGCGCAAGTGGACTTCATAGACAGAGACCACTGTCGGAACTTAACAGAGACCGCCACGAACAGGAATTGGCAACACGGCCTTGACGATTCGCAGTTCTGCGCGGGCGTGCTCAAGGGAGGGGTGGACTCTTGTCAGGTATTTAGTACACAAAATATTTTTGTTGCCGGAGTGGAATGCATTTATGTGCCTCATACACAGACAGTTTTGCCTTTAGTTCTACCTGAAGGATAGCTCGCGTCAGTCGGCTGGATGAACTGAAGCAATTCTTTCACAACGGCCTGACGTGTACGACACCCGCGGGATTGATTGGTGGTGGTAACAAATGTATACTAATCTGCCGTCACCACACGGCTAAAAAAATAATAATTACGGTTTGGTGCCCATTGGACCTCCAAAATTCGACCCAAAAGCAAAAAGGGCCCATCGGACCTCATTTAGAGTGCCCATTCGACTTCCTTTAAATTTAATATGATTCAAAGTGCCGATTGGACTTCATTTAGAGTGCCCATTCGACCTCCTAAAATTACGCAATTACTAATTTATAGCCGTGTGGTGACGGCAGAGCAGAATAAAATTGTCACCACCCTCATCTCTCCCGTGGGTGTCGTACAAGCCGACTAAGGGTAAAGATAGCAATGAGTAATGGGCAGCAGCATTCCTCTTGTACCACCTAGCAATGTACTGCGCCTTTTGTGCCCGATATGGCAATAGGCTCGCCACCCATTACTGGATCCTAACATAATTGGCGAAACGTGGGTGCTAGTTCACCTCTGCCTACCCCTTCGGGGATATAGGCGTGAATTATTTATGTATGTATGTATGCTTACTCCTTCGGGGGGATGATGTTAATGTCCCTTCAATTTTCATGATCTTTTCTTGTGACCACCAGGGCGACTCCGGCGGACCAATACAAGTGCAGAATCCAGTATTCGACAGTGACTACTACATGTACCACGTCGTGGGCATTATCAGCTTTGGCAACAAGTGCGCAAGGCCCAACCAACCCGGGATCTACACGAATGTCACCAGTTTCCTATGCTGGATCGAGGAGACGGTCTGGCCCGAAGAACCGAACATGCGTTGTCGGCGTTGAAGATAATCACGTTCACTGATGTTATTTATAAACTGTTTTTACTTGAGTTCTCGTTATTTTGCTTATATTTTGTTTTTTAACCCTCGGTATTATAATCTAATATTTTCTTCCATTTATTTCTTTTAGATGTCATCTCCTCATTCATTACATTCACATTCGTATCATTTCTAACGCAATGCATCCATCTCTTCTGCGGTCTTCTTCTTCTTCTCAATACCTTAGATGTATTTCGTTTCTTCTCATAACTTGCCCGTACCATTCCAAACGATTCTCTTTTGGCTCCTCTGTCAATTCCTCACTTTATTCATTCATGTCATGTAATTTTATTTCATCAGTATTCTTTTCTCTTAATTTTGATATCGAAGGTATACAATGTAAATGGCGTCTCCACTCCGAATGGACCGCCAAAATGCGAGGTTATTAACCTTTCACTGTTCGAGGATCACATTAAATAAATTATAGCAGGTTTAGGAGACAAACGACCAGACTTTTCCATTATTTTATAGACGAGGGCTGAGTTACGTGACCACGCATGGGGTCAGCGAGGGTCAAGAGTGATGCATAATGAATGCGATGCGTTCGCCAATTGACTTGGAGCTACGGGCAGATCCTGAGAAGTCCGGCTGCAAGCAACGGCGGCTTGTTTATTTATGTTGGCTTTAAAGATCCTTTGCTAGTCAATAATTTAATATTAACCGGTTGCGTGTCAGTTAATATACAAACATACATACATAGGTATTTCTTTCGGGGTAGGTAGAGGTCATTTCTTTCCACTTGCTACGATCCTTCGAACTTCAGAATCCAGTTTTCGACAGTGACTATCTATGTCTACCATGTCGTGGGAATTATCAGCTTTGGTAACAAATGCGCAAGATCCAACCAACCTGGAATCTACACGAATGTGACCAGCTAGCTTTCTTTGCTCGATCGAGGAGACGGTCTGGCCATTTCATCCAATCTCATTAATGTCCTCATGCATGCCCGTGGGTTTCGGGTACCTTGACGTGGCCAATTGCCACTTAGTCACCTTGTACAACATCTGCAGGATAGATATTTGGTAATTGATAATTGTGGCCGACCAGAATACAATTGTCACCACCCCCATCACTGCCGGGGGTGTGGCACAAGGCGACTAAGGGTAAAGACAGCAGCAGCATTCCTCTTATACCAGCAATATACTGTGATTTACATGCCCGATAAATGGCAATAGGCCCGCGCTACTTATCTACTAGGGCTCTATCCTGATTGTCGAAACGTGGGTGTTGATTCACCTTTGCCTTCCTACTATACAAGCGTAATTTATGTATGTGCATTTTGTTTTGCCGTCACCAGATATTATTTGAAGACTAGGCCGCCAAGATCCAAATTCCCAGATCGTCAATACTACGCCCAAGAGAGTCATGCACGCGCCGGCCGGTGTGATTATTAATGTTCCCTTACATTTGCACGAGCACTACACATTTGAAATAAAACAACTTTTACGGATTAGACTCGGTGTCTCCCCGTGATCACGGCCGCTGTAAAGTGATCGAAACGTCGGGTTAAATAAAAATGCCAAACATCTAAATTAAACGCGAGTGTAATCCGTAAAAGTTGTTTTATTTCAAATGTGATGATTATTTACATTTGTTATTTCGTTACCAGAAACGTGTCCAAAAGGGGGAAAATGACGTAGTGCCCACACGCTCACACGTCGGGCCGTTACAGAAAATTGCCTTAATAAAAAATTCCTTCAACGCGCCAGTTGAAAAATTCTCCATGTTACCGAGTGCCCTTGTTCGGCACACCTGTTTCAGTTGAGTGTTAGTAAGGCTAACTTTGTGAGCTCTTTTATTTCATCCGATAGGCTTGACGAAGGCGTACGGAGGACTGGAAGAAACCATTAATAGCCTGGTTTACATCATCGTCTTAGATTATGAGGCCTTTTTGACATACTCTTTACACTTCATCATAGGACTCATCATCTTGGCGATGGGATCAAGAAGAGGCCGAATTTAAGGCCAATTTACCAAAATATTAATCCATATTTATTTGAATATTCTATCGTTTCTTAAATACAACAGATATTGTTTCAAGTGGTTTACATATAATTAGAAACCAATATTTCAAAGTAAAATAATGTATTAAAATAACTCAGCAAAAATAGACATCTTTTCTCTAAACTAAATTATTGACAAGTAAAACAAAACCATTAATTGACACATTTCAATGGTAATTTGTATTTTTTGGGTTGCGTCTCTTTTGTATCAAAGGAGTGCTATGAAGTCGTGAAATATAAAGTACGTAAAGCGATCAATCGGATAATATAATTATCTCAGAGTTTATTAGTAAAAGTTATTACACCATTTCCAAAATTTTAATTACGATGAGATCGGGAAGTCGATATTTCTTAACTCTAGATGGTTCTTCGCAGCCCGAACTTTTCATAATAGCAAAGGGCCCTTCGGTTAAATATGGCGCGCGTGACCAATCGTTAATAATTGCCATCGAATAAATTATTAGAAATGTCTTGACCGTTTTTATCGTAAACGCTTAAATTTGACTATCTAGGTCTGCAAATTTCATAATGGCGAACTTTATTGCTATATTTATGTGTGTATAGCTTCTCTATAGATAAGGCCTGTATAAATGGGAAGATATAAGAGTCAATGTGATAATTTAATGTAGTCTGTCTGTTCCAATACGAAGTCCTCTTTATATGGCACAGAGTATAATATTGCAAGTTTTTATTAAAGGTTTGATTTGCATTTTTATGATAAGGTTATTTACTTTTTATGATAAGGTGATTACGATTACTCAATAAAATATTGCTCATAAACTATAACAAACCTTAAGCAGTAAAATAAACACAACAGAAAATAACAAACAGAGTTCATTAACAAATATGGTGTCGCTAAAGCCGGTGAAATGTTGGTCACTTTTAAATGTAATGAATGAATAGTTGACCAGCAACGAGTGTAATTCATCAGGTTCGTGAGAAATACCTGAATTTGAGGTGAGCGTAAGTCACAAGTGTTTGCGATATAGTGTTGAATAAAAATTGGGCTGTATAAGCCGAATGCTGTGGAAAGGTTTAAAGGCGTATTAACATGGAAAGTCATTAATATACCTCACCTTACATTTCAATAACAAAAATTGAAATGTAAGGTGATGTATATGAATGTTAAAGGTGACAATGTAGAACCCTTAAATAAAAATACGTTAAGACTAACCAGTTTTGAAAAATTTTGAATTCCATAAAAAATTTAATAAAAACAATGAACAAGTACCACTTTATGATTCCCCTTATAATAATTAATACAATCAAAAGTAGTTTTAGAAAAGGATGCATTATGTTTATTTTGTGAGAAATACTAACATGAGAATTTGAATTTGAGCAACTTCGTTGGCAAATACTTTACGATAAAGACAGAAAATGGCGACAAAAAGGAAGGTAGATACTTCAAAATAACATGCAAGTGTACTTAACTACAACCAGGAATGGTAGAGAAAGTCCATCTAAATCCGGATATACAGCTGATCGCTCCAGCCTCAATTCAGCTCCACATGTGACGAAAGCATTAGCTCGTTATCCGTCTATGCCTTGTTCCCCCCTCTAAGCCAGACATGCGAAATTAACAGAAGTAGGATAAGGGTGTCTACCCTTGTCACCGGTCGCGGAATCCGAACGATATTGCCCCGGATATTTATTTAGATGGACATGGGCGAAGCCTCACTACATGCTGAAAATGAAAGATGTTTCTAAGAAAATTTTTCCAAGATTCTCCACAAAGCCAAGATGTGTTAGAAGCCGTGAACATTTCGCAATTTCTTTTATCCAATATCAATATAAACGTCAGACGGAAAAAGCGATGTTCTTTAGTTTTTTAGCGTAAAATCTCAGATTTCTTTCTTTAGCCTTACCTAACATTAAATTTCAATCAGCTCTATGAAAAAGTTGGTGGGTTGGTTCTGCCAATGTCCATATCAGGGGTTATGTAAGCATCGCCGGCCTCATTTTTAAATTGAAGAAAATATGAAATCACACTCGTGCTTTCTGGACCTCAGTCCCATATACATATGAGTAACAAAACTCTCATATTACAAGAAAATATAAAAATTATCTTCTCAGACTAAGTATGCCCTATAAAATTATGATATTAATTAATTTTATTTTCATTAGGTACCTACCTACTGTGTTGGTTTCAGGCATGGTTACGATCTAGGAATGAAATTTAGTGGTGTGAAGCGCAATCACTTGAGTTATGCGATTTTACCGGCGGTTGACTTCTTATTCACAAATCCATCAAGTTGAAAACTTTAACGAAACTATGGTAAAGTACTTGCAAAGACGGTTTACATACAAAGAGTTACTTTGACCTGGTA
Source organism: Cataclysta lemnata (assembly GCA_963931975.1). Lineage (NCBI taxonomy): Eukaryota > Metazoa > Arthropoda > Insecta > Lepidoptera > Crambidae > Cataclysta > Cataclysta lemnata. The sequence goes on along the minus strand of OZ008353.1, from coordinate 12,622,431 downwards.
TTTTTATCTTCTATTTTTACCTCATATCCCTCAAATGTGCTAACCAAACACTGAACACTGTACAACAAAGTATATTCACCATGTAATAGAGCATTTCCTCCGCTGATGTTCCCAGCTAAACCTTGTCCTTACATGAACGATACAGGAAAGACGGAATCATAAATCATGCAGATACTATCACACTTATTACGTATGAAGCCTACTGACGTGCCTCGACCACTTCCCGGAGAACTCTCTTTATGTCCTCCTCCTTAGAAGCAGGGGAGCTTGAAAGTTCAATCAAGACATTAGTGGAGGTCTACATTCGTTAGTCGGTGTGAAACCACAGTATTCCCGATTAGTTCCTAATGGTGTGGAATGGAAAGATTAAAACGACTCCGGGAGTTTTTGAGAACGATATTTTTATTAAGATGATATATTATTTTTCTGAGATTTCATCCATGCAGTTAGTTACTTATCTAATATACCTATTCAATACACAATACTTCAACACTGTGAAATGCAGGCAAATGCCAATATATCAAAGTTTAAATCACGTATTGTTCAATGACTACACAGTTGATATAAAACAACTTTAACGGATTTAACTCTCATAAAATTATGTACTTAGGTACTAAGCATTGTGCCATTTATTAGACACGTAAATCCTAGTATATTGCTAGGTGGGATAGGACAATCGCTTAAAACCTTTGCTCATGCGCGTGTTTACCGTTAGTCGCCTTGTACGACACCCGTGGGTAAGAATGGGGGTGGTGACAATAATTCTTAACTGCTCTGCCGTCACCACATGGCATGTATGTATACGTCTTAAAATACAAAACTACAACGGTTTTGAGGATAATATTTCCCGGTAAACCTCGTAGTTTATTCACCTATTAGTAAACACCTAATCAAACCACTTGTTTGTCATTACCTACTGATCCTAGTAAGCGACGACGGTTAAAGCAATAATTAATTCGATTAGAAACTTTAGTAGTCATGGACGCAAATAAAACAAACTAATATTAAAAGGCCGTGTAGTGAGTGACGGCAGAACAGAATACAAATTCTAATGTCACAACCCCCAATCTTTCCCGCGGAAGTCGTACAAGGCGACTGAGGGTTAACTGCCGCACTCGGAGACCTCAATTAACGTTAATGAATACTCGATATTAAAAAAATGACAATTCAAAACTAGTCGCTATTCTTGCCGGGTCTATGATCTAGATTTAAATGAAATTTTTCGACACTAAATAAGTACTCATTAAAATTAATTGATGTCTTTAAGTGCGGCAGTAAGACAGCGGCGAGTGAGGCAGCAGCGTTCCTCCTAGCAATATACTGCGATTTATTTGCCCCATTAATGGCAATAGGCTCGCCGCGCCACCTATTACAGGGACCTAACATAATTATTGACGAAACGTAGGCGTTAACTCATCATCCTTCAAATATAAATAGGCATGATTTACGTATGTGTGTCACACTAAAAGGAACACAGGACAATGCTCAGTTTTTTCTGTGTACCTAACCATATTAAACAGACAAAAGCACTCAGAGAAGACAAATTCGTAAGTCACCAGGCGCGGACAGATGCCTCCCGGGAATGCTGTGTAGTCGTTCTAGTTATTATCTCATTGGATGAGACATCCAATGTCTGCAGGGTGATCTGCAGCTTTCTTATTTTAATAACATACATACATAAATCACGCCTATATCCCCGAAGGGGTAGGCAGAGGTGAACTAGCACCCACGTTTCGCCAATTATGTTAGGTGATTAGGTCTCATGTAATAGGTGGCGAGCCGATTGCCATTTATCGGGCACAACAGTCGCAGTAGATTGCTATTGCTAGGTGGTATAAGAGGAACGCTGCTGCCTATTCCTCATAATTGATTTATTTACCCTTAGTCGCCTTGTACGACACCCACGGGAGAGATTTGGGGCGGTGACAATTGTATTCTACTCTGCCGTCACCACACGGCACTTTAATAAGCTTCCTAGTAATAGACAATCGGCCGAGAGTAAATGGTCTTTAGGGTGATTTTCCACCATAGCTGTGCGAGGATGCGTTGCGAAGAATGTGTTTGAACCAATAGAACTACTCTATTTGGTAATTGAGTGATTCTATTTGTTCCCATCAAACAGCTGTTATGCTAGACAGGGGGAAGCTCTTGCCCTTCATCTCACCTGATGGTATAGGTAAGTGACGATAAGGGCCAAAGATGAAATCAAGCTTCACCTGGAATCGTCAACCTATCTTATTACAATTGTCGGAACACAATAATGTTGTTAACATTATTATTATGGCGATAGATTTTGATAAGATGGTGGTAGCTAGCCAGGCGGACTTGAAGTCCTACCACCAACCAAACCGCGTACAAATTTGTACCCCCCTGTGGATCTAACCCGGGACCTCTGGATCTTAATTCCGGTGGGCGAACCACTAGACCACGGAACTCTGGTGGGAAAGCACCCTCAAACGGCGGATTACTTTCAGGTAAATTTCTACGTAAGCCCTAAATGTTGAACAAATAGTGGAACATTGTAGCCGCACTAAGGAACTCATTATAAAAGCCACTTTCGCGACTTTTACGCGACAAGTTTTGTATGCAAAGGCTTTTAGGGGGATGCGGTAATGCCGGTGACACACGGACGGCGAAAACTCACTAGAAATAAATAATATTAAAATAATAGTTTAAGTTGATATAAAATTGCAATTTTCTGACTTATTTTCCATTGTTATATGTTTAGTTATGATTTAATTATATTTATTTTATTATGCATCTTAAGCGCTTGTATTTAGGGTGCTTACCTACTACGTGACGGACAAAAATACATTATTTATTATAGATAATAGATAATTTATCAAATCAAATCAAACTTTATTTGCTTAGGAAGTGTACAATAGGTATAGTTGTTACATGTTTGGTACTTAAGACTTGGTTATCGTTTAGGTGTTGCAAATTGTTTCCAATACATTATAAAAAATAAAGATAATAATACAATTAACAACACGTCAGGCCACCACAAAATGACTAACTTTCTCAATCGACTTTGTGCTTTAATACAAACAAGTTAAGGTCTACGATCGATTGAGGAAATCCAACAGTTTTGGGTAGTCTGAAGGCACTTCAGGCTTGTTCAGAGAATATAGGCTGTATAAATAATGTTACTAAAACAAAACAAAACATATAGAAATTCACTACATATAAATACCTAAAAATGATTGTGTTCAGCACAGAAACATTTGCCCCCTTTCAGTATTTGAACCCGGGACTTCCTGCATGATAGTCGACCCGACGCTGCTACTTGAACTAGCTCTGTTTTGCTCCATCGAATCTTCATCATAAAAATAATAAAAATTAAATCTTTATTGCAGTAAAATCAGGTTTTAACATTACATTGTTATAGAGGTCTTCTTTTTGGTATAGTATATACCTGTGATAAAAGATCATCATGCTTACAGTCTATAGTTACGAGGGCGGGTCAATAAGTCCGTGACTTTCGGAATAAAACACAGATTTTTTGATAAATAAATCATTTTATTTTTCAACGTAGTCTCCCTTGAGCTCTATACACTTTGTCCAACGCTTCTCCAATTTTTTTATCCCTTCCAAAAAATATGATTTGTCGAGGTTCAAAAAATTCAAAAAGTCACGGACTTATTGACCCACCCTCGTATGATGATGATGATGACCTCATTTACAGTAGTGTGAGGCAGTCAGAACCATTCCAGTGTACCTACTTATACCTATATAGCCAATGGTTGTAGATATATCTGTTCTTACTCTTTGAATTACATCGATTTAAGCAAGTTAATTGAATTCAAATTTCTATAAGATGAGAAGCAAAAAACACCAAATTGATTGGAAGCAAAAATACTCTACGAAACTCAGTTCATTACTTGTTTAATTAGTTACTGTTAGTTTATTTTGTTGGGCGACCACGGCGTCTGTGTCTACCTTTGTCGAGTTATGCTTCTTTGAACATTGGAGCAAAGTTTAGGTTGCATTACTGCATGCAGGGGTTGGCCCTAGTCAACGCCTCGTATGTCCTGTCTGCCTGATACATCTACGTGATACAGATTTCAACTTTATAAAGTCGACGCCTGTTGAAACTTTTCTGTTATTTCGGTGCAAGTGTTATTTGGTAAGGTAATTATTATGGTAAGTAATTTTGCTAAGGCCGGACATGGGATGGGTGACCAAAAAACTCGATTATCTGGAATTCGTTACTTGATTACACGGCTTACGTCTGAAAATGTTCTATACTGTCATAACAAATTTGTCCGCTGATCGTATTTGATTTTTTTTTAAATAGCCACAACTTGCCTTTTTTATCCAACGGAGGAATAATTTGGCATAGAACATTATGCGCGGCTCGGTCGTAGCACATAAAACGCCACATAATTAAAAATGATTTGGAACATGTTATTGTGTACTCAAAGTGTTTATTTATTGCAAAATACTTAATTTTGCAAGAAAAGCGTTTATGATTTGTGTCTCTTTTATGTTCAAGAACCAATACCTAGGTAAAGAAACTTCCAAAGGTTGATGTAAAATGGTTAGTTTTATAAAGGCTTAGGATTGTAGTCTGCGTAGCTGCTTGTAGTTAATTAACCCCATCATTAAAGTATACAGGCTGTATGATTGCATGACGCATACTTCGGCTAGCTAATTTATTTATAGCTCGTGGCTCACCCATTAATAGTAAGCACTATGTGCCTGTCTTGTCCTGTAGGTCCCTACGCTTGGCGGATAGGATATCCGTATTGGTATGGCATCAATAGACACCGGAATACCCGTATAGCTTCTTAAAAACCGAATTTAAGTTGCAGTTGTGTACGTTAATACACCGACTCTATTATTTCACCAAGCATACTTAAGTCTTATGTAATAGAAGGCAAGGCCTTTACCATCTGTCGTAAATCGCACCATGTTAGGTGGTATAAGAAGAACGCTGCTGCCTTCCTCATCACTGTTTCAACCATTAGTCGCCTTTTGCGACACGTACTCTGCTCTGCCGTCACCACACGGCGTATCCAACATTGCGTTTTGCGTTGTTTTGAACCTAAAACTTGTCTTCACTACGTCATATTTACCAATTCTGAATCTTTACACAAAGTACTTGAAGTTTTTACTAAGCCTTTTTTATTTGGTTCAGGTATGATGTAATGTATGCTTTGGTGTGTTAAGATTTATTCAATAAGTTTCTTAAGTGAATATTCAAAGGTCAACGTATACAATACAAATCTAGATCTTAATTTAATGTCATATTGAGGTAATAAGCAGGCATAAAGAAGGCAAGTGTAAAGGATCCTCTAGCGTCTTTCTGAATAGAGAGTCTCACTAATATAATAAATAAATAAATAAATATTTTTACCCTCACACCTATCCACCACCTAATGAATTAACAAGAAGACCAATCTCAGAGAGTAAATAATTATTATTATCTCCTATCCTTCCACATAAGTCAAAAAGCATTATCTCACCAAAAGTAACATCCGAGAATATACCTATTGAGTAATTATACGTCTGATATAAGTTGTTTTACGGAAGAAGAAGAATAAGAAGAAGAATAAGTTGTTTTTTGGAAGTTAAGATAGAATTGATATATTTAAGCACTATCGTGTACTGTTAGTGTACTATCTATGCATTTTCAAATAATTAACTTATATGGTATAGCTCATTATCATCAGAAAAAGAGTTTTCCCAGATACTGCTTTCTATCTATAAGGGCAGTATACTAAATAACGGAGTCTCATAGCGTTTGTTGGATAATGTCTTCATGTCCTTTGGCATACAAGGTTAATTGATTGTCAATATGTTTGTCAGCGTCGGAAGGACAAACAGCTGTACCAATTAGGTTGTCAACTGAAGCAAATATTAGTCGTATTAGATGATTGTATCTTTCTTGCGGACCAACCGTGAATATGTTTGGTGAAATATATTATGAGCGGTGGATTCAGTAAGTCGCTTCTAAAATGCAAAAGAGATACAACTCAATATTGCATGGTGATGAGCATGGGCTGGTGATGATGATGACGACATTATTATAATATGTAAGTGTAAAAGTAAAAGAAACTATTAAATAAAACATGAATGAAAAAAGCATTACTTTAGAATATAACGTTGATCATGAGGTAATTAAAACGTCAAGTTTTCAAAAGCGGTGGACTGCGACGGCTTATTAACGATTTCCTTGTGAACCCATTCCGCCTTTCTGAAGCGCCAGAGGAAACTGCCCTAATGATATCCTTTTAGAGTAAAGCAACTAAAAAATGAGCAAAAAAGCCTACCTATTTGGTCCCTGACCTCTCGACTAAGTTTATTGAATGAATTTTATATTTGAACTGCAAGATAGGTTCTAAAGAAGTAATTATAAAAACTTGCACATACACAAATCACACCTATTTATCACGGAAGGGGTAGGCAGAGGTGCACTATCATCCATGTTAGTTCCCATGTAATAGATGGCGAGCTTATTGCCATCTATCGGGCATGTTAGTTAAAGTATATTGCTAGGTGGTATAAGAGGAGCGCTGCTGCTCCTTTCTCATCGCCATCTTAGCTCTTAATCGCCTTGTACGACTCCCGTGACTCTCGAGAAATTAAGAGTGGTGACAATTCTTTGTTATTTTCAATTGTGTTTTGTTTACCATCCCAAATTATTATTTTTCCTACAGGATAAATAACGATTGCCAATAGAATCATACATACATACATACATAAATCACGCCTATATCCCCTAAGGGGTAGGCAGAGGTGAACTAGCACCCACGTTTCGCCAGTTATGTTAGGTCCCATGTAATAGGTGGCGAGCCTATTGACATTTATCGGGCACAAAAGTCGCAGTAGGTACATAGCTAGATGGTATAAGAGGAACGCTGCTGTCCATTCCTCATCACTGATTTATCCTTAGTCGCCTTGTACGACACCCACGGGGGAGATTTGGGGTGGTGACAATCGTATTCTACTCTGCCGTCACCACACGGCAATAGAATCACGTATCAGTTTATTATCAAACTGTAAGTATACTCGTACCTATATCACTAAACGGGCACCAACCCTGTTGTCGCCTGCTTTCTGTTAAATTCTTGATAAGTGATGTATAATAAATTCCCCATCAACAAGCCCACATCCCCAATCTAAGCGAACATGTGCCCCATTATAAATCCAATTTCGGGGCTCTCCGAAATTGTGTAGCTCAAGCACTTGAGTAAATAAACGGAACAGAGAATAACCTTCATACAACCGCGCGAATCGGCTGCACTACAACAAGCACGCGGGGCATGTGTGCGTTACCACTGGCCGCTGTCGCGCAAGCGGCGAGACTGGAAAAAACCGGTTTATGACGCACAGCCAGTTGCATAATCTCAGGGTAAGTGCGACGGCGTTCTTAGGCAGCTTTTACTCTGTTCGATTTATCTGCTCATGTGGCTCAAGTTAGAAGCTGGTCAATTCAAGTTGTTCCGAAGTTTCTGCTTGCTGCAGTGGAGAGCCAAGATGTTGGTGGTTGGTTTATTAATGCTTTGGAGTCACCCACGAACTTGCATTCAACACCGTGTCCATATTTCTCAATTAATATTTATCGAAACCTCCCCACGAAGAAAATTAAATTGTTCGTTAGCCCTACTTGTTTAAATTTACACGTATTTTTATAATTATTTTACAATCACCTCGTTGTTTATATTTATAGGCTATGCTGTTTGTTGTTTGCACACTAAATTTGTTTTTTTATATTAAAACCCTCGTCAGGAATCAATATTTTTGACTAATTCTTTTTGATGGTTAGAAAAAGAATTTCGAAAAATTATATAAAATTATTTTTTCGAAATTCTTTTTCTAACCATCAAAATCTTTGTACTAATTTTTCTAACATTTATATAATGTTAAAATTAAAATCAAATAGTTTAATTCTTTTTGTCTTTCCAAGATTTTACATACAATATAAACAACCATGACTCGAGAACAAATGTCGGTGCTTATCATACAAACATTTGCTTCTACTAGGATTCGAACCCGAAATCTCTCGTCGAAAAGACAGCAGCGTGTCCCACGAAAAAATAGGTCGTCAAATTATTTTATTTATTTTACAATTTGTATGTGCTATACTAAAACTATCCAGGTCGAGATGTGGACAAAAGCTTCTACTGCCAAACAAGGCATGCTAGAGAAATAATTTTTAATTTTAATTTACAGAGAAAATACGTCAGAAAAAGTTGAAAAAATTATAGTCTTGATGCCGGAATGCGTCTTTTCAAACTTCTTTTAACCTATTTTGCTCTTTACACATACATACATACATAATTCACGCCTATATCCCCGAAGGGGTAGGCAGAGGTGAACACCCACGTTTCGCCAATTATGTTAGGTCCCATGTAATAGGTGGCGAGCCTATTGCCCATTTATCGGGCACAAAAGTCGCAGCACATTGCTAGGTGGTATAAGAGGAACGCTGCTGCCCATTCCTCATCACTGATTTATCTTTAGTCGCCTTGTACGACACCCACGGGAGAGATTTGGGGTGGTGACAATTGTATTCTACTCTGCCGTCGCCACACGGCCTTTTCTCTTTATAAGCCAGTAAAATGTTTTTTAAGCCTCCAGTTTTCTCCCCATAATAATACACTTACATTTTCTGTGACAAACAAAGGAGCATCGTAAAGCTGGCCCACGTAGGGTCCAACCGGGCGACCGCGATCTTCCATTTGTGCAGCAAATTGAGGCGTTACGTGACCTACGACAAACTGAACGGACGCGTGATGCGCGGCACGTGAATGGGGGCTGGCTTTATGGGGGGGGGGGAATAAATAACACTTTTTTAATTTTACTTCGGCGTGCACCGAAGGCAACATAAAAGCGGCACAATGTTCTTCGTAGGTACTGGGGGCTAATTTGTTCAAACGCATAGTTTGCCAAGTGGCCAATTTATTCTTGGCTTGGCCCCCTGAACCACTATAGCCAAGTGGCAAACTCTACAACCTTTCTATCGAACAAAAAATGACAATTGTAAACAACTAGAAGCCGTGTGGTGACGGCAGAGCAGAATACACCACACCACCCCCATCTCTTCCGCGGGTGTCATACAAGGCGACTAAGGGTAAAGAAAGTGACGAGTATTGACCACCTAGCAATGTACTGCGTTTATTTGCCCGGTAATAGCAGTAGGCTCGACATCTATTACATAGGACCTAACATGAAACGTGGGTCTTAATTCACCTCTGCTTATCCCTTCGGGTATATAGGCATGCTTTATGTATGTATGTTTTACCAACTACTCTTACATTTGACACGACAGTCGCTATGTCGTTTTCTCAGCAATACGTCAGTTTCATACATTTTAATTTTGTTCGTTCCAATACATTGGCCAATTGTCTAGTTAGCCTTTTTTTTCTTGGAGAACACGAGCTGCCTATTCTTGTATTTGATTGTAATAAGTCCGTGACTTTTGGAATAAAATACAGATTTTTTGATAAATATATCATTTTATTTTTCAACGTGGTCTCCCTTGAGCTTTATCTATACACTTTGTCCAACGCTTCTCCAATTTTTTTAACCCTTCCAAAAAATACGATTTGTCGAGGTTCAAAAAATTCAAAAAGTCACGGACTTATTGACCCGCCCTCGTACTTACATATAATACATATTTCACGCCTATATCCCCGAACGGATAGGCAGAGGTGAACTAGCACCCACGTTACGCATATTATGTTAAGACATGCATTATATGCATGCACATGAAGTCGCAGTACATTGCTAGGTGGTATTAGAGTAAAGCTGCTGCCCATTCCTCATTACTGATTTGTCCTGAAAGTGAGTACCTCATAATATTATTTCTTCTTGAGTAATTTATTATTTCTTCTTGAATAATTTATTATTTCTTCTTGAATAATATATTATTTCTTCTTGAGTAATTTATTAATTCATCTTTCATTGACTCATAACTTTATAAATGGGGAGGAACCAACTTGCTGAATTTTTTGCCCATTCTTCTAAAAACAAAGCCTCCTGGTAGTTTACGAACGGATCGTGTAGCTCACAGAACTGTTCTGTGGTGTAGCTCATAACGTTAAGTATTGGAAACCGTTTTTTTTGACATACACGTTTCCAATATTCAACATTATTTCTTTGACTATTCATGAGTGTATACCATATATTAATTAATATACGATATTTTCACATTCATTATAACAGAACATAACCAAGTTTGAAACTATATAATCGTTGATAGAGAAGATAAAAGGGAATCGTTTAGTCTGGTATGGGCATGTTATGGGAAGAAACTAAATGCATGTGACTGAAAGAGCTGTGTGACTGAACATGAATGTTGACGTATGTACAGGAAGAAGAGGACCGCAGAAGAGATGGGTGGATTGCGTGAGAAACGACAGGAATATGAATGGAGTGAATGAGGAGATGACAGCTAACAGGAGTGAATGAAATGCCCAAATAAAATGGGATATCGGCAAGAGGATGCTGACTAGTAAGAGCCAAATAAATTAAATATAATAGTTTGTGAGTCATATTGAAAAGACATTAACGTTTGTAAAGTATTGGACGGTACTCGAGACCGAAAACTTATTTTGAAAACAACTACACTCAATGCCGCGGGGTGCCGGCTAAGCGGAATACAATTATTGTCACCACCCTAAGCCTCTTCCAAACCTGAGGGGCTACTCTTTAAATTAATTGGAATCGGTTTTGTGTTGCCATCTCTCTCAAACGTTGCTATCATACCTAATGAGTGAGAGTGACTGGTAGACTAAGACGATTGCAATCGGCTTGCAGAGTTCGGTCGCTGTAGTAAGCGACTTAGCGCTTCTGCACACGATGCGGCCATCGCGCCGTCACCGTGCCGCCGCCACACCTTTACACTTTAGATACGAAGATCGCACGTAACTAACTAGCAATGTATTACTAACAACAGTATAGTGGACCGGTAAAATTATGGTTTGACGGCGTGGGAGCGGCGCGGTGCAGGTGGCGTGCTTTACGCGGCGCGTATCAACAGCGTAAAGGTGTCGCAGCGGCACGGTGACGGCGCGGAGGCGGCATCGTGTGCAGGAGCGCTAAGGGTTAACGTATACTGTAAATATAGTATATCTAGAATAATAACATAAGTGTGGTGACGGCAGATTAGAATACAATTGTCACCATCCCAAATCTCTTCCGTGGGTGTCGTACAAGGCGACTAAGGATAAATCAGTGATGAGGAATGGGCAGCAGCTTTCCTCTTATACTACCGTCCTGACAATGTACTGCGACTTTTGTGCCCGATAAATGGCAATAGGCTCGCCACCTATTACATGGGACTTAACATAATTGGCGAAACGCGGGTGACAAACCTCTGCCTACCCCTTCGGGGATATGGGCGTGATTTATGTATGTATGTATGTAGAATAATCTAGATGGTATTATCACTGCGATATTTCATTCGCCACAGCGTGATGGATTAATTATAATTAATTATAATTATAATCTAAATTACAATACATTGTCTTCTTACCCTATAACTATAAACCCGGTATACAGAAACGCTACTCAAAGTTTGAGTTTTGCTTAACATTTAAGTGTTGTCAAAATTGAAGTTTTTCCATACAAATTCTGACAGGTATTGTTCACCTAACTTTATAAGCAGTGCTCAAAATTTGAGTAGCGTTTCTGTATTCGCAAGTTAGACCATGGTTACCTATTAAGTTATAACCATAAATAAAAAAATCTTCAAACAATAGTTCAGGTTATTGGCTTATAAATATGATTAATTAGTAATTTTTTGTTAATTATCTATGATACCCAACATGCGTTAGTTTGGACCCGCATCTGCCTGGTTCTCCTGATAACGTTTTGGCGATAGTGTGTTTTAATTGAAATTACGGAATTATATCTACACATTATGTAATTGAATTCGTCAACTAATGGTAATCGCTATGCTAAATGGGCACAGAGATAGTAGGTAAATAATAATATACCAACGCTCGTCTGGCAAATAAACACAAATTACATAGATAAGGCCCATACCGACATTGTTAAATCATTTATTTATCCAAGCATATTAATAAAAAGATCTCTATTTCTTTGCAATATTTTTAATATAATGTTCAAATAAATATCACAGAATAATGCATTTCATTCATAAAAGCAAATATAAAATTACAATGTAAATAAATAAATAATAAATGAAAACATGGTTTATTCAATATAAGATACACACACACTCATTAATCGTCAACATATTAAACATTAGAAAAATATTTCCTATATTTAAAGTGACAAGCTACGCCGCCATCCATGATGTTATTTACAATTTTACCAGCCCTTGTTCTGCAAAGAACGGGCAAGAAACTCAGCAAGTTTTGTTAATCCCTTTACACGAAGTTTCCAGTTAATGAAAGATGTCATAAGCTATTATAAAGAAAAGTAGTTCCGTGGTTTAGAGTCCCGCAATTTTCTTTTTTTTACTATTTCATTTCAAAATATAGAATTCGTCTTATTCTTCTTGCCCTGTTCCCAGTCTCTCAGGGTTCGGCGCAGTATGTTTCCTCTTCCATTCATATCATTCTGACATCATTAAGCTGTCCACTCCCTTTTGATTCATACCCGGAAAGGCGCTAGCGATAAATAAATTTATAGAAAAGAGACGGAAAGGACCATGTAAAGACATCGATGAACGGAGAGAGTGATTGGATGGCAACATTCCAATCCATAGTGCTCAAGGTTTTGGTTTAGGTTTTAAAGCCGGCCGCTTGCCTGATTCCAACCCTCTTTGGGTATGCTGCTGTTGGTGGTTTGCCCTCTACCATACGGGTGCCCTAAGGTGCTTATTGATATACACCACACAATCTCTCTAACTGCCGCACTCAGAGACGTCAATTAACGTTAATGATTACTTAATGTCAAAAAATGACTATTCAAAACTAGTCTTACTGCCGCACTCAGAGACGTTAATTAACTTTAATGAGTATTTAATGTCAAAAATTTTCATTCAAATCTAGATCATAGACACGGTAAGAATAGCGACTAGTTTAGAATTGTCATTTTTTGACGTTAAGTACTCATTAACGTTATTTGACGTCTCTGAGTGCGGCAGCTAGTGATTTAATTGAAATTTTTTGACATTAAATACTCATTAAAGTTATTTGACGTCTCTGAGTGCGGCAGTAAGTGGACTTTTACGATACCCTGTGATGAGTCGGGGCTGGAACATTCTACGTCTTTTTCGCTCCCAGGACAGCATGGAAAACGAAGTGTCAAAACATAGAAGTGTCAAATCAAAAACTATTCTACAAGTAGACTGTTAAATCTTTGCACTAGTTCGGCTCATAGCGGCGTTATCGCCCCCCGCACTGACAAATTAGCAAACAATATTCGTGTTGTGCGTCGCTTATTAAAGTTAAACTGGGGTTAATATTTAATCCGAGTTTCGCGCAACTAGCGTGGGGTGGCGCTAATGTATTCAGAGGCACGCCCCGCGAAATGAATGGGAAGATAAGTGCGGCGGAGTGTCACACCGAGCCGTCGTAAATTGTTTAAAAATGGGGCAACATTGTAATGTGGCGAATCAGAACAAAATAACCGAATCACAACCATATTATAGGGGTAGGGCATGCTGGCTAAAGCGGTGTAATAACTCTTGGTGTTTACCATACAGTCAAGGAGACAGATGGGAATTTCAATTTTCAGATTCTGATAACCTGTCAATAAGGCTAACGGGAATATATCCGTTTTGAAATTTATTTTTGAACACGAGAGTGCCCGCTTTAGGGAGTTTGCCATCTTCCCTATAAATCACGCCATTCCCGAAGGGGCTATGCTTGACCAATTTCGGGTCCATTTTCTCAATTATGATCAATTGAAATGTTGTAATTAGGGTTCTATCGACGCGTATTTTAAAATAGACAGAATATAGGAGTGAATAGTGCGAAAACAACAAGCAAATAATGCCGAGAATAGTCTCTTAACTTGTGCAATTAAACTACATTTATTTTACTCTGTTCAAGATAACCGTGATTCATTTTTAAAATTTTTAAGGCTCGAGTTCACCAAAACGTAAAACAACTGATTAAAAGATAACCGCCAGTTTTTGACAGCAAAATGTCAAAAACCGACGGTTAAATAATAATCGCCTGTTTAAGTGTTGGTGAACTCTAGCCTAAGTAAAATTACACTTATCTGTCGACCTTGCACTTAACAATATGCAAGTGAAATGTGAAATCTTACCGAATCATTCTACAATCAGATCAAACGATGAGTCAGTAATTTCTTTCCAATAAGCGGAAAGATGTTAATGTCCCACCAATGCCAGTCGACCAAAACACGGAAACTCAAACTGGGACCGACGACCTCATAAAAAACCCAAAACAATATTACCTATATTATAACCGCGGATAGGCGTACGGTGTGATAGTCGGAATCGAAGCAAATACAAGGCCACGCGTAACCTCGAAGACAAAAGTTCAAACTTAATGTAAACACTACTCTGATTGAGTTGAGTTTTGTGTTATTCAAACTGTGTATATATTAATATAGCAATTAATTTAGAATTCAAGCTTTAATTGCGTACGATAATATTTAAGATCTAGCCGAATACATTGTCAGATAGAATGCATTTGCATAAAGGTTAATGCTTGTGAGGTTGCCTTTAGGAGTTGGGGTGTAGTTTTGTGAGTATATCTCTTCACACTTTGAAACTGTTGAAGTGTATGGAAAATTAATACCTCCTCCAACAGGCTAGCTGTCTAGTTCGATTATTTCTTAAAGAGTTATTTGAAAATAAATTTTTAATAAGCTGTATCTGAAACTGTACACACACTGGGTACATAATTATTAAGTAAGTGGATTTTTGGTAACCCTTTTATGAGACTGTTGTTGTTTATTTACTTTATTTAATAATTATCAATTAGTAAATATAAACGTAAACGAAAAAAAGGCTGCCTGCCTGACACCAACCCTCTATGGGTATGCTGTTAATGGTGGTTTGCCATCTACCAATCGGGAGCCCCAAGGTGCTTAGTGGTCTACACTAGGCAATGTCCCTAAGTCGATTATTATGACACCCCTGGGATGAGTCGGGGCTGGCACATTCTACGTTATTTTTTCGGTACCAGGCCAGCATGAAAGAATAAATGCACACATGCAAATCAAAAATATTCACAGTTCACACCCTAATATTTATATTATTAATTATTTTCCTTGTTTTCAAAATCATAACTGCATATTGGTTTATTTATACTTAATTATAATCATATTTGCTACAATTCTAGATACTACTGGGCTTATACACATTGATAAGTGGCTCAACTTATTTCTGTGTACCAGGATTTTCCCTGAAGTATTTTGAGCATTCAAGCAAAGAAAGAAACAAACACCCAAAATTAAACATCCGCGAGTGTAATCCGTAAAAGTCGTTTTATTTCAAACATGTTCATTGTTAATTTTTTTACCAAAAAAAGTAGTTCCCAAAATATCTTTTGAATTGTGATCGAAGAAGTACCGAGTCATTTATACCTAGCACTTAATCGAAGTGGCCTCTTTTACGTAGGTACCTCATTACAGCGAGTTTACTACTTGAGGTGCGACATAAAAGAACCTTTCCCCCGTCAAACGATATTAAACTGAATCACCCAATAAATAAAGTTGCGAATGAACTCGTAAAATTTTAAAGGTGTTCCAGTCAATGAATCTGTTGGGGAACTCGATTAAGATGTTTTCGGCGATTTAATTAGAACTTAATTAGAACGATTCAATTTGCGATGTTTAGCTGTTTCTGATTAGTGGTGTTTCAATACATCAGCATCTTCCTGCCCTGTGCAGTATATTCACACCGATGTTAAACGTGGAATTCAATAGACGGGCATACCTGCCAGACATGCCCGCGCGGACCTCGTTTATACAGGCCAGACTAACGTGACGGTCCTACACTAAGCAAACATCGCACAGACCAATAGAATCGAGGTCCAGCGGGCAATTTACCTAAAAACAACTTACCGTAATCAAGTACGTAATACTGGTACAAGTAATCGATCTATTTAGATTAGAAAAACTTCGGTTCAAATAAGTACACATCAATGTTTGGGCCATTCTGCTTTGTCGCCATCTAATCCAAATCCGCACCTGACTCGCACGCTGTTTATGCCTGTTCTGACTGCGCATATCTATCCCGAGGGAAGATCTGTGCGGGAACAGTTTATTGGTCGACGATGATTAGCTCCGTCAATCGATATAATATTAGTTACACCTTGTTTCATCCAGCATTGTTGGTCGCGGATAGGGCTGTTTAATTTGGATTAGAGACGATCGTGGTATATTACGGCAGAGTAGAATACCATACCTAATACGTTCCTCTTATACCACCTACCAATAGCAATGCACTGCACTTTTGTGCCCGATAAATGGCAATAGGTTCGCCCCCTATTACATGGGACCTAACATAATTGGCGAAACGTGGGTGCTAGTTCACCTCTGCCTACCCCTTCGGCGATATAGGCGTGATTTATGTATGTATGTATGTATAAATGTTGATTATTGCAAAGACAAAAAGTTCAGAAACATTTTGAGAAATTATCTCTCTATGTGGTGACGGCAGAGTAGAATACAATTGTCACCATCCCAAATCTCCCCGTGGGTGTCGTACAAGGCGACTAAGGATAAATCAGTGATGAGGGATGGTCAGCAGCGTTCCTCTTATACCACCTAGCAATGTACTGCGACACTTTTGTGCCCGATATATGGCAATAGGCTCGCCACCTATTACTTGGGACCTAACATAATTGGCGAAATGTGGGTGCTAGTTCACCTCTGCCTACCCCTTCGGGGATATAGGCGTGATTTATGTATGTATGTATATATGTATGTATCTCTCTATGCGAGACTCGAACCGCATCTTGTGTAGACTGCCTGATCCATTGAGACGATCAGGAAATTTTTTCTAACCTTATTTTCTTAAGGATTGTTATTTTCTTTTGTCTAAAAGACATCGGCAAAGCAATAAAGAAGAATCGTTTTAAGTTCAGCCAGTTTGATAAATTAATCTCTGTAACGCGGAGAGATGGATTTGGTTACTCCAAGTTTTTTTGCATTTATCATGTCGAGGGGAGATATTAATGAATTTTTTGTAAGTCCCTTGTCTCGTTTATTGAGCCAGGAAATGGGATTAGCGGTGGTTGGTACGGACTTCTAATGTAGGGGGTCATAGTGTGCAATCATGTTGGTAATAGACCATTTCGTAATTGAATCGTGATTGAATAGTTAGATTCACAGCATGGCTCCGAGTACAGTTTCATTAATATCTAACAACATAATAATATTAAGTAGTTAGGTACTGGAGAATCTATAAATAATACAACTTTGTAATAGACCGTACTGTGAATAATGAGATTCGGGGCAGGGCTCAAAGTACAGTTGACCACACACTAGTTACTACGATGCCATACATAATTTTAATTTATATTACACTTTACGAGACGCTTCTGAGTTTGAAACCAATAATAATTATGCAAGAAGCCAACTAGGGACATAAATGCGGAGAAGATAATTAGCAGTAACAAAATAAGCTTCAAATTAATTGGCATTGGTCATAGACCCAAACGTCCCGAGTACCTAGGAAGATTTAATGGAAGGTAAAACGGCGACTCAAGCGCACATTTCATAATAAGTATCACAGCGCGGCAAAGGAAAAAATAAATGGAATCATAATAACAACCACATTATTAAAATTTGAGGTCGCCAGAAAAACGTGGGTACGTATTCCTGTTGTGCTTAGTCACAACCACTAATTATTCTGTTTTTGTAATGAGATGCTTGTTCAAATAATTCTAAGGGCACAGTTGAGTTAGCACTGGTATGTCAATTTGTATCTCGCATAAAACTAACACCGCTTACGCCCGTCCGAATATTAATTACTAGCGATCGCCCGCGGCTTTGCTCGCGTAAATGTTGGTTATTATATAGCATTCCTCGATAAATGGACTATCCAACACAAAAAGTTTTTTCAATTTGAGTAGTAGTTCCTGCGATTATCCAACCAAACAAACAAACTATTCAGCTTTATAACATTAGATTGCAAAAATTAAATGTTGTTGACATTTTTTTCCATTATATAAATTACTTGACCACTTAAATGATAAGACTTTTTTGGATCAAAATTTTCTGCGTATCAAATAAAGCGTGTTGACTGTTGTTGTATAGAATACCTACTTTTTGATTGACCGTAAGTTGAGGTCAAGAATAAATATTTTTTTTAGTCTTCCATGATGGCCTGGGAGCGAAAACATAACGTAGAATACGTTAGCCCCGACTCATCTCATGGGTGTCGTAAAAGTCGACTAAGGGAGATTGCCCGGTGAAGATCAATAAGCACCTTGGGGCATCCAAATGATCGAGGGCAAACCACCAACCACAGCATACCCGAAGAGAGTTGGTATCAGGCAGCCGGCCGGCTGTAAAACCTAAGCCAAACCCTTGAGCAGTATGGATTGAATTTTGACATTCCAATCACTCTCTCCTTTCGTCGGTCTTTCCCTCCCTCATGGTCCGTTCCCTCTCTTATACATTCATTCATCACTAGCCCCTTTCCGGTGTGATGGATGATATGAGGTACAAAGGACTGGATACCTTGATGACGTCTGACTGATATGAATGGAAGAAGATCGGAAGCTCGCTGGATGCGGGCAGCGCAGGACCGATCGGTTTGGAGACCCTAGGGCATATGCCTAATAGTGGGCATCTCCCGGCTGCCCACTATTAGGCATTTATTTATACTCAACGAAATTTCAAGTTACAAGCCGTGTGGTTACGGCAGAGTAGAATACAAATTGTTACCACCCCAAATCTCTCCCGCGGGTGTCGTACAAGGCGACTAAGGATAAATCAATTATGAGGAATGGGCAGCAGCATTCGTCTTATAGTTATACCACCTAGCAATAGCAATGTGCTGCGAATATTGTGCCCGATAAATGGCAATAGGCTCGCCACCTATTACATGGGACCTAACATAATTGGCGAAGCGAGGGTGCTAGTTCTCTGCCTGCCCCTTCGGGGATATAGGCGTGATTTATGTATTATGTATGTAAATTTCAAGTAGGTACTATATTGGAACTTAATACGACTTATTATGCGTACTTGTTAGTCAGAAGTTCTTATATCCACTCAGCTATTTCGAACCTTGCCTTGTTAATAATTAAGGCGGTTAATTCTGAAAATTTTACGACTTGAGGTGTTGGAGGACGTCAACAAATAATTAGATATTGATAATGTAACATACCGAATATTAAGTAGTTGTACGTACGTACACCATGATTTTTGATTTGTTCGAATACCATAACATCCGTTTCAAAATGACCCTTAATTTAAATCACTTAAGACCCACTAACTTCAGAGTGTTGACGGCGTCATGTTGTGGGTACTAAAAACATTCATAAAATCCACGAAGACAAAGTTTGGACTCATTTGAATATATGCGTCACTCAATTTGCATACAGTGCCAATAATGTCTCCCTAAAGATATGAATGATACAAGACTTGTATTTCACGTTTCTTTCTTCAAATATCTTGTCGGGTGTCGGAGTAATTTAAAAACAATTCGAGTAAACGATTAACAAGTTCGCCACCATGAACTTTCGCGATGTGAACTACTGAAAAGATAATTGGGTACGCGATATTTAAGTAATATAGCGGTTTTTTCCTTTTTAACCATACAGTGACGGTTGAGCAGAATGTAATTTTTACTACCCCTTTAATTGTCGGGCCATCGTACTAGGTTTGCCTTAGAGTTTTGGTTTCAGTTTTGTAACCGCATTCAATGCATGTAATACCTACTACTAACCTCATCACTACTTTTTCTGTTCTGTGATCATCACCATCACGTGTCCGGTAGATAGCAGATACCCGAAGTGACTCTTTTACATACACCTCAGGCTGTGACATAATATTTAGAAATTATACATACATACATAAATCACGCCTATATCCCCGAAGGCGTAGGCAGAGGCTGAAATTATGAATGAAAATAATTTTATCCAATTAAGTCCTCACCCATTCTAGGATAAATAGGCGCGATTAATGGTTATATCTTAGTTCCTACAAGATTTGAGTTTTTGAATTTAATTGTAATTGATATAATTTAAAATATAAATCTTTTGTTTATCAATAGCTCTCTCACAAATTAAACTTTCCAATGTTATTTACTTGGTATTCTGCGTAAAATGTCTGTGTTTGATTACTTCAAGTGTTTGTTTATAAGTATTATCAACATAAATTATATTTAAAAAATCTGTTTTACAATTTATATGTTATCTTGTTTTTCAACCGACCAAAATGATTTTAAGTGGCTTTGTTAGGGTCATCGTCCACTATACATCTTTAAGACTGATAAGAATTACTGACAGTAATAAAATTTAAATTTCAAACTCTGCCACTTATAGTTAATGGGCTATCATGAATTTTCTGTGCGAGATATCAAATGTCACATCTTATTCTCACGTCATTAATAAGAAAAATTGTGGCATGTAAGCTAAATGGTTTAATATAATAATAAGCACTCACCTAGTCATACAACAAACCTATTAAAAAAATACTGGCAAAATAGATGGCAGTTAAGAAAGAAAGAAAAATCATTGGTTTGACCAATTATTACCAACAAGGCGACTAAGGATAAAAGAGTGATGAGGAATGGGCAGCAGCGTTCCTGTTATACCTACCACCCAGCAATATACTGCGACTTAGTGCCCGATAAATGGCAATAGGCTCGCCACCTATTACATGGGACCTGACATAATTGGCAAAACGTGGGTGCTAGTTCACCTCTGCCTAACCCTTCGGGGATATAGGTGTGATTTGTGTATGTATGTACCAGTGGCGGAGCGTCCATATAACCCGATTCCCAACAGCCGTACCAAACGAGCGAGCATAAAAAAATCATTACCATAATTCAAGTACAATACCATTATATAAGCAAATAAAAAAAATCCATCAATATAATCTTATCATAACAGTATTAAACGCGCGCGAAACAATATGCAACACAGGTACATACAATTCTCTCCCGCTCTCTAGATTCCTTCAACTAACTCGCTAAATATCGAGTTATGGACGCCTGCTATACAGCGCCTGCACGCACACAGACAAGCGTAGTCTTGTCAGGCGCACGCAACGCGAAATAGTACCTAAAGTTTGCCTACAAGCCGGCATCAAGCCGGCATTTCGGCAGCCTACGCGCTTATGCATCGATACACTACGACACACGCACACATTAGTAATAAACTCCCACGAAAACAAGTTCCGTCAAAAGTAAATATTTTAGATCTTATTGCAATAGCCATAAAAGCGGAATTTCTTTTGTGAACTGCACTCAATATCGCGGTCGTGCGCCGCTCCTGCAAGCCGCTCCGGACCGGGTTGAATCGTCCTTCTCTTATTAACACGGCTTTTGTTTGTATAATGATCTCTCTTTCTGGCTGTATAAAACAAAGCACAAGCACGCAAAAGTGGCAACGTAGTTCTCCGCTTAGCCACTAGATGGCGTTGAACAGTTGTAGCCGTGTCCTAGCAGGCGGTGTTAAAAGTTAATGCTTAAACCATAAGAGGCTTCATATAGTTGTGGCTTGCCTAATTTGTTTTTTCACGCCACGCCACTGGTATGTACTATGTTATGGGGCACGTCTATGGCTATAAATCGGGTACGTAAATCTATTATAATAATAAATATACTGTCATGGCAGCGCCGAACCCCGATTATGTAAGCCTCTTTCAATCGCTTCGTCTACCTGTCACTCTCACACTTTGCGATTATTCTCAATGAGTGAGAGTGACAGGTAGACGAAAGCGATTGAATGAGGCTTACATAATAATCCTGCTGGTATTGTAACTGGGCCTGTTTCAATTGAATCAGAAGTAACGTCACCACAAAACAACACAGCTATTAACATATATTGACACCTATCTTAAATAAAAAAGAAGCAAGTAATAGTATCAGAAAATTATATAAAGGCTCTCCCCCTATTACATAGGATGGGATCTAGAATGGCCAGCTAAATATAGCTTAGTGTAGCTTAGCTGACACAACTGCAGGCTTGACGGCTTCCTTGCGCCATCGAGGGTCTCGTATTTTACCAGTTTGTAGGTACCTATATAAAAATTCACATACTACAGTATTTTCGCTGTACATTGCTATCAATTTATCATGTCAGCTGGTGGTGTTGCTAGTGGCGAACTAAGAGAGTCAAAATGTATGGGTAAATTGTAGTTCCAATTTTCGCCACTTGACAACATAAATTGGTGGCACTTTAGGATGGTGCACATAAGAGCGTGTTTAATAATGCTGTCACTGTTACTCACTATTGACAAAAAAAGGGACAAAAACAGATTTTTATAAAAAAATATTTTAAATATTACAGTTTTTAAACTCTTTTTGTAATAACACCGGTTTTGTTTATCCTTTACACAAAATATTAGTTTTCATATTTGTTACCTGCTGTGACAGGACTCATCCTATAGCACGCAGATTTTATATTTTAATAATCGCAACCTTCATCAATAAAAAAAAATATCACACTGCCCTGCTCTGCACTGTGGCATTATGTTTGATTTTGATGGAACTAGCTTCGCGATAACCATTCACTAACGTTCCAGTTTATATTGATAAAACACGCTTATTTTTAAACAAAAATTTATGAGGTTTAATTTTAATAATAAAAAGGTTACCAGCAACTTCGCGTCTAGTTGACAATGCTCGTCACAAAGCGTTACATTTTTTTGTGTGTATTTTTTTTGAAAGGTATTTAATTTGACATTCGTAAAGAATGATTGCGCCATCTGTTGATTGTGTTAAAGTTTTTTATCTGCACAACTACTGAGTGTTTACAGTTTATGTGTTATAAATTACAAAAATAATTAATGTTTTTTATTCGTTATTTTAGTGAGTTCAGGTGAAATAAATTTGCCACGCAGACATCCTACAAGACTTAAACGGGTGAGTTTAATAGTGCATTAAGTATGAAATATAATATTCGCTTCTAATGTAACCTATGGTTCGTTACGTAAGAAATTAATGAGGGAACAGCAGTAATACAATTTCATTAACAATAGGTGATTGATGGAGATAACTCCAAGGGTACTTTGGATCCTATAAGTATTCGATGTATTCGATAACAATGCATATTTAATGTTAATGTTATACTGTTTACCAAATATTGTCGTAATTTCTGTAGGTATGGACTCTGTTACATCTAAATATTCTGCTCAATTTGAGACAAGTTACTATTAAGTTTAATATTTTTGTATGTCTCAATAAATTTCACTTTCTTTCTAAATAAATACATAATAAAGCACGCCTATTGATATTCAAAGGGATAAATACTTGACACCCACGCCAAATTCAGGTTCGGGAAAAGGTGTATACTTCAGATTTTACACTAAAGTATATGCCTATTTGTAATTAGTATTCGGCAGGTTTCAGTTAAACAATAATTAGCAAGATATAAAAAGCCTACGTTGTTATGTATGCGAAGTCGTTCATTGATATAGTTGCGATAAAACTTTTCTAACTCAGAATAGTGGAAGAGGAATAATTGTATATAAATATGTAGAATAAAATAGAAATCGATTCACCGGTAGTCCGACGAATTGCTCCAAGTTTTCAAACGATCAACGGCTTGGACAAATTTGGCATAATACAATCTGGCAAATATATTAATCAGTTAGTTATCCGAATACTTAATTTCTAGTAGCCAATAACATATAAATTATAGCTAAAAATAGGTACATACAAGTATACACTATTTAGGTAGGTACATAATGTTATGATTTTAATCGTACACATAATTATGAACTTTGTTTGACCCTATTTTAAGTAATGTTATTATTAGCTATGACTTAATGAATAGTAATAAAATTCGGCCGTGTGGTGGCGGCAGAGTAGAATACAATTGTCACTACCCCAAATCTCTCCCGTGGGTGTCGTACAAGGCGACTAAGGATAAATCAATGATGAGGAACGGGCAGCAGCATTCCTCTTATAGTTATACCACCTAGCAATAGCAAGTAGTAGCAGTTGCAAAAGTAGCAGAAAAGTAGCAGTGTACTGCGACTTTTGTGCCCGATAAATGGCAATAGGCTCGCCACCTATTACATGGGACCTAACATAATTAGCGAAACGTGGGTGCTAGTTTCACCTCTGCCTACCCCTTCGGGAATATAGGCGTGATTTATGTATGTAAATATGTAATAAAATTATCACTAACTACAAAGCAATGGTCAGAATCTACAAATACGTAACCAATTACTGAATAGGTAAACACCCTATGTAATTGAGTTAATCTGAAATAAAAACATTAGATAATAATGACCTTGGTTAATTAAAACGTTTTTAAATGATGACAATACCTATGTGTGCCCATACTCAAGCCATTATAACTGTATAAAAAACCTTAACAATTTTGATGTTTCTTTATGCATTTAAAAATAAGAAGGAAGATCATATTTTTAAAATACACCATCCATTTAAGGAAATAAGAACTATTGACGACTTTTACTAAATTATGCATTGCACATTTTTATTTCTGTTTTTTATAATAAATAAAATACACATCAACAACAATGCCAAGTGTGGATTGTCACCACCTTAGTCCCGAGACAAAACACTGCCAAATGGTGCAGAGCGATTTTGTTCACCCGCGTTAGTAGGCCTACAGACTTCACAGGATTATTTGTAACACACCAACAACCTCACAGGGCTATGTAGTTAACAACATAAATGTACGAGCGGGGAGCGAGCGGTTGTAAGGCGCCGCTTCCCGCAGGTACAGAGTTGTTGGTGGATTGGAACTACTCCAGGGGGTGGCCTTCTTTTTTTTTTGTCGGAGTGGAATGCTTTTACGCGGCAAGTTACTGGTATATGGTAGGAAGCTACCCCAGGGAGTAGCCCTGGCAGGTAGCTGGTTTGTGGGAGGAAGCTACCCCAGGGAGTAATGGGCAGCTGCATTCTGCGATGTACATGCGCCACCTATTACATACGACCTAACCTTGCACGTGGGTGTAAACCCCGTCACATCGTGGATAAAATAGGCGTGATTTAGTAAAATTTGGTACTTTTTGTCCCGTTATAAATATATAGCTGGAGTATAGATATTCTATCGCGTTTCCATCGAAGTCCCATCGTGCCAGTATTGCGACCGTATCCTTGCTAAATTAGGGACAGCGCTTGAAATCGGAATCATGGCCATTATAACCTTTGTTTTTGCTAATACACTGGGGAGATATAAATCTTGCGCACACAAAGATAACTGAAAAATCTCTAAAACACTAAATGTAGGCTTAGTGAAATAAATTGTGATTAGATTAGATAGGCACTTCTTAAATTAAGGTATAAGTTTTTATTTGTCACTTTATTAAATTAAATTCTTTGTCCACTTAACACAATTTATTTCGCTGAGCTAACATTCCGAGATTGCGAGATTTTCAGCACCTTGTATGCTATCGGGATTAATTTCCCTCAAATAAATATTTCAGTCTATTACGTTTTCATTTCGAACTGTGTATGAATTCAGTACCTTTTTTTTCAAACGAACATTTGGATATCTTATTCAAGTGCAATCTAGATTTTGCTTTCAAAATTTTTAGCTGCCAAACCCTTGTAAACAATAAACAAAATATAACAGTTTTTTAAAGTTGCAATTCATAATATTTAGCTACTGCCGTTTTTGTTACATTTTTATGCGAATTTCGATTTATAAATTCAATTGACGCGGTTTGGTGACGGCAGAGCAGAATACAATTGTCTGTCACCACCCCTAATCTCTCCCGCGGATGTTGTAGAATGCGAGTAAGTGTTAAGACAGTGATGAGTAATGGGTAGCAGCGTTCCTCGTATATATGATAGATGGCAATAGGTTCGTCACCTATTACATGAGACCTGCCATAATTGGTGAAATCTGGGTGTTTTTATGCCTTGCTTGTGAATCAGATTTATATTTTTCCGAAACTAATTTTTACTACTTTTATTTTAATAATTGCCCTCTTATTTTTATATAGTAAATTACGTCATTTAACACTCACTTGAATACTCGTTCTTCTCTATCTGTCAAAATGGTTATACGCTACCTGAGACATAATCTTAGTAATTTTGTGTCAATTAAAAAAAAATTACTTAGTTTCCTGAATACGGAGGTTAGACTGCGTTTCTATAGAAGCGGAGCTGCGCGGAGCTGAGCTGAGACTAAAAAAAATGACCAATGATATTGCTTAACATAGAACATAAGGTTCATAGAACATAAGATAGTACATACCCAATTTAATGTATTAATTAATGCCTATTATATTTTCAGCAAGATGACGAACAATGGAGTTGGGGTTCCAGTGACGTCGCTAAATCCAATGTAAGTTACTTAATAGTACTATTATAAAAATATTAGGGGTTAAAGTATCGAATTGCCGTTTTTTTACTGAAAATCTAAATTGTTTATTTTTTAGTTTATAACAAATATTTATTTAATCAAGTTACCATTATTATAGGTATACATTGCTACCATCTAATAGGAAGGTCATTTATGTCTTTGCGATAGAACTCTGAGGATTTAGACGGCACAAACTGTGTGAAAGCATTTTGTACTGCCTTCTGGGAAGAAAAATTCTTGTCGCACCGTGTGCGCTTATTAGCAGACACCTCACCAAACGCGACATTGATATTGCGGGCTGCTTCTGCTGCGTTACTTCTGCGCCGGAACTCGTATTCAAAAATCACTCGAAAAAATCACTCTCTTTCTTGTCTAAGTTGAATAACAAAAACAATTGAAAGACGACATTCAATGTTTCACTATTTTTAAAAAAGAACATCATAGAAACCATGTGAAAAAAGTTTCATTCGAAAACTCAATCCATGAAGATTCTATGTCAATTCAAAAAACCTCTTATAATAAAACGGCAATTTCATACTTTAACCCCTATTATAATAACAATTTGAAAATAGGAGAAATCTTGAAAGCTGTAAATCTGGTAACAAACATTAGTTTGGCTTCTTTTTTTTGCTTGACAAGATCTTATTATAAATTTCAATATAATTATATTGATTTTCACATCAGTGACGCTTAAATGCCGTTTTCTAGAAATTAAAGAAAGCCTTGATATTATGAATAAAAATTGCTTCAATTTACCCTACTTTCCCTTATAATGATTTGAATTTGTATTATGTTTCGGTAAATATGTATCTGATTTAAAGACTATTGGCTAATTTAGATTTTTTTTCTAATTGATGATGTTGAGGACTTTTGGTTTTATGAAGAATCATACTTTTATGGTCTTTTATTTATTTATTTAATTAAGTTTATAAAATGTAATTAGCCCCGTTCCAAAGTTCTTAAGGCTGCTCGCCCACGTTCGATAATCGGTGACCGATTTTTTGTATGAGAAAAATAGAACGTACAGATAGCAATGGAGCAACGCACAATGTTACAAAAAGTAGGTCAAAAATTAAATCGTTGCATCCCGACCGATCCCATCATTGGCAACAAATGGAACGTTCGGAAATGTATGTATCAACGCACACTACTCGCCGATCACCGATGGTCAGCCGCATGCACTTGCTAGGGAAGGAAGGTAGTCAGTATGGAAATTTATTACAAGAATTTAATAAATCCGTTTTATTTTTATTTAGTTACTTACCTTAGTGTTACAGATAGCCTTTCCTCTGGATGAATGCACTTCCTCATAATAGTGTCCTGCGGGCCTAGCACGGGGACGTGGACAAGTCTCTCTCCACTTGACAGTGTTTTGTCTCGGGATTTAGTGGGAGTTAGAGCGAGAAGAAAATATATTCTTTCCCCCCGAGGAGATGTGTCGACGTCTCGTACTACGGATGTGTATATAATAGCATGTTCTACTAATGACAGCAGCTTATCAAACGTATTTATTGACATTCTTTTATATTTAAAAAACTTGTCTAATCGATCTCTCAGATCAGCATGACGAACATAAAATAACCCCTTTAATAATCTCTGAGAGATTATTGGGTCAACCCAGAACTTTCTTTTCTCTCGTCTGTTTCTCAAAAACCAAACACAAACCTTCCTTTGTAAATATACCTTCCTCCTCATATTCAGGTATACGTTATCTCTGTCCATGACGTGCTCTGCCACGCTTACGAAAAACGCATTGTCTACCTTTTTACAAATTCTGAGAAAAACGCGTTTAAAATTTTTTTCTTCGTACATTTGTATGACCGGAGCTGAGCTAGTTATTGATGTAAAAATTTGAATATTCAGAATATTGAAATGGTCTCTATGGTAAAGTTATAGAGCTTGTTTTTCTGGTTTCAAATATGGATATAACTCAATTTCGCTCAAAATCGTACATAATGCGTTTTTCGTAAGCGCGGCAGTGCCGCTCCCTCGATAGCCACCGACAAAATGACGGAGGTGTGCTTAGAGTCGGTCACAAAATCGGTGATAAGAATCGGAGGAAAAATCTGCCCGACTATCGATCCTACAAAAAGTCTGACGTGGGCGAGCAGCCTAAAGTGGACAAGGTTAAATGGGTAGGTAATCGTCACAGCCTGTCATTTTTTCATTCTCTTCTGTCATATGTTTTTACTTCTTTTTAAGGTAACTATTTATTGTTTTAAAAATTACTTATTACTTATTTATTGTTTAAAAGCCGTGTGGTGACGGCAGAGTAGAATACAATTGTCACCACCCCAAAACTCTCCCGTGGGTGTCGTTCAAGGCGACTAAGGATAAATCATTGATGAGGAATGGGCAGCAGCGTTCCTCTTATACCACCCAGCAATGTACTGCGACTTTTGTGCCCGATAAATGGCAATAGGCTCGCCACCTATTACATGGGACCTGACATATTTGGCGAAACGTGGGTGCTAGTTCACCTCTGCCTACCCCTTCGGGGATATAGGCGTGATTTATGTATGTATGTAAAAATTACTTACAATTATTTTGATTTTAATTTGAACGTCTTGGTTGGCCGAGCGGTACGTATAGACATCTGCCGGGATTGCAGAGGACGCGGGTTCGTTTCCCACATCAAGACGATAATTTTTCGAACTTTTCTATCCACAATTTTCTTTGTATTCATTAGTTACTAATTACATTTTATCAACTATTTAAAGTAAAGAAATTAAAATTGATCAGCTAATCAAATTAATGCTAACATTGGAAATAAGTACTTAAATAATAATAAGCAAATTCATTACCAACAATATTATTATCATTCCATATTGATATCAAGTTGCCATCATTGTTTATGAAAATAATGTATTGGGTAGATTTGTGTGGCTAGGAAACTTTCTAATCTCTATATATTTAGAATTTAAATTTAGGCATGATAAGCGTCTATTAGTGAAATAAATATTCTACAATACTAGAATAGTAGACCTAGTGTAGAAAGAGTTAAGGTTGGTAGAAAGCTATTTTTAAATGAACTTATGATCCTGTTCTTAGTAGTTATTGCATTTTGATTTCTTTTAACCTACACAATTAAGAAATTTGTTATAATATATTATATAAAATTTTAATTAAGTATGGGTATTATTTAAAAATGTTTCTTTTTACGTTAAACATCGAAAACTGGAACGTCATAGTCAAAAAGGTTTTCGATATTTAACGCGAAAAGTTACGACGTATCCGTTCGCAAACTTCCAGTAACCCTTGTTTTGAAAAGAGCGGCCAAAACTCAGCAAGTGTCATAAACTAATAAATACTTAATTACTTTTTACTTGCCACAGTATGATGTCTAATGTAATAGCATAATTATTTATTTACAGCTAAAACATTGTCTTTATTATTTAGAGAGAATATATAATATTATAATACTTGTGAAAGAAAAGTTTACTAACTGCCGCACTCAGAGACGTCAAATAACGTTAATGAGTACTTAACGTCAAAAAAAGACAATTCAAAACTAGTCTCTATTCTTGAGGGGTCTATGGTCTTGATTTGAATGAAAATTTTTGACATTAAATACTCATTAAAGTTAATTGACGTCTCTCAGTTAGTCTTCTTAAGTCGGTGTGATTATTGGACCCAGTTTTTACTTGCTGTCTTACCGAATGTGATACGCAATATCTAATATGAATTTGAAAGAATACTTACTACAAAAGATAAAATCTCTAAAATGTTTATATTTTAGTTGTTTCGTGCCACCTAGCAATATACTGCGATTTACGAGTCCGATAGATCCCTCCTAATTACATGAGACCTAACACAATTGGCAAAAAGTGGGTGTTAATTTACCTCTGCCTACTCTGTCCGGAGGATAAAAGGGGTGATATAAGTATGTGAAATGTATCGTAACTGATATTGATACGACTTAACTTGCAATACCGACGTTATTGCAGGCTAGGTTAAATTATTCTGACCCCATTAAAATACGGTCTCCTGGGAAAACAATCCGTACAGCAGATTGTATGATTATTCGAAGTCAAATAAGCGATGTTAATGTTTTATTTCATTTTATTTCAGAACATTGACATTGTGCCGGAGACGACGACTGAGGGACCGAATCCCTGCTTCCCTGTCGACCCACCTGTCGCTCCAAACTTTACCGCCCCGGGCCGAAGAGTCAGTCAAGTGAGTTAGTATCTCATTTGTTGCTCTCAATATCGAAACCACCATGTACTTGCTATGTATTCGGATGCTTTTGATTGTATTTTTTTTTGTTGGTTGTATTTATTTGGCTGAAAAATCAACTAAAAAATATATTAGATGAATAGAATAATGAAATGTTATTCAACGACGAACGCATTGAGACAATGTCAGCCTGTATTAGTTATAAGATAACGGTGAGACATCGTCATCGTTCTTTCGTTTGTCAAGGAATATTATGAACATTATGTGTGATTTCCAGAAGATGTAGGTATATTTGAGTTTAACCTTCAGTGAACATACTATACGTGTAGTGGAATTTGCTATCTTTATGGTGACGGCAGAAGAAATTATAGTATAAGGCGACTAATGGTGAAAACATGATGAGGAACACTGTTTCTGCTACACCACCTAGCATACTGTGATCTACTCGGTTGATGGCAAAAGGCTCGCTCCCTTGCAGCTAATTCAGATCTGCCTAAACTTCAAGAATAAAATATAGGCGTGATTTATGTATGTATGCATGAATATGCATTTTTTCATTAAGGCCACCAAACAGAAAAATGTTAACCACTATTATAAGCCCGTTACAATGACGGGCTGTGTTACAATACTGCATAGATAACATGATAACATTACCGTGACCGTACCGTCTATAAACTCGGTTATTTTGAGAACATTGACCACCTCTTCAGTACCTAATAGTCAAGTACAGTCGCACGTTTTTGCTTCACAAGCAGAGCCGGAACCTCCTTTTTACCAGCTATTTGTAAAAACACGTTTTTGTTGGGTGACGAATCTTCGTTGATTCAGATACCTTTAAAGTCGAATTAACGTATAATAATTATTAATTATCTTTTCCAGAATGCTTCGAGTACATGTGGACTATTAGAGTACTAACAGACGAAGCAAAGAAGAATGAGGAATGTAAGTAGACCATATTAAAAAAGATCCTCTATAAACGAATTGATTGAAAACGAACTTTACATGAGCACTTTTAAAAATAAATGATTTGTTCAAATCCTTGTACTGCTTTAGTGAAATGACCATAGGTAAAAATTATCTTAAATTGTTGTAATTCTTCTTCTATTTGCCGACATGCTGCCGACATGAGCATAAGTTGGTACATGAACAGGTACATGAACCAACGAACAGCATGAGCCGATCGAGTGAAGCGAGCGTGCCTCACTTGCGGCCGACGAGTGCCAGGAACTTGTGCTTTTATAGAAAAGTTGCTATCTAATAGTTATTTTAACATCTGTGGGCATTTCATCATTTTCCTTATAAATATCGATTGATTTCATTTATGCATGTCTCAAAAAAAGAAGATCAATCATTAAAATAGATGACCATTAAGATTTTGATTTTGAAAGTTTGTTTGCAAAATTAAAACAATCATTTAAATACACCTATGTTTTTATTCCATTCATTCCTGTTAGTTGTCATCTCCTCATTCACTTTATTCACATTTATATCATTTCTCACGCAATCCATGTCTTTCTCTTCCTCTCTATCCCTCAACAATTATATTCATCACGCCTTTAGTCAAATGCATATTGTTTATTCTTATATCATGTCCATGCCAAACGCTGCCCTTTTATCTTCTGTCAATGGTGCTACTTTCAAGCTTTCCCTTATATATTCAATAATTGATGAACATAATTATATGCCTTTATATAAATGTGCACACAAACACTCGTTTTAAGGTAACTGCATTCAAACACACAGTCGATAAAAATTTACGCTCGTATTGCCGCTATAGGAATAAAAACTGTATTCTTATAGCGTGATTAAATCCCACAATATAAGAAGACCATGGAATAGAAATTGGATGCCCACAAAAATTACCCTAAAAATTAGTATTCAATATTGTTTTTATTACGCTCTTTATTTTTTTAGGTGCTGAGTTGCTTTTAGACATAATTGGTGGCAGAGATGCTGTCCTGCAAGAGTTTCCACATATGGTAAGTGAACTTCTTGAAAATTTTATGCCGATGAATGTTTTAATAATTAGGTAGAGGTATAGTAAAAAAAATCGAAATTTAAAAAAAATCTCCCTATATTTTTCCATCCATAGGGAAGGCCCGTGCCCCAGCAGTGGGAACATAAAAGTGCTGGTGATGATGATAATAGTAAAACATATGACGTGTCGACTATGGCGACATCCCTGGCGGACGACGCAAACCACCAACAAAACTAAACTCAAATAGGGTTAGGCAGGAAGACGGGTTTTTCCTATTTTTCTAAGTCAGGGTTACATTCAAATCGTAATATCGTAATGGTAATTGTAAACAAAGATTTGTTTTCACTTTTGACCTCCGATAACCTGTAAACAAGGCAGGGCGATGATTATGAATGGGGGAGGTATGCTGTGCCTAGCACCGCTGATATTAATAATGACGATGGCGTATTAAGATTACGTATACTAAAATAATCTGCCCAAAGTAGTCTACATACTTTACAATGTCTGATTATGTCTTTTTATTTTGACGATAGGCTGCTATCGGCTGGAAGGCTGTGCAAGGAACCTGGCTCTTCAAATGCGGCGGTTCGCTTATCAGCAACAAATTCGTCTTAACCGCTGGCCACTGCTCCAGGGCTTCGGACCGAGACTCCAGTATCGCTGAACTGGTTCCGAAGATCGTGAGACTTGGACAGAATAGCATTGACACCGTAAGTATCTCCTACTAGTGGACGCCCGCGGCTTCGCTCGCTTTAATGTCGGTTTATTATATAGCCTTCCTCGATAAATGGACTATCCAACACAAAATTTTTTTTTCAATTTGAGTCAGTAGTTCCTGAGATCAGCGCGTTCAACCAACCAACCAAACAAACTCTTCAGCTTTATAGATTCTGATCCAAATAAGATCGTTAACCCTCTGCAGCTGATGTGGTAGTCCTACAAACACCACGAATCATAAAATTGTTTGCTGAGTCGTCATTTTTTACGTTAAGATTCCCGCGTTTCTAGTACCTTCCTGACTTGTGCTGCAGTATGTCCCATTGCAGTGCTGGCAGCTGCAGATTTCATACGCAGGCGTTTAGGTGTATATGCTGTCCACCTATTCTATTTGTCTCAAAATAGTAGAAGAATCAGTTCAAAAACAATAGGCTGGTTACGCGTAAGATATAAATGGTGCAGATATCAATGCCTTTGTTTTTTTATTATATTATTACTCGAAATCGTGCCTTGCATATAAACTAAAAATTGCAAGATAACAAATACTATATAAATACGCGCCTACAATGAGTAGTTACGGATGGAATCGCATGACTATTGGTCGTATTTTGGGAGATTATGTTTCCCCCTCACCAATAAAAACTCAGTCTAAAGCCAGTAGCGGAAGATAATAATACTGCAATTGTTATACTAAATGGAATAGGCATATAATATATAACTTATAAGATGACACTTAACCTATATCCCTGCAAATTTTCCAATGTTCCAAGCCTCTTTGTGAGAATTGTAAAAAAAAATGTAATTATCTTGGGATGTGTGATTCTTTATCCAAGCGTTGAATTTCATTCAAACTTTATAGATATATTAGGCACTAAGTGTAAATTTACTAAAAATAAAATACACGAGTATAATGTTTATAAAAATATCTAAATTTAAAATTTACGGAGACTACTTCAATATTGATTGGTCGTAATGTGACATTACGAATAATGGGTGTAATTTATTATATTTGGGATTTTTTTACTCTATTCTAATTTCAATATGTTGTGTGGCTGTGACATTTCAAAAAGGTCTCTACCAGTCTACCACGTCAGTAAAATTGGGAAAATAAGTGCACCTCAGTTGCGGAGGGTTAAACATTATATAAGAATTTAGATTTTGCGATGACTGCTATGGATCTTTTTTTGCTAGACATCTTCAGCCTTCATCTCACCAGTGACGATAAAGGCTGAAGATGGATCAAGCTTCACCTGGAACCCTCAGCCACAGAGGCGCTGGCTATCTTATCACAAATTGTCGGAACATTTATAATGCTGTTAACATTGTGATTATGGCGACATATGTCGATCAGCTAGCTAGGCGGAATTGAAAAAGTACATACCACCAACCAAACCGAGTACAATTTTGTACCCACTTGGGGATCGAACCCGTGATCTTGAGATTTTAATTCCGGTGAGCGAATCACAAGACCAATATAATATAGTGAAGTGTGTTTTAATTTTAGCTCACCACTGGACAAGATATGAATATTTTACGGATTATCAATCATCCAAATTACAAGCCTCCCAAGAAATATTTCGATATAGCCCTGATTGAGCTGGAAAAACCAGTGATCATCAACGAGTATGTTCAACCGGCTTGCCTTCACGTTGGTCCAGACAATACTCTAGTTGGCCAGAAGGCAATTATAACTGGATGGGGTATTATAGAAGCAGGTATTCAATCATATTTTATTAAAAAATAAACTAACACCATCAATTTCATTTAAAACTTTTATCCATTCTTCTTCTTCTTCCGGGAAATTATTTGGGGTCGATGCAGTATGGTTTTTTTCATCTTCCCTAAAGATTTATTTGGGTTTTTATGGCCTTCCGTATGCTGAATTTTTTTTGCAATGTTTATCATCATCTTCATATTGGGTATGACTAAACTGTCGATGCTTTTTTTATTAACGACTAAACATGTCTTTTAGGACCAAGGGTAAAATAGATATCTTAATATCGTAAAACATAATTGAAAGCTAGAAACATTACTTTATTACTTGCCTTAAATCTTATATGATATTTAATCAATAAGAGAAACCCAAAGGTTACCACGGTATGTCAATTTTATGAATTGATTTTGTGCTTTACGTCAAACAAGTTACTCTGATTAATAATCGATTGGAGATATTGGCTGTTGCTGTTGGTCAAACTGACTGTTTATTGTAAATTACCTTACTGCCCATAAATGTAGTAATTAATTTTTTTTTTTATCAGACCCTCGGATAAGAATATGAGCAGATAGACAGGTAAAGTTTAAATCTGACTTTTACCTTATACGAGATATTTATACAATTTTAAACTCTATATTGCATCAGGCTAAGGGCTTAAAACCATTTCGACATAGAATGTATTGTGTTGTTGCGTGTAGATTTTAATTAATTTGATAATGAACTTTAAATTCAAGGAATGCAGTCCCCGTATATGCAAGGTGAACAGAAATGAAATACTGAACCTCACCTTCACTTGCCGGCAGTAACATTGTAAACGCTTGAGTACTTAGCGAAAGTTTGTATGCCATAGGTGGTTTAACTGTAGTGTTGTTATTTTTTTTTTTTTTTTAAACTTGTACACCTACCGAATTAAGAAAGCAACTCTTTGTAACTTTACATAAAAAGTTGTCTAAACATATCGTTTAGGCAAGAAAATGATGTAAATAAATGCTATTTTGTTGGATTTAGAATTGAATATTTAATTAATCAACTTTACATTGTGGTGGATTGTAGCGCGGTCGAATTTGAATCGACACAGATAATATAACATTTTTAGTGCTCAGAGTATTATAAGCTTTTGGTCACGCAAAGATAAAATAAAATCATGACTGGCGTGAACACATATATCTAGCTGTCTTACAGCGCCATCTATAGTTCGCGACACACCGACAGGCAATCAGGGCATGAGGTTCTTTTAGATATTATGAGGTGTTATAGAAAATTTGTACTTGTAGCGCTATTGTGGGGTATGTACAACTACACAATGATAAGAAGGAAATATTTTCTTGAAAATCACTCCTTCATTTAATTAATTATTTAATTGATAAGTGTCAAATTCGTCCCCGATTGCCATGTACATTTCCAATAATAATAATATCAATAGATTGATTTTAGATTATTTCAACCCTTTGCTGTGCGATAGACAGACGAGACACTATAGACGATATTGTGCTTCGAAAATCACGGTAAACCCTTGGTCCTATTTGCATCTGCAGTCGATAATACCGTCACAAACCCGCATTGGATCAGCAAATGATCAGTATTATTTATTTTCTCCAATATTCTTCCACTGAAAGGGAAGGACTTTTATTAACTCTTTATTGCACATCACAGTTAATAATGAACAAACTATAAGTGATAAAATTTGCAAGGGCGAACTTATCTCTAAAAGAGATCTCTTCCAGCCAACCCAGAATGGGTGTCGGAGACTACAGAAATAATAAACGGGTGACATCTAGTGCACGGTTGGTATGAGAAATAAATCTCATTTAAACATACATACCTAACTAAGCTAATCATGAATATAAATTGTCATACAATACTTATAATAAATACAATACTCATAATAAATACTTATATAATAATAAATACTTAATAAATAAATATTAAAATAAATACATTTTAATAAAGAAACATATATATTTATAAATACAGATATATAGACTATGAATAACTGTTTGTTAGCATAAAAAGAAGGTCAGTCACGAAAAGACTGTGACCGTGAGAGAAGGGAGAGATAGTGTTTTTTTATTTTATATTTAAAAGATTGAGCAGAAGGACTATCCTGGACGTCTGAGGGGAGTCGATTCCATAATTGGGCAGCACGAACAGAAAAGGAATGGAAAAAGAACCTAGTGTTACTACCTGGCAGCTGAAGCCTCCTTGTAATACAGGAACGTTGTGAACGAGAAGGTGTAGGTAGGAAATTGAAACGAGAGCGTAGGTAAGAAGGAGAATTAGGGTCTTTAAGTATTTTATTTAGCATGGTTAGGATGTGCACATCTCTGCGTTCACGGATAGGCAACCATTCCAGCTGTTGGCGATATTTGGAGATATGGTCGAATTTTCGAATCCCAAAGACAAAGCGAATTGCGATATTTTGCAGTCGTTCCAGTTTGTTTAATAGCTCCTCAGTAACATCCAGATAACAAACGTCAGCGTAGTCCAGAATAGGGAGAAGGAGAGTTTGCGCCAGCATAATTTTGGTTTTAAAAGGGAGGAAATATTGAAGTCGCTTGAGAGAGTGGAACGAATAATGCATCCGTCGGCTTATCTCCCCAATATGTGCTGACCATGACATACGCGAGTCCATGATGAGGCCTAAGTTTTTAGCTTTCTCGGTGTAGGAGATAATAGCTCCGCTGTAAGTAACTAAAGGGACTAAATTCCAATTCAGCTTACTCCTCAACCTAGAGCTACCAACAATCATGGCTTGGGATTTAGTTGGGTTGATAATAAGACCAAATGATTTGGCCCAAGCCTCAATAGCAAGCAAATCCTTATTTAAAAGGCTGATGGTATCACCGACTTCCGATATTTCGAAATGCTGATAAATCTGTAGGTCATCGGCGTAGAGATGAAAATGTGAGGTGATAGCGGCAGAAATGCTATTAATAAACAGCGAAAAGAGTAGTGGGGATAGCACACTACCTTGAGGTACACCAGCTGCAAGGCATGACCAACTTGAATTTATGTCATCTAATTTTATACACTGCTGGCGGCCATACAAATAAGATGTAAACCACTCTAAGACAGGAGTTGAGACGTTTACCGTACGAAGAGTACCAAGGAGTAGGTCGTGGTCTACAGAATTAAATGCACTGCTGAAATCCAACAAGACAATCACTGTAAGTTTGGTGTTATCCATAGCCCAGCGAATGTCCTCAGTTACATTCAGCAGCGCACTAATA
Source organism: Cataclysta lemnata (assembly GCA_963931975.1). Lineage (NCBI taxonomy): Eukaryota > Metazoa > Arthropoda > Insecta > Lepidoptera > Crambidae > Cataclysta > Cataclysta lemnata. The sequence continues at coordinate 12,584,250 of OZ008353.1, read as the reverse complement.
GTGCTATGGGATGGGCGAAAACCGGATTGGTAAGGGGATAAAAGGGAGTTATCAAGGATATATGCATGCAACTGCTTATGCACGATAGACTCAAGGACCTTAGATAGGACAGGGAGTATTGAAATGGGACGGTAATCAGACAAGGAGGAGGGGTTAGTAGTTTTGGGCAACGGAATGATATGGGCTCGTTTCCATGATAAGGGAAAGACATTGTGCGTCAAAGAGAAATTAATTATGTGCGTGATAATAGGCACAATATCCTTCAATATCGGGAAAATCATTTGCAGACTTAGACCATCACTACCAACAGCCTTAGAGGAGATGGAAAGGACGCTCTTCGTAACGGCATCATCTGAAACAGTGGAAAGGGTAAACGACGGACAGTCCGGTGGGACAAGATTTGATAGAAAAGAGAGTGAATTCGATTTAGTCGTATCATCTAAATTTGTTGGAGAAGAAGAGAAGTGGGTGTTAAGAGCATCAAGATCGACATCAGTCTGGCAAACCTCTGTCGACTTGCCCACGCCTAATGTCCGTAGGAAGTTCCAAATATGTTGTTGGGGTATATTTTTAATTTTGGTATGAATAAAAGCACGCTTGGCATCTCTACACATCCTGTTGCAACGGTTTCTCAGTTTTTTGTAGCGAGCAAGATTACAATCATTACTATTTTGTCTGTAGCGGCTTTTGGCGATATCACGCTTAGTCATAACTTTACGAATGTCAGAAGTCAGCCAGGGTGCCGGAAGGTGTTTAATACGTACAGGTCGTAGTGGTGCATGAGCATCGTACACCTCAATGAGCTTATTGGTAAATTCAGCAACCATAGTGTCAATGTCATTGGTCGACAAAACCGTTGACCAGTCTATATTCCCCACATCCTCCTTCAAGCGACTTAAGTCTATATGCTTCAAGTTACGCAGAAAGGTTACTTTGGACTTGGCCTTTGGAGGACGCACTTTGTAAGTGAGAAATAAAAGATCGTGATAAGAGAAAGGTGCAGTCATTTGCCCGTATTGTGCAACAAGATTGGAATTAGAAACTATAGCTAAATCAATCAGAGAAGGTTTACAGTTAGGAAAATAATGAGTAGGAGAAGATAGGGGTATAATATTTAGGTTGAGAGACGTAATTAAATTGGACAGCTTGGCTGCTCTGTGATCATTTTTCAGTAAGCACGTATTTAAGTCTCCCATTAGGATAACATCGTCGAAAGGTAGTATAAGACTCTCAAGTGTGTGCTCCAAGTTATCAAAATAATCGATTTTGTCACTTGGAGAGTATAAAGCACCCAAAAGTATTTTTTTATGCTTAATGGTAATTTCTAAAAATAAATATTCCAGGGAGCCAGAACAATGAGAAGGGGAACATTTTATAACATTGGCAGGAATATGGCCACGCAGGTATATACCAACACCACCACCCCCCATACCAATTCGATCGTTACGAAATAACTTATAGCCAGGGAGAGAACAACCCGTGGAGGGCAAAGAAGGTTTCAGCCAAGTCTCAGAAACCAGGATACAGTCAACTACGCCGTCGCTGAAGCTAGAGAATAAATCTGTATAGTGAGCTGGAATGCTTTGTGCGTTGATGTGCACGAGGGATAAAAACTTGGAACTGTTCTCAAAAGTTGTGGAGAGCTTGACGTTGAGGGGGTCAGTGTCAGGATTAGAAACCATACTACTATTGGCACTTTCATAGTCTTCGGAAGAAAAGGAGAAAAAATCATCGTCTATATTATACATTAATAAATAAATAAATATTATATATATAATATATAACAAAAAAACAAATTAAAACTAATCTAATATTTGGTATAAAAAAAAAAACACTAAGCTAAAAAATTAAAAAAACAAAAGAATTAAAATGTCTTGTTGACTGCAAGAGATCGATACAAAAAAAGTAAAACCTAATCTTATTACAAAGAATAGATATGACAAACAAGGCAGAAGTACACATGTTCTATACATTTTAAAAGCAGTCTGTATAAATCGAGACACCTTTGCTTGCCATAGTAATAGAAACGTAATGCCTACAGATCATAATTTTGGCTTTGACAGTAAGTTACAAGCAAACAAATGTCACAATTGGAATTATTGGATTGGAAGGTAGTGTGCAATTGTGTATTACGAAACATTTTAACTATTAAATTACCCTCCTTACACTCAAAAGTGCCGGTATAACACGACTAAATCAAATGGGCAAGATTTGTGTGTAAGATCAGGACACAAAGCAGAATGATAAACATTCATTTGGCCTTTCCACTAGTTACCTCAGCCGATTTGGATGGAAATTCAGCAATCAGCTTCCGAAGTTCAGTCATGGAGTAAAGTTTCTTCCGGGTCTTGTCGGGAAGTAAAATGTTGATAGTGCCCTCCGCTGTCCAACATTTCTTTACACCAAAGTGAACTCGGGCCGTTGAAAAAATGTTTTGCCGTGACTTCGTGAGGAATTCAGTCACCGTTATCTTGGAGCCCTTGAGTGCAGTTTTCGCATGCCAGACCAGCCTGCGATGCTGTAGCTCTGAGAATCGTACAAGTAAAGGACGGGTGCCTTCCTTTGTAGTCCCCAATCTATGACAACCCTCCACCACTGCTGAAGATATTCCAGTCAACTTCATCTGGCCAGTTAATACAGACAGAGTCTTCTTGATAGGATCCTCATTCTTCTCTTCTTTTATGCCATGCAGCAGAAGAACCTTTCGCCTAGAATATGTGTCCAATCGGTCTACACTAAATACGAGCAATTCAATCTGTGATTTGAGGATGCCGATTGTCTTCAACACAAATGATTTGAAAGAGGAATATTCTGCTGTCAAAGACTTAACCGTGGATGTCGACTCCTTTGTGCTGGGCTGCTGCAAGTTCTTTTCGAACTCCGCCATCTTGCTGCTAAACATAGAAGATAGTTCTTCCATATTCTTCTGAAGCTGTTCAGCCGTAACATCCATGATTGTGAATAGTGAAAGTGTGTGTAAATGTGTGGCGCAAGTCAACTAAGACACTAAATACAATTTAATTAAAACATAAGCACTTTTACTATTTTTAAATAAATAAATACTAGAGAGCAAAAATTTTCGTGTGTTGACACTTCTAATGCCTACCCGAAAAACCGGACTTTGACCCGCAGCAAGGACATAAAAGGCTGGTGATGATGAATATGATTCAATAGAGTAAATGTATTGATTCATCCTTAGAAAGCTGATCCTTAGGTACAGTTTAATTGATTTTGTATATTCTCAGGTGGTTTCAAGACGTCTGCAGAGCTGCAGACTGCTGAAGTCGACGTGCTGGACTCTCGCCTCTGCGACAGGGTATACAGGAGGACGTGCAACAGGCTTTGGTGTAACATGACGTCGAATCAGCTCTGTGCCGGCAACATTGCCGGAGGCGTAGACGCCTGCCAGGTACATTCTTATCTTTCACGAATTATTGAATATTCTTCCTCAAAAGTCCATTTCATCTTAATTATCTGTTAAGAGGTAAAATTCGAAAATTTTTAAAGGAGATGTTCCAAAGTAGCCTATGTATTTGTACTCAAAAAAAATTGAAAAATTTAATGATTCTGGGAAAATTGCAAATGAATATAAATAAGGTATAGTTTTTGGCTTTAAAACCATTAATATCAATAAAATACGTAGTCCGTACCTACCGTCAATGTTATAAAGTGACATCTTCCTTCCATAGGAATTTAACTTATGAACTGTTTTATAGATTTTTGCCTACATTTTGAATAACTGTACAAATAATAAGGGCCATACATTTTGGAACATGTCCTTTCGAAAAGTCCTATCCTATCCTACCTCCAGGTCAGGGGATGTTGGGCCCCCAGTGAATCATACTAATGACCCCTTTCTCTCAATATCATTCCCAGGGTGACTCAGGAGGACCACTACAAATCAAGTTCGCGTTGCCGAAGAATAGTCAACACCAGAACAATATATACCGGATCATCGGCGTGACGTCATTCGGCATTGGATGCGCCCTTCCAAACGTACCCGGCATTTACACCAGGGTGTCCAGTTTTCTGGATTGGATAGAGCCCATCGTTTGGCCGTAAAAACTGTATTATTGAATTATGTTCGTCTTAAGCTTTCATACTTTATAATTTCCTGTAAATTTATAAGTAGCTAAATAAATTATATACTTATGCGTAATGATTATTGATGTAATTTTTTTTGTACCGTTTACTGTTATCGGTTCTACGGCCAGTTCTAAAGCTATTATACCTACTCCATTAATTATAGCAAGAGACAAAATGTGAAAAATCTTGATATGCATGTGCCTATTATAAAATATATCATCAATTATAGACAATTAAAGACAAATTAAGCTCCTTTGAAATATTGGTGGAACACAAATAAATTTGTGTAAAGACACATCAAGATTATTTACATTTTGTCTCTTGCTATAATAGAGGAGCTCGCTAGCGCAGTGGCAGCGCGCTTGGCTTGCGATTGCAATCAAAAACTAAGCAATTTCGCTCAGGCCGGACATTGGATGGGTGACCAAAAATGTATTATCTCGAGATCCTCCGTGCTTCGGAAGGCACGTTAAACCGTTGGTCCCGGCTGCATCGGCAGTCGTCAATACCCACCAACCCGCACTGGGCCAGCGTGGTGGGCTATGGCCCAATCTCCCTATATTCTTCCATCCATAGGGAAGGTCCGTGCCCCAGCAGCAGTGGGAAAATTAAAGGGCTGGTGATGATGATGATGTAATGGATGGTGTATGGACATATTCTGGACCCATTCATCACATCATTATCAGGTCCTTAATATCCCCACAGCTAGGGCACAGGCCTTTCCTATGGATGGAAGAATATAGGGAGAAAAGAGGAAAAAATTATGATTATAGGGCGAGGAAATTAGGAGAGGCGAGAACCATTGCTAATTAAGCGAAACTAATAATATATACTACAAATAATAAAATAACGAATATTTCAACTAGCCGTGTGGTGACGGCAGAGTAGAATACAATTGTCACCACCCCCAAAGTTCTCCCGTGGGTGTCGTACAAGGCGACTAAGGATAAATCGGTGATGAGGAATGGGCAGCAGCGTTCCTCTTATACCACCTAGCAATGCACTGCGACTTTTGTGCCCGATAAATGGCAGTAGGCTCGCCACCTATTACATGGGACCTAACATAATTGGCGAATCGTGGGTGCTAGTTCACCTCTGCCTACCCCTTCGGGGATATAGGCGTGATTTATGTATGTATGTATGTTTAACTAGACGAGGACTTCACAGTAGTCTCGTAGTCATACGTATATTTTAATGTGCACTGCTTCACAAACGTTACCAATTGATATTGATACTCCAATTCACATTAAGGGTCTCTCGGCATGGTCCGTTCCGTCTGTTTTCTATACATTCATTCATCACTAGCACCTTTACGGTGGGATGGATGATATGAATCGAAGGGGAGTGGATAGCTTGATGACGTCTGACCGATATGAATGGAAGAAGAAACATACCGCGCCGACCCCAGATAGACTAGGAACAGGGCAGGGAGAAGAAGAAGACTCCAATTCACATTAAATAGTAATTAGGTACGATAAATAAATGATTTTAAACTTTATTTCATCAGCTGATACTAAGAAATCCAACAGTGTTACCGTTTAATCGTGTACAAAAATAGAGTAATTACAACAAAGATTTTGGTGTTTTGAAAAAGAATTTCGCCGACGGATACCCTCGCAATGTTGGCTTACAACGTGAAGTGTAAAGATTTGAAGAATTTCGACAAGTTCATTAGTGTTTTGGTTGGCCGAGCGGTCAGGCACCTGCCCGGATAGCAGCGGACGCAGGTTCGATTCCCGCATCAAGACCATAATTTTTCGAAATTCTTTTTCTAACCACCAAAATCTTTGTACTAATTTTATAACATTTATATTATGTTGAAATTAAAATCGACTAGAGTAATTACAACTTTTTCATCACAAAAGTCCCCTACCAGGATTTGAACCCGGACACATTACTCTTTAGAGCGGTTTACTTATCATCATCATTATCATTTTACTGATTTTTATGTTTTCCTTATAAATAAATGATGCACTATGCAAAGTATCAGATATGACCAATACCTCGATATTAGGGTAGCTACACCCATAAGTCGGTTCGGTTGTTATCCGCCTAGTGAAAGCCGAGTTTCTATTATACATTATTATATTATATTCGATTTACCGACGGCTGTGCCGATTAATGCAGGCTGTGTGTATCTAGCCTTACTGACACACTGTATCTGTATTGTTTGTAAACTAAAATTTGATTCATATGACAGCAGCTGTCTCACTCATAATATACTTTGTTGTCTATCTTTCTCACACTCAGTATTCAGTTTTATATTTGATTGCAGTCATAGGAATCATACCACTGTTTGTATTTTACAAACTATACCACGAATATAGGAGTAAGCTAATTGTCATAAATACAAGGGAAATGTTTTTAACGGGCTTAGGTCACAGTAAAGTCATGTAGGTACGAGAATATCATTACCGTGCTTAGGTTAAGTCCCTGGTTAAGACAAAGTGACGCATCATTCGCGTCGTTAGAACTTGACACTGAATCAACATAACGGTTTTGAAGGTGACGAAACGCGTCAAGGAAAATATCGCTCGTTTAATGCAAGAGACACTTAACTTAAAAATACAAACATTGTGTTGTCTAAGGGTCACCACAGACATGCGATTAAGTAAGTAAGTTGCATAGTCTACGGACTTGTATAGAAGCCCGTTCTAATAAGCTATCGGCCTATAGTTAGACAACATTTTAGTTGTACGATTTAAAGTGAACGCACACCTATCCAAGACGAACACGCCGAAGTCAACGAATTTATCGAAATCTTTGCATGGAATCATATGAAACCTCGCACACTTGCAGGAGTCGAATCGGCCGATTCGTCCGAATCTGTCAAAAACTTCAGAATTCGGATGACGTCATCGGAAAAAATTCAATCCAACGGATCTGTCATTTCAGCACTATTTCGATTCATTCGGCGCGGATAGGTGTGCGAGGCGTCCACTGAATTAGTTGGAAAGATGTGTGGGCTACCATACGTTTCTATGACTATTGGTACGATCTGCGATTTAGTCGTCCAACGTGAAATCGCATGTCAGCGGTCACCCTATATATATGGAAGTAAGGCTTACTTTTGCAGGAATGCAATTTTGAGTACATAGACTTTGGATTTAAGAACCTTTATTTATTATTAAATATTGTTAAAATAGTGACGTCCCATTTCATGCTAATGAGAATCACCTTAAACGATTTGTCGTTTGGTGACAGTCGACAAATCGTCAGAATATAGTTTTCACCAGCCTTTTCTTTCCTGCATACATGTGAACAATATTATAATAATACCTGGAACATCTTTTATACAATGTTTTATGCGAATAAAGATATGACTATGTCTATGACTACAATTTGACTTCGGGTTACATCTACCCACTTATTCACAAAAACTAAATCAGCCGTTAGTACCGTAGTAACGGCTATGGATATGTTTCTGTCAAAATGTGTTTATGCTGTGATGAAAACAGACAGATATTCGTAATTGATTTAGCTTAAGTACCTAGTGTTCAAGTTCTCGATAGCGAGAAGAGTGGATGTGAAATTGGTGAAGAACTAGGAGTTGAAGAAGAAAACGTGGTAGTGCCCACCCCGCCCAGAGCGGGATAAGAGCAGGAAGAAGTGTTTAAGTTCTCAGTTAGTTTTTTAGGAATAACGATGATGGTAAGGAATAGGTAGCAGCTTTCCAGGAATAGGTAGCAGATTTCATGGCCTAGCAATACTGAGATTAATGTGCACTGTAATGGTGCGTCTACACGTTGCAAGTAGCTGCAGTCCGCACGAGTACTTTATTACTAAACTATATTAGTAATCATTAAAAAGAATAAGAATAATACATATTATGAAAATTATATCAAACAAACCAAAATATTTTGTTAGTAACTACTAAAATATTGCTTAAAAACTATGTTAGTTAGTTAGTTTTTTGCCTGCCACTTAATATGGCACCGCAGCGATTGAGAACGGAGCAGACGAGTCTACTGTCAATCATATTGAGGACGCTGTTGGGGCTCCCACGAAAATCTAATCGGAAGTGGCACTAATGACATGACTACAATAACTGGTATTACATACATTTAATGTGGTTTCCTACGCATTACGGTTAAAACCAGGTGGAGTAAACGCGACCACAAACTCGTTTCAGTGGGTCATTCGAGACCAATCTCCCGATTACACCAGTCGCCTCGAAAAATATCTTCTAAGCTTTATTTATTAACTGACAAAGTTAATCAGATATTTATCGGAGTATAAATTAACGTGTCACCTGAGTCAGTGCGAGTGAGGATCGTTAGAGATCGTGAATGTGATCCTGCGTCGACGTGAAAATCGTTACAGATCGTGAATGTCGACAATGAAGCGGTTGATGTGTCTGTGCGCCGTTCTCATTCAAGGTATTTCTGGATAATTAATATTAACAATAATCATTATCATATTTTGCAAGAATACGTCTAGGGTACAGAAAGAAATAAAGTATTACAATAATATTCACAGTCACAAAATCTTCATTACTGTGGATGATATGTAATATAAATAAACAATTATTATTTTAATTTAAAATCTTAAATGAATGTTTTTTTATCTATAGTCACATCCAATTCGAACTGATCAAATTGTAAAACTGTAAACAATCTTAATTTTACACATACATACATACATAAATCACGCCGATATCCCCGAAGGCAGTAGGCAGAGGTGAACTAGCACCCACGTTTTGCCAATTATGTTAGGTCCCATGTAATAGGTGGCGAGCCTATTGCCATTTCTCGGACACAAAAGTCGCAGTACATTGCTAGGCGGTCTAAAAGGAACGCTGCTGACCATTCCTCATCACTGATTTATCCTTAGTCGCCTTGTACGACACCCACGGGAGAGATTTGGGGTGGTGATAATTGTACTCTACTCTGCCGTCACCACGCGGCTTTTATCTTAATTTTAATGTAATATAAAGAAAAAAAAATTATAATTACATAGGACAATAATCTATTATTGTTTACATTTTGTAAAATTCGTGATTGATTTGTAGTTTACCTTAGTTTACTAAAAATTTAACTGTTAATCTCTCTACTGGATTTTCAGCCTTATTGTGTTTTAGTTTAGAGTATAAAATTTGTTAAGAAATTTTGATATTTTTGGTTAGTTAAGTCGTATGAGTGTAAGTAGGTAGGTGGGTAAATAAATATTTGTATGTTTTTTTGGCATTCTTCGTAATTAAAACAGTATTTTTTGTGTAAAGCAAGTAGGTTGTACAATGTTTGTGAATGGTCTTCTAATGCTTTTAAAATGTGATGTGATTTGTATTCTTTAATGAATTAAGTGTACCTACCTAGTAGGTGGGCACTTTCCTACTAATTATTTTTTGTATTATAATGAATGACGTAGGCCGCCTTGGTTTTGCCATAATCATGCGTTCCGAGTATTTGACGTAAAAAGTGGGGAAGGTGGGGGGAGCGGGCAAAGCGAGCGGGAATTCCGCCCAAGCTCTAAACGAACACACTCGTGCGTAAAATCATTATTATATGGTAATAGGCTCGCCATTTATTACATGAGACCTGACTTAATTGGCGGAAAGTGGGTGTTTAATTCACCTCGTGATTTATGTATGTATATATTTTGGCCAGCCTCGTTCTTTGCTTCTTTAAGAAGTTAGGAACGAACTTAGTTCCCACACGTTTGTAATAGTTTTGTACGCGTCGTGAATATACCCGCTTTAGGCAGTATGCCCGCTTTAGGCAAGCTTCCCCCACTCATTTACCGCCATAAGTACCGTCTGTTAATCCCCGAAGGTGTACTAGTATAAATCCATTTACCTGCATAATTCTAACTCATAATAATAACTACAATAATTTTCTTGTTTCAGTTTCATCCATTTCCGTTAATAAGAACGAATATGACTCTTCTAAGGCGGCGTCAAGACAAAAAAGGGTGAGTTTTCAAGTTACTCATTATCAGGCCTTTTAATATCCCCACTGGGACATAGGGCTTTTCTTCTATAGGGCCATATCTATATGCGCTAGCCTTGTGCGCGTTGGCGGGTGTACGTGTGAATACACAGCCATCACTTTAACATCCCCACTTATGGGGCAGGGGCCTTCCCTATGGATGGAAGAATATAGAGAAAATGGGTCATAACTGCTGACTGCTGAGAGACTGCTTGGGATGACAACATTCCAATCCGTACTGCTCAAGCCTAGCTTAAAATAGGCTCTGTATATCTGACAAACAACTTTTAGTGTCCCCTAAAAACTAGTTGGTAAAACGCTAATTCTATACATAGTGATATTTATGTCACGCGTTCTCCCACAAGGGTATTACAACTTTATATTGATTACATCAAAGATCAAAAAATCACTTGCGTTATTAATTACATCATAGATCACAAAATCACTTGCGTTACAGGTGTTAGGGTATACTCCGAAAAGGAGATGTTCCAAAATGTATGGAGTCTGTATCCCGTATATTTGTACAGTTATTAATAAAACAGTTCTTAAGTGTTTAATTTCTATTTTTAAACTCTGTTTTTTTGTTGTTGTACTTGTTTATGTTTAGGCTTTTATTGCAACACAATAGCATAGCCTACCATCATGACGGAAGGAAAATTTTATTTTGTAATATTGACGTCAAAGCTGTTTTTAAGCAAAAAAACTACATACATACATACATAAGTCACGCCATATCCCCGAAGGGGTAGGCAGAGGTGAACTAGCACCCACGTTTCGCCAATTATGTTAGGTCCCATGTAATAGGTGGCGAGCCTATTGCCATTTATCGGGCACAAAAGTCGCAGTACTATTGCTAGGTGATATAAGAGGAACGCTGCTGCCCATTCCTCATCGCTGATTTATCCTTAGTCGTCTTGTACGACACCCACGGGGATTTGGGGTGGTGACAATTGTATTTTGTTGCAAAAAAACTATACATTATTTATTTGCAATTTTCCCAGAATCATTTATTTTTTCTCAATTTTTTGAGATAGTGTACATGGTAAGTAATTCACGGTACAAATACATGGGCCATTTTGGAACATCTCCTTTAACATAATATTTTTATTCTCTTATGTTCAACAAACAAATAATAATTGTTATTGTTGATGCAATTTTCTAAACAGCAAATAGGGGTGACTTGTTATTTTTATTAATAAGTTTTATTGCTTTTCAGCAAAATGATGACAGATGGATATGGGGTTCTGTGCCCAGCTCAGTTCCATATGTAAGTACACACACCAACTTTCTAAGTTCCCGTAAATAAATATGTTCATATAAATACATACATACATACATAAATCACGCCTATATCCCCGAAGGGGTAGGCAGAGGTGAGCTAGCACCCACGTTTCGCCAAATATGTCAGGTCCCATGTAATAGGTGGCGAGCCTATTGCCATTTATCGGGTACAAAGTCGCAGTACATTGCTAGGTGGTATAAGAGGAACGCTGCTGCCCATTCCTCATCACTAATTGATTATCCTTAGTCGCCTTGTACGACACCCACGGGAGAGATTTGGGTTGGTGACAATTGTATTCTACTCTTCCGTTACCACACGGCATAATAATATAAATGTGTTCAATATAAACGTAGCGTTCGCCATATAAACACGATTTTTAATATGAACACAATTTTTTTAATGGTATCTAAAAATACTACAAATTCTCCATACACCTCTTCTTCGTCCTGCCCTGTTCCCAGTCTATCTGGGGTCGGTGGAGTTCCTTTTCAATTAATATCGGTCAGACGCCATCAATCCATCCATCCCCTTTCGAGTCATATCATCCTGCACACTAGTAATGAATGAATGTATAGAATAGAGACGGAAAGGACCAATTCGAGAGACCGATGAACGGAGTGATTGAAACAACATTCCAATCCGTACTGCTCAAGGTTTTGGCATAGGTTTACTCAGCCAATCCTCCTTGGGTGTGTATTGCTGGAGGTTTGCCTTCCATCATTCGGGTGCTCCAAGGTGCTTAATGGTCTTAACCTGGCAATCTCCTTAACTTGACTTTTACTACACCCTTGGGATGAGTCTGGGCTGGCTGGCACTTTCAAGGTTTTACAGCCGGCTGCCTGCCTGACATCAATCCTATACAAAGTATAGGTCTCTACATACGTAACGGGAAAATACCCCGGATGGGACGTGGACGGGACGGGGACGGGGCCTCTCTCGTTCAAAACGGCCCGTGCACGTCCCGTCCGTGACTCCAACATATGTCCTAAATGGTACATTTTGTATGAAACGATGTTTCGGCAGTCCCCGTCCCCGGGCCGTCCCCGTCCCGTCATCGTCCCGCCCCGCCTCCACCCCGTCCCCGTGTCCGTCCCCGTCCCGTCCCCGTCCCGTCCGGGGTATTTTCCCGTTACGTATGCAGAGACATTAACTCAAGACTAGCGTGTAAAAGTGTAAGTTGAAAAATAATTCATTTAGTTATTGACACCATTTTATTGGGATTACCACGTGTTGTGTATGTGTTCAAACACACAGATGTCGTCTAGGCAAAATAATACTTACTGCAATCTCTTAAGACTTAAAGTGTATCAACCGCGCACAAGGCCGCCGACCTTGACCGTTCCAACGAGACGGACAACAATTTTTATTAACAAATAAATCTGATATTATTATAATGTTCACTCATTTCGCAATTATTGTCATGGCAATATTATATAGTCATAGTATATTATGGCTAAACGTGACAGCATTGCAAGGATTTTCACATCTAGTAGTGCATACATAGTTTGATTATTTCTATAGGTAGGTATTTGGATGGGAAAATAATATTTGAAATTAGACATATTTCTAGGTTACGTTGTTAATCGTAGGTGATCTTTAAATTCTTTAAATCTTTAAAAAATAAATATGTAATGGTAGATTGTGTGTGCCGTGTGGTGACGGCAGAGTAGAATACAATTGTCACCACCCCAAATCTCTCCCGTGGGTGTCGTACAAGGCGACTAAGGATAAATCAGTGATGAGGAATGGGCAGCAGCGTGCCTCTTATACCACCTAGCAATGTACTGCGACTTTTGTGCCCGATAAATGGCAATAGGCTCGCCACCTATTACATGGGACCTAACATAATTGGCGAAACGTGGGTGCTAGTTCACCTCTGCCTACCCCTTCGGGGATATAGGCGTGATTTATGTATGTATTGACGGCCGCCTTGGTCGAATGCTCAGATTGCTGGGTATTGGCCAAGAGGTCCCGGGTTCGAATCCTGGTAGGGGCAAACTTTGTGATGACCACAAATGTTTGTTCCCGAGTCATGGTTGTGTATATGTTTATGTAGTATATTTTCAACATTTATATACATAATTATATTAAAAATATGTCCGTCATCTAGTATCCATAACACAAGTGTTTAGGCTACTTACTTTGGGCTAGATGATAGGTGTGAGTGTAAAAATATTTATTTATTTATTTATTTATTTATGTATGTATGTAGATTGTGTGTATTGTAATGGTTAATCTCCATTTCCAGGTAACTTGACAGAGTTATTAGTTATTGATCAATTAAGTCCTTCTGATGACTACCATTTTGTTATTGTATAGGCAACTGAAAAAATTCAATTTCATTTTAATCTTCAACAAGTCGCCACACTAATTACTTTATTAATTCAACATACATACACACATACATAAATCACGCCTTTATTCCCGAAGGGGTAGGCAGAGGTGAACTAGCACCCACGTTTCGCCAGTTATGTTAGGTCCCATGTAATAGGTGGCGAGCCTATTGCCATTTATCGGGCACAAAAGTCGCAGTAGGTAGGTACTAGATGGTATAAGAGGAACGCTGCTGCCCATTCCTCATCACTGATTTATCCTTAGTCGCCTTGTACGACACCCACGGGAGAGATTTGGGGTGGTGACAATTGTATTCTACTCTGCCGTCACCACACGGCTAAATTAATTCGATCACCATTAAAATTTTATACATTTTTATACTGTTAAGTAATATTACCAAGAGCCCCGCGAGTGGAATAAATACGTTGAGTATACAAAATTACAATACATGAACATACACTTGTGTACAAAAATATAGTCTATACAATAAAATCTAAGGCAAAATCTTGAGCTTGAGCGACATGGTCCTTTCCAACAATTTTCTGTACATTAATTCTACTAGAACCTTTCCGGTGTGTGATGGATGATTTGATTCAAAAAGGAGTGGATGAGTTGATGAAGTCCGACCGATATGGATGGAAGATGAAGTAGGAAAAGGAGAGTAGTTTAGAACAGACAGACGTCAGAATTCGCAGTTGAATTAATTAATTAATCTTCTGTTCAGGATGATAGACTAACGCAGAAAATAAGAGAAGATGATACGCCCACGAGCACGTCTGAGGCGCCCACTCCGTGCGACTATGACAGGAACCCGCCTGTGCCGAACTTTGCCGCGCCCGGCCGGAGGGTCAGTGAAGTGAGTTAGTATCGAGCAATAAGTAGTATTATATTTTGGTGCCACAATACAAAGCAAAGGCGAAACAGTTTCGGTCATAAGAACGCTCAAAGTCAAAGTCAAAGTTCGTTTATTCATATCTGGTATGATTACAATACACTTATGGATCATTTGATTTTAATTTTAACATTATATAAATGTTAGAAAAATTAGTGCAAAGATTTTAGTGGTTAGAAAAAGAATTTCGAAAAATTATGATCTTGAGGCGGGAATATTTTTCGAAATTCATAATTTTTGAAAGATCATAATTTTATGGATCGTCAAGACGCTAGATACCGAAACCCGTGTGTCCAAGGAAAGATAGGGGAGTGCGCTCATTAGATCCACCCGGAACCCGGCCAGCACCGCCTCGCTGCGCGCGGTTAGTATTCTTTATATTTCATAGATTTGTATGGAGGTGCGCTCACATCTACTCCGAAACGTCTCCGTAACGCCTCCGGATCGCCTCGGTCGTAAGGCGTCCACGCGCGGTCACCGCGGAGAGCTCGCGTAGCGGCGAGGCGGTGCTGCCTCCTAGCCAAGTGGTCAAATTATTTGAACCACTAACCTCAAATATACAACTACTTACGCTGGACTGAATACTTCTACTAAAATGACAATGTTTCTTGTGCCGTTTTGAAGCGCCCCATCGAGCGGCAATTGACATTACAAATGCATCTCTAATATTAGTTCCGTGGACGTTCACCTTCGCACTTCTGTACCATCAGCGCCAAAATGGCCATAATCAAATTGGCTTCATTTTTTGGATGACAACCTTCAGTCCAGCGTACGTGTATAATATAATAATATTATAGAGATCAGTGATTCGAACGCATATAGAATACGAATGTATGAACTTGACGGATTACAGAGAAAACAAAACGTCAGTTTCATACTTTTGTATTGTTTGAGTTCGTCAGTGGCCCTAGCCAAGTGGTTTTTCTATTCGAACGCATATTGATTGGCCACTCGGCTAGGGCCACAGGTTACTACAACAGTTTTTATATCCAATTGAAACAGGAAGAGATACACAGACAACTTTTTTTTGTTGAGTCTTTGAGAACTAAACTAACTAAAAATAAATCCTAAAACTAGAATATTTTATAGAGTTCAATAATACGCCAAAAAAAGGTTGCCAGTGTGTTATATTAAATAACTGTTTTACCACAAGTTCTGATAACATGAAGTTTTCCCTTTCAGAGTGCGCAGAATACATTTATGACATAAAAGCGAGGGCAGAAATGGAAATTAAATTTGCTGCTTGTAAGTATTTTTACATCATATACAATCTGTGTAGTGTTGAGAATACTGTTCTTAGTTGTGTTGAATACGCCATTGTTGTAGAAATTTTTATGTACCTATCAACATAGAATTAAAATATACGGCGGATTCTTTACTAATACGCAAGTAATAGCCAAGTACATGAATAGCAAAAATCTAGGGGATGGTATAATGGCTGATCCGTAAGATGGTGCCACACATCACTACCAGATATGCTGAATAACGAAAAACAACGCTTACCCAATGAGAGGTTTATAGTTTATGGATGGTGGGTCTTTCTACATTTGAATGGGAAACCTCCTAATGTCCTAATCATATAATTATAATATTAATGGTAACCTAAAATAATAATGGTTTAACAACAGCACGAAATATTGCTAATTTTGTATGTATATACATACCTACTTAGTATATCCTTACCTTTATTCATCACAATAATACATTGCAACTAGTTGCTGAAAGTCACGACTTAAAAATTATGTTGTTTTGTTTACGTTGATAAATAAGACAATGACAGCATCAAGTTTAGTTCATGACTAACGTTAAGCAACGTTTTCTAGACCGATTTACTGCCGCACTCAGAGACGTCAAATAACGCTAATGAGTACTTAACGTCAAAAAATAACAATTCTTATACTTAATGTCAAAAATTTTCATTTAAATTAAGACCAAAGACCTGACAAGAATAGAGACTAGTTTTGAATTGTCATTTTTTGACGTTAAGCACTCATTAACGTTATTTGACGTCTCTGATTGCGGCAGTTAGCCTGTGGACAAACTACATAGTTCATAATACATACATATATACATACATATGTCACGCCTTTCTCCCACAGGGGTAGGCAGAGATCACTTCTTTCCACTTGCTACGATCCTTACATACTTCTTTCGCTTCATCCAATCTCATCACTCTCTTCATGCATGCCCGTCGGTTTCCGGTACTCTTGACCTGGCCCTTTTTTAATAGACTTTCAATTTGTTTGATAATTCTTAATGATGTCTTATATCTGCTCGAGCACTCTACACATTTGAAATGAAACAACTTTTACGGACTAGACGCGCGTATATTTAAGTGTTTGACATTGTTATAATTTCTGTCTCTCTGTGATAACGGCTTCTGTGAAGTGGTCGAAACGTCAGGTTATCTCGAGTCTAATCCGTAAAAGTTGTTTTATATCCAATACATCTATTTATTTGATATAAAACAACTTTATGGTTGTCATTATTTAAAAATGTATTTTATGTCACACCTGACCATAAAGTGGACTCCATGGTCAGGGGGTGACATAAAACTATAATCTTACCGCGGGTGATAAATAAGAAAGCATTACATCGCATATTTACCGTTAAATACTTGCGATCTGAGACTTTTTCTGTTTTATCGCTCTTGGTATATAATCTACTATTGTTTTCAGGTAAAGAATACAACAAACAGAATGGCATTGATTTCGTAAGCGTAATCGGAGGTCGCGATGCTAATGGTGGAGAATTTCCTCATATGGTAAGTTCATAACAATTTTCGCTAAGGCCGGTCATTGAATGGGAAATAAGTTTTGAATGGAGAAGAAGTCTCGAGTATCTCATTGCTTCGGAAGTCACTTTATGTTGTTGGTCCGGGCTGCGTCTGCACTGCAGTCGTTAATGATAGGGGTTAAATTATGAAATTGCCGTTTAATTGTAATAGGTTTTTTGAATTGACATAGAATCTTTATGGTTTGAGGTTTTCGAATGAAACTTTTTTCACATGGTTTCTATAATGTTCTTTTTTTTAATGTAAAACCATTTGAATATAGACTTTCAATTGTTTTTGTTATTGAACTTAGACAAGAAAGATGGATACTGCGAAAATTCGAGTGATTTTTGATTACGAGTTCCGGCGCAGAAGTAACGCGGCAGAAACAGCCCGCAATATCGCTGTTGCGTTTGGTGCGATTTTGGTTTAAACGCTTTCGTGATGGAACTTCGACTTGAAGAACGAGCCATGAGGAAGACCGCCCACACAGGGGACTAACAATGAATTAAGAGAGTTGGTGGAAGCCGATCCTAGTCAAACTACCCAGGAATTAGCGGCATGGTTTAACGTTACCTTACCCACAATATTGACTCATTTGCGTCAATTCAATAAAATAAAAAAATACGAAAAATGAGTGCCTCATGATTTGACTGATCTGCGGAAAGAAACGCGTGTTGAAACTTGTGTTGCCTTGTTGAATCGGTACAGCAATGAAGGTAAATTGGATCGAATTGTGACATGTGATGAAAAGTGGATTTATTTGTGATAACCGTAAAAGAAAAACCCAATGGCTGACCCCAGGTCAAACGCCACAACAGTGTCCTAAAGCAAAACTTACCAATAAAAAGGTAATGGTAACTGATTGGTGGTCTCAGCATGGTGTTATTCCCTATAGTTTTCTCCGGTCTGGTCAAGCAATAAAGGCAGATGTCCACTGTGCTGAACTCCGAATAATGTTGGCAAAACTAGCAGTACAACAGCCCCGACTCATGAATCGATCTTCACCATTATTGCTCCATGACAACGCAAGACCTTATACAGCACAAGAAACCGTTTTGATCCTTCAGGAACTGCAGTTAGAAACCATTCGTCATCCTCCGTATTCGCCAGACCTTGTTTTCTTCCCATGATGCAGTACAAATGCTTTCACACAGTTTGTGCAGTCTAGATCCTCAGAGTTCTATCGCAAAGGCATAAATGATTTTCAGTAAAACACGGCTATTTCATACTTCACCCCTAATACTCTGCAATCCGCCCGCCCTGGCGTAGAGTAATATATTCTTCTGTATTATTTTATCTATAGGGAAGAAGCTTCCTACATTCCTTCTTTTAAATGAAACTCGCAATAAATTTAAGGGCAGGTATGTGGTAAAATAGTTTTGATAGACCGGCACAGGTTTGTTAAGAAACTGATATAATTGGAAACTGAAAGAGAATATTATTAGATCTAATGCGTCTAGATAGAACTCCAAACGTCTGCAGAGATCAAAATAACAATTATTGTATCAACATACATACATAAATCACGCCTAAATCCCCGAAGGGGTAGGCAGAGGTTTATTACCCCCACGTTTCATTTATCGGGCACAAAATCGCAGTTCATTGCTAGGTGGCATCAGAGAAATGCTTCTGCCCATTACTCATTGTTGTCTTTACCCTTGTACGACACCCAAGGGAAAGATGGGTGTGGTGACAATTGTATTCTGTGCCGTCACCACACGGCGTGATATTTTTATTTATTAAATAATTTATATATTTTGCCATTGCCAACTAGTTGCTATATTTTTATAACGGGAGGAGCTCGCTAGCGCAGTGGCATAGCGCGCTTGGCCTGCTATAGCGTAAACTAAGCAAAGTTCGCTCAGGCCGGTCATTGGATGGGTGACCAAAAATTTACTATCTCGAATTCCTCCGTGCTTCGGAAGGCACGTTAAGCCGAGCCAGCGGGGTGGGTTATGGCCCAATCTCCCTATATTCTTCCATCCATAAGGAAGGCCCGTGCCCCAGCAGTGGGGACATTTAAGGGCTGGTGATGATGATGATGACGAAATACTTTCTACTTGCCTACTAGGCCGCCATCGGTTGGGCTGCCGCACAGGGGAAATGGATATTCAAATGCGGAGGAACCCTAATCAGCAACAAGTTTGTCCTGTCAGCCGCCCATTGCACCAAGGCTTCAGATAGGGACACCAGTATCGCTGACGTGGTACCGAAGATTGCAAGACTAGGAGATAATAATATTAATGATGACGTAAGTATTGATTACATACATAAATCACGCCTATATCCCCGAAGGGGTAGGTAGAGGTGAACTAGCACCCACGTTTCGCCAACTATGTTAGGCGCCATGTAATAGGTGGCGAGCCCATTGCGAATTTTCGGCCACAAAATCGCAGTACATTGCTAGGTGGTATAAGAGGAACGTTGCTGCCCATTCCTTCCTCATCACTGATTTATCCTTAGTTGCCTTGTACGACACCCACGGGAGAGATTTGGGGTGGTGAAAATTGTATTCTACTCTGCCGTCACCACAATAAGTGATTGATTGGAACTTAATGTATATTGAGGGCAACTTGACAAATCCGGTCTGACATGACCTAACCGACTAACCAAAATAACGGGAAGTACTAAGTGTTCGTACAGTCCTAACTGTACAAGCGACAAATTAATGCTATCACCAACTTATTTTTTCATTAAAGTCATTAATGAAAAATTAAGTTGGTGATAGTGCCTATGCACTACGGATTGGTAAGAAGTTATAAAGTATCCAATTATTTAATTAACTAACCTAACCTAACCTAAAAAATCTGAATACCTACGAGTATGAGTAATTTCAATTTAAAATCATCTTCAAGTAATATTTAGAAACCGGCCAAGTGCGAGTCAGACTCGCGCACAAAGTGTTCCGTACAAGCAAAAAAGTCACATTTGCTGAATAGGAGTCCCCTTAAAATATGTATTTTATTCTGTTTATTAGTATTAAAAAAAAACATCATCTGTGAACATTTCAACTGTCTAACTATCACGGTTTATGAGATACAGCCTGGTGGCGGACGAACAGCGTAGTCTTAGTAATAGGGACCTGATTTACCCTTTGAGTACGAAACCCTAAAAAGAGATTAAACAAGTAACCGTAGGAGTTTCTCTGATTACAGGTTTTCTCAACAGACGGCAACATCATACGAATAATAGCACACCCAGAATATAAGCCACCGAAAAAGTACTTCGACATAGCATTGTTTGAGTTGGAATACGAAATGGGATTCTCTGCGAAGGTTCAGCCAGCCTGCCTCTACACAGGGCGTGATTCTCAGCTGATGGGAAAAGTGGCTTGGGTTACTGGATGGGGAGTGGTTGACACAGGTATTCAAATTATTTAAATTATTATTATAAATGTAATTAAAATTGTCACGTAGCTGTAGTGTAGATGTAGCACAAAATTAGCGACCGATCGTAAAATCCATATTATATTTGACACCGGCTCGGTTGAATGCTCAGATCACAGGGTATTGGCCAAGAAGTCCCGGGTTCGAATCACGGTAGGGGCAAATTTTGTGATGAACACAAATATTCGTTCCCAAGTCGTGGTTGTGTATATGTTTATGTAGTATATTTTCAACATTTGTATACATCATTATTATGATATTAAAAATATGTCCGTCATCTAGTATCCATAACACAAGTGCTTAGGCTACTTATTTTGGGCTAGATGATAGTTGTGAGTGTAAAAATATTTATTTATTATTATTATTAAATTTGGCGATTTACGGTGTTTCTCTGCGTGATCATAATAATATCAGAAATTATGAGATCCGCAGGAGAACTAAGGTCACCGACAAAGCCCGAAAAATTGCGGACCTAAAGTATCAGTGGGCGGGGCACATTGCAAGGAGGACTGACGGCTATTGGGGCGGAAAGGTCCTCGAATGGTGGCCACGAACCGGGAGACACAGCGTTGGTAGTCCCCCCACATGGTGGACCGACGATCTGCCCCCGTATTATGTAAGCCGATTTCAGTTGCTTTAGTCTACCATTCACTCTCACACTTTGCGATTATTCTCAATGACTGAGAATGACAGGTAGACGAAAGCGATTGAAAGAGGCATAATAACTCCGCTGGTACAGGTCGCGGGAAGCCGCTGAATGCGGGTTCGGAGACCTTTGGGGGAGCCTATACCCAACAGTGTCCACGTTCACCACCTGTTCTCTCAGTGGACTGACTTACTGAATATTTTTTACCTTTCCTTTAGCGACAAGAGCAACCTCGCCCAAACTTCAGACAGCCGCCGTAGACTTTCTGAATTTCCAACATTGTGACGCTCTCCTCA
This sequence comes from Cataclysta lemnata, assembly GCA_963931975.1. Taxonomy (NCBI): domain Eukaryota; kingdom Metazoa; phylum Arthropoda; class Insecta; order Lepidoptera; family Crambidae; genus Cataclysta; species Cataclysta lemnata. Next base: position 12,562,625 of record OZ008353.1, on the reverse strand, counting down.
CTCCGTCCTGCAACAGGCATTGGTGTGGTATGCAGCAGCATCAGCTCTGTGCTGGCAAGCTGGAAGGGGGTATTGACGCTTGTCAGGTAATCTACGTTTTGTACTCTAATTAGATGTTATAATTTTTTTACTAAACTAAATACTTACCTAACATCCGTACTCAAAGACGTCAATTAGGTAACGTTAATAAGTACTTAATACAAAAAGTTCTGATTGCCATTTTTTTGTATTAAGTACTCATTAAAGTTAATTGACGTCTCTGAGTGCGGCAGTAAATAAGAAAAAGTTCTGACTTCTTTTTTATTTTAAATAATTTTTCTAACATTACAACCTTAACGTGTTTTGTTCCACAGGGCGATTCAGGTGGTCCTCTCCAAATGAACATAACCTTACCTCCTAATACTAAAGGGGTGATGTACCATATTGTCGGCGTCACCTCGTTCGGCATTGGCTGTGGACTTCCGGACTTACCGGGGATTTATACCAAAGTGTCCAGCTTTCTGGATTGGATAGAAAATATTGTGTGGACATAGAACTTAATCGGAGATAGATACATTTAGCGTCGTTCAGCGTTTAATCTAAAAATAGATAAATTAAAGTAAGGTTAAGTCCAGATGAACGCTCGTCGACGCTCGTACTTCGTAAGCTTTTTCTATTACTGCTGCTCTAGAATTTGTCTTCATTTTTATCAGGGTCAAATCCCTAAGAAGGCTGGTGTGTGGCAGGCAATGTAGGGATTTTCCACGGTCAGTATTTCATAATTTCAGTACACCAGTTTGGTTACAATGATTGCTTACGCCACGGATTGATGGTGCAGGATTCAATTATTATTGTACCATTTCAATTATCCATTGGATTCCAAGCTTAGCCAGACCATGAAGTGAATGATGAAATGCTTAGCGTGTACCTTCCCTCTATTGTCTGGAATTTCCTATATTACCAGCCGTTCTACGGAGTCCTGTTATGGAAGGATTTCTCCTCGGTACTCGATCGTACTTTATTAGCTCGTAAGGATATTCAAAATCTATGAAACTGGCTCGCAGGAGTCACAGGTCTGAACTTACTAAAGTCTACGTTTACAAATATTTCTATTTCTCTTTGGAGTGACGAAAAGGGACCCAAATCAGGTTGAATTATGTAAAACAAATCACTGTATCGGTACTAAATCCGAATAGTGAAAACGCAAAGAGCATCTGAAAGGTGAACATTAAAATTTGCCTGTTTTAATTTAAAATTTGTTTTACCTTGAATGTAATTGCAAATTAATTAATAAGAACTCAAAGTATAGACGACAGCAAGCGTAGAATAGTTACTAAGCATTTTGTATCTTTAAGCAGGATTTCGAATACATTCGAAACAAGACATCTGAGTTACTGTGCTTACAATTTGTTCATTTACGTAATTATTTTACCTTTTAAATTCAGACAGATTCGAGTTGTTATTTGGTTAAAGAATTTTTCATCCCACCATCTCGGAAAAAGCGTTTTTGCTCTTCGATATCTGAGTGCAAAAGCCGTTTTTATCCTCTAGAGGTTAAAGTAAATTTGAATTTAGAACATCGTGTGCAATGAGTTTGTGAATTCAAAACATCACATTTCTACCTCCTTGGTGCCGAAATTGTCATGCAACCTATTTTAATTTGTTAAAAACTCAGACTCGGAACCTTCTTGGTGCACTTTTTTTGTAATTTGCTTTGCTCGCGCCAATTTATTTTCACGTCACAAATTTGTTAAAACCTAGGAGTTCCGTGACGGTCAATCAGCTTGGCGTCAATCTTGCTTTAAACATTTTGATCGTCTACAACGCTTGCTGGATGCTTGAGTCAAGCATTTAAAAGCTATTTAGGTCTGTTTGATTTGTTTACGCTAGCAACGGAACAAAAACATACAGAAAATCAACGTGCTTGACTCAAGCTGATTGACCGTCTCGGAACTCCATTAGGGACGGTAATTTTAATTAGGGACTTACAGGTGTGTCTGGATGAATGTTGCGGGTGTGGCTGGGTGGATGGGTGGCTGTTGGAGGTGTCTGGGTGAATGGGTGTTTTGAGGGTGTGTCTAGGTGAATGGGTGTTTTGTTGGTGTGTCTGGGTGAATGGGTTTTTGTGGTTGTGTCTGAATGGATGGGTGAGTATTGTGGGTGTTTCTGGGTGATTGGGTTTTTTTGGGTGTGATTAGGTATTTTGTGGGTGTTTCTGGGTGATTGAGTGTTTTGTGGGTGTTTCTGGGTGATTGAGTGTTTTTTGGGTGTTTTGTAGGTGTTTCTGGGTGAATGGGTGTTTTGTGGGTGTTTCTGGGTGAATGGGTGTTTTGTGGCTGTTTCTGAGTGAATGGGTGTTTTGGGGGTGTTTCTGGGTGAATGGGTGTTTTGTGGGTGTTTCTGGGTGAATGAGTGTTTTGTGTGTGTTTCTGCGTGAATGGGTGTTTTTTGGGTGTTTCTAGGTAAATGGGTGTTTTGTGGGTGTTTCTGGGTGAATGGGTGTTTTTTGGGTGTTTCTAGGTAAATGGGTGTTTTGTGGGTGTTTCTGGGTGAATGGGTGTTTTGTGGGTTTTTCTGGGTGAATGGGTGTTTTGTGGGTGTTTCTTGGCGAATGGGTGTTTTTTGGGTGTGTCTGAGTGGATGGGTGTGAATGTTGTGGGTGTTTCTGGGTGGGTGTTGAGAGTGTGTTTGGGTTAATGGGAGGGTGTTGTGGAAGTTTCTGGGTGAAAACAGAAACTGTAGTGATTGTATTTTTTTTTTTGTATTTTGCAATTTCCTCGTTGGGGGGGATGAAAAGTTACGTGTTGCACTCGAGTGCAAAGATTTTTCACCTTGTGCTCTTTTGATTCCCTCGCTATCGCTCAGGATTCTAATTTTTGAATCACTCGCTACGCTCGTGATTCAATTTTAGAATCCTTCGCTAGCTCGGTCATCAAAATTGAGCACGCGGTTAAAAAACAACTTTGCACTCACGTACAACCAATAACTATTTTCGATTTTTGTTTAGCCTAACACGCTGTTGACTGTATTTAGGAGAAAAAGTACTGTTTTCATTTATAGTTGTTGACTTTCTTTGTGTTTGATTTTTTGACATTTGCTATGATAATTTATTTATTTTATAAATACTTATAAGGTTAACAATGAAATAAAGAAAATCTTGTTAAAAAATTTGTTTTACTTCAACTATATCTACTACTTTCTAGTTTTGTACATAGGTAGGTTTATTTTGTGAATTATTTTGTGTGTATATGTTAACGGAAATGTTTGTAATCCGTCATTGTATTCAGTTCCTAGGGAATGTATGGAGTTCCTAAAATCGCCCGGAAATATATGAAATAAAATTATATTAGGCACATTTCCTAGGGAATCTATACATTTCCTAAATAGCAATCGGAAATGTAAAACACAATATGATATCAATGGGTACGCTGTGATAGTAGGACGAGGGAACTATTAGATTGTAACTTTTCTATAAAAGCGCAGTTTACTGACACACTCGCCGGCCGCTGGCGGCACAATAGGGGAAAGTAGCCCAATACTGCTGAAAGCGGGAACTAGTTACAATTGATTTTCATATACCAAAGAGACATAATATCTGTATCAATACTGACAATCAAAGAAACAGACAATGAAGCGGACAGGAATATATTGGTAACAACAGTCCCCATTTTAAGCAGTAGATATACGCTACGAAGATATCGCTTGGGGGGGGCGTTCACCTTAGTACCTTGAAAAGGTCAATAATGTACAAACTTATATGTATATTACGAAGAAATTGTATCGCCATCAAAGAAGGAAAGCTACTTCCGAAATAATACACTTACGGCAACGAATACTCCAATCATCAAAATATTTTTTAATCGAATTTTCCCGAATCAAATTTCAGTTCTTGTCGCAAATTCTCTTTTATCTTTTCTATCGACTGAATACGAGAACGAAACGCCTTGAAGTATTAATTTGAGTTTCGGGAAAAGAAAAAAGCCAATTAATGTGAGTAAATTCAATGGTTGTTCCATGGTAGGGATTTGTTGTTTTTGGTAAAAACATCGTAAAAATTTATGGTTTTGAGCTATGGTGCGCTAATAAAACCAAGCCTATTTATCCCCGAAGAGGTAGGCAGAGGTTATTTATCTTCACGTTTCGCCAATTATCTTAAGTCCCTTATTAATAGGTGGCGAGATTTTTATTAGGCACGTAAATCGCAGAATATTGCTAGGTGGTATGAAGATCGTTGCTGCCCATTCTTCTTCTTTCTGCCCTGTTCCCAGTCTATCTGGGGTCAGCCCAGTATGTTTCCTTTTCCATTCATATCGGTCAGGCGTCATCAAGCCATCCACTCCCTTTTGATTCATATCATCCATCACACCGGAAAGGTGCTAGTGATGAATGAATGACAAGGGACTGCAAGGACCATGTCGAGTGATCTTATTGTCTTTAGTCGTCTTGTACGACACCTACGGTTGTATTCAGCTGTTGTCACTATGGTAGCGGTCAAACATTTTTTTTGTTATTCTAGACAGGCAAGCCCTTGGCCTTCATCTCACCTGATGGTAAGTGACGATAATGGCCGAAGATGGAATCGAGCTTCACCTGGAACCCTCAACCACAGAGGGGCTATCTTATCGTTCACTGTCAGAACACAATAATCTTCTTACTTCTTCTCCCTGCCCTGTTCCCAGTCTATCTGGGCTCGGCGCAGTATGTTTCCTCTTCCATTCTATCGTTCAGACGTCATCAAGCCATTCACTCCCTTTTGATTCATATCATCCATCACACCGCAAAGGTGCTAGTGATGAATGAATGTATAGAAAAGAGACGGAATGGACCATGTCGAGAGCCCGATGAAAGGAGAGAGTGATGGGAATGACAACATTCCAATCCATACTGCTCAAGGTTTTGGCGACAGATCTGATCTGACCATAAAGTGGACTTTTCCGCTCGCTACGCGTACGGAATATCCCACTTCCTGTCAGGGATACTATATACTTACCTCGACAAAAAGAAGGCCTCTAGAATACTTGCGATTTGAGGCATTCTTTGTTTTATCGCCCTTGTCATAAAATATAATCTACTATTAATGACCGTGTGGCCTTCTGTTACGAATTCGGAGTGCACAACACGGTGATAGTCAAAGAAAACAGTCAACATGACTTTGCCCTTTGATCGACTTTGGCGCGGTTTTTGCGGTTTCGGTTCAGTCGGGAGGCGCCATTCCGAAGCTTGTTGACTAGTTTGCAAAACAAACTCTTAAACCCATGACTCATCACCAGTACCTAACAATAATTGCCATGGTCTACCTGGAAGTCTTTATATAGACTTCGGGCGAAGGTAGGCCGTAGTAAGGACAACTTTCAGGTGGAGATTCTAGAGCTTTGGTCTAGGATGGTAACGCACAACGCTGCGGTGTACAGTATGCGACGTCGGACACATTCACCGTATCAAAAACTACTGGAGTAGTCTCTTGTTCCGTCGCAGTATGCGTCTGCGGCAAAAAGCAAACGCCGCATACCGTATACCGCAGCGTTGTGCGTTACGATCAAACCAAAGACCAAAGCTTAACACGGAGTGTGGGCGCGGTGATGCTTCTCAAACCATGGAGCACCTGATCCTAAGCAAGTGGCATCTTTATTTTATTTGATTTACAAAACTGAATGAAAACCCAAAGAGGCTTGGTGTCAGGAAGGCGGCCGGCTGTAAAACCTAAGCCAAAACCAAATAAGGGCTATTTGCCCAGTGTATACAATGCGTTCACGGTTATTTTACCTCTGACGTTTCCATTTACGTTTTATGTGAGAGAAGGATACTAATATGACATTTCCATATGTTAGAGCAGGATGATGAGAAGTGTCAGAGGTGAAATAACTGTGAACGCATTGTACTAATAAGCAACTTTGGGCACCCGATTCTTTGAGGGCTAACCACCAACAACAGTATGCCCAAAGTAGGTTACATACACATTACTTAATACATGCGCAAATAATATGAGAGTGTCCACGACTTTCTTAATACTGAAAACAATAATTTAAATATTTAGTTGTATGTAAAGTGCCAAATGGATTCTTAAAATATGCCTAGCATATTACACCCGTGTAATATATGCATGAAATAAATTACTCCTGCCCGCCTAGTATGACCACCGAAACACGATATGATGTAGCCATTTATCGCTTTATACAGTAAAAAATATTGGATTTATGACAGTTCAAACTGTTAAAATTTAATGATTTTTGACTGTTCAAAGTGATAAATCCCTATTTCATATCGTGTTTTGGTGGTCATGCTAGGCGGGCTGAAATTAAGCGCGATACCCGTCATAAATTATAACTCAATAACATTTTGTTATTGCCGTCAATTAATATATTACATCGCTATATCACTTACTAGGAAACCGGTTACTATAGTATACGCTTTAATATATTTGATGTACTATCTGGAATATTAATTGAATGGTGACTATCACTTGGTACAAGAAAACAAATTTTGTAACAGTGAAGAATTGAGACGGTATTTTTATTGTTGATGGTTGTGGGACCAGCCTCATAAGTTGATTAACACACCTTGTCCATAATAATTGTTTCTACAACATGATGCCAACTGTTACTGAACAAATGTTATCGTCAGTATGGCATAGGTAACGCACGGAGGGACTTGAGGTAATCTCAAATCCCTCCGTGCTTTGGAAGGCACGTTAAGTCGTTGGTCCCGGCTGCATCTGCAGTCGTTAAAATCCACCAATCCGCCGGGCCAGCGTAATGGGTAATGTCCCATTCTCCATATATAATTCTATCCATAGGGAAGACCTTTGCCCTTGCAGTGGGCACATTAATCATGCTATGAATAAATGCATATTGAATTACGTTTGTATTTTCGAGGAATCAGGTGTTCCCCGTTAATTAATTTCGAATATGACAACAAAGACGCGCCATCGTTGTTGAAATGTAACGTTTTTAAAGATAGTAATAATGTTTGTAAGAGCACAGTTGCAAGATGAGAGAAATTTCAGCAAGTTTATATTAACGTCTATTAGGTTCGAATCCCACACGGGACATTATTTTTTAAAATTCTGACACCTTTCAGCTTGTAGGCAATTTCTATCTAGAATGAGAATTTCTTCCTGCCCCCTTCCCATTTTATCTGGGTTCGGCGCTGTATGTTTCCTCTTCTCTAATGTAGGTATAGAAAAGAGCCGAAAGGACCATATGTAGAGACCGATGCACAGAGAGAGAGAGAGTAATTGGGATGGCAACATTCAAATCCTGCTCAAGGTTTTAGCTTACGTTTTACAGCCAGCCGCCTGTCTGAAACGAACCCTCTTTGGGCATGCTGCTATTGGTGGCTTGCCCGCCAGCATTCGGGTGCTCCAAGGTGCTTAATGGTTTACACCAGGCATTCACCCTTGGTCGCATTTTACGACACCCCTGGGGTAAGTACCTACGGCTCATGAATACGATTAAAAATATTGCTGCCATGACAGATATTCTTTAGACACTCTCGGGGGGTAACGGCCTTTGTGACCGCGTGCGTACATACACCCAGATTCATGACCCGAAAGCCAAGCATTACATATTGAAGCACAAAAACCTTCATCAACCTTAAAGTGGGTATGCGTCATGTGCCTACAGTGAACATCGCGTCAAGTTATCTAGAACCGAACATGTTTACGAATTGATTTACATACTTTTTGTTTGATTCAAGGCTGGTTTTCAATGCGAGATAGCTTTATGAGTCGGATGTACCATACTCGTTATTCATATATGTTATACCTATCATCATTATCGATAATTATAAACAGAACAACTTTTACGGATAATATTATGATTCGTGTATAATTAGGTATTTGGCATTTTAATTATTTAACCTCGTGTTTGGATCACTTTACGGGGAGACACCACAGCCGCTGTAAAGTTATCGAAACGTCGGATTAAATAATTAAAATGGCAAACATCTAACTAGAAGCGAAACTTATCCGTAATAGTTTGTTTTAATTCAAATCATTATCGATATTGTCACGTCTCCACAATTGGGTTAGAGAGGATCGATAGCGCAGTGGTTGTGAAGTAGAGAAAGACTGAAAAGAAAGAAGACACTGAACAGACGGATGGAATGTGTAAGGTATAATAAGAAGGTGATGGGAGTGGATGAGGAGATGATGAGTGAAAGAAGAGAGTGAAGACTGAAGGGGACATACTACGCTGATCCCGAACATGATGGGAAAAGGGCAGGGTTGGTAATGATAATAGCGCAGTGGTCCAGCGATTTCGTAAACTAAGTAATATCACAAAAGACTGGTTTTTGCATGGGTGAGCAATAAAATATAGTCTCGGGTCCCATTAACCAGCTGGTATCGACTGCATTTGAAGTCGTCAAAATGCACAATCCGTTTGGATTGATGGCGATGATGTTATGATGTTGGGTCGCAGGCAAAGGCACACGCCTTCCATATAACTATAAAAATAAAGGGAGGGTGAACCAAAGACGTGTAGATTGGTGGGTATTAATGAAAGCAGCCATGACCAACGGCTTAGCTTGCATCCAGAAGCACATATTTTTGGCTTCTGGATGCAAGCAATTTTCACCCATCCAATGACCGGCCTTAACGAACCTTGTTTAGCTTACGAAATCGCAACAGGACACGGGGACACCATCGGGTTCCACTAATTGATTCGATAAAGGTTTTTGTTCATTCCCTTTACCTCTGAACGTCATAGAGCTAGATTGCTGCGCCGGCGCCGGTCATAATTAACACAGTATACCAACAACAGTAGTTTATCTGCGGCCTGTCGGCGAGCTATTAGCTTACTCTTGCGTTGACGTTAGGGTTGTAACTAAAGCGGCGGCTGCGAGCGCGAATGTGCCGGGCGAGAACATCATCACACCGAACCCTTATGCCCCCGTATTTTATGTCAATGTGTGCGTTACAGTGCGTGCCTACACGGCGCCGTGTACGAAAGCACACATTCTAATGGGCAGCAGCTAGTTTGTATGAAGACGTGTTACTGTTCTGGGTATACTGTGGTAATAACCCAGTCGTGACGTTTCGCCTACGTAATGGTTATTACGACAACGCTAGTAATTGGTCGATCTTACACTAGGCTTAAATCGCCAGTCAAAATTTTACTCTCATTGATCATACACCTGCTATTGTGAAAACCGTGTCCGAGTATTCGTCTCCCAGTTTAGTAGTGGTCAAATTACAATAATTAATTTGTTATTTAATTAGTTATTTCGTGCGGTTTTAATGTTGAGTAGGCGATGAAGTGTCTCGTTGTGTTGTGTTTTGTGACGGTTCAAGGTAAATTAGTTAGCTTTGTTAATATAAACAGTTTTGTTTACTTCTTAGTTGTGTGGTGTCTGGAATCATTAGGACGTAGTTAAGTAGAAGGGATCCAAGACAAAAACAAAGTTTTGTGAATTGATTTTGATTTATCTAGTGAATTGATTGTACTTAATAGAAAGGTTGGAGGGATCCAGACGATCGAATTATTGAAGATTTTCTTGAGTGTGTTGCTTTAATTTAAAATTATTATTGTATATTCACCCTGCTTCGTTGCTAAAATATTCTTTGGGGTCGGTGTAGTAATCAGTACCTACTGTCATACTATTCTCAGATTAGGCTTAGTTTATTGCTGTACTTGACACTAAACCTGTTAGCGAATGATGCTATGGGTTTATCACAGCCTGAAGAACCCCTGATGTAATATTCAGGAAACGCTCCCTAAGTCCCCCATTATGACTATTATTAGTATTATCACCCACGGCATGTGAAGCAGGTGAAAACTATATGCTGCTCTGACGATATCAATAGAGAATAAATATTACTTTACTTTTATTTATATACCGAAAACAAAGTACATAAATAAACTTAGGTCATCCTATTTGGAGTCGGCGCAGTATGTCCTCTTTTTCCATTCTGTTCTGTCACTCGTTATCTCCTCATTCACATCCATCACCTTCATTCATATCAGACCTTGCACAATCCATCCATCTTTTCAGTGGTCTTCATCTACTTCGACATCCATCAACAATCATGTCCAAAAAAAAATGACTTAGGTGTATTGAATATGAAATTACTGATAAAAAATGTTAGCAGGATCGAACCCGAGACCTCTAGGCCGACAGCCAACTTATCTGATCATTCCTCTACTTTTTCTTATAGCATGAAAAGGATTAAGTTTATATAAATCGATGTGCAATATTGTACTTCCTTTTACCTGCTATCTATTTATCTGTTTTATGGATGCACAACATACAGCAGACAATTTCTGAGACCTTTTATGTGTACTTAGAATTCGGTAGAAAACACTATAAAACCTTGTCTTTTTCCAAAATCCAAAATGTAATTTCAACTTATCGTCTGAATCTCATATTCGTGTGTATCCTTTTGCATAACACCACTCTACAAGTACCCATTCTATATTAGAATGAATGAGTTTATTTACTAGTTCGAGATAGGTTTTTGAATACTGACAAAATTTATTGATTGTTTCAGTGTTTTCATCTATTTCTGAGACTGACAACAAGCTGTCACACGAAAACAACAGCAGATTTAAACGAGTAAGATTTAAAATATATTATATCCATAATTATATCATTACAAATTATGTGAATAAACCATATTTTTAATGTTTGCCTAACTAAAAGGCGTGCCTTAGCAATTGAGCACCTGCAGTGTATGTTGATGTTAACGTAAAATTAACTATACACTCTAAAACAACCCTTAACATTGGAAACGTGTGTGTCACAGTCAAAAATATTCCGGTATTGAACGTAAACTACCAGGAGATCTTGGTCTAAGAAGAACGAGCAAAAACGCAGCAACATTTATTCCTCCCTTTACACGAAAATTGGGTTTAAGAAAGATATAAATATATCTAAGACATTTATTGTCATTGCACATTGAATTAAAATTATTAAAGTTAGGTAATTGTTAGTTATCATAGATATATATCCTATATAAAATTTATTATTTAACATTTAGAGATGCGTATAGGGTATATCAGTTACATTACTAACTAATATATGCAATAAATACAGTGATGTGGCTATGCGTCTCTTCTGAAGCTTAGAGGAGCTATAGGCAAATTTATCTAACCCGTACAATGTAAAATTTGACTGTAAACTAACCTATCGAATATAATTGCCTACTCTGCTCAGACAATTATTTAGATCGTTAGCAAATAGCGAGAGTTTTATTATTTTATAATATTATTTTATTATTATTATTTTATTATATGGCGAGAGTTTTATTTTGTTAAGTCGCCTAGATGATTGCGGCTCGAATACGAGTCGACTTTGACGCAAACCTTCGCAATTGCGTGTGATGGTGAATCATCTACACGGTGCATGTAGTTTCGCATGTTGAAGCACTTGCGCGGGTTATATGGGTTATATGCACGATTCCAGCGACTTGAGCATGCTACCAGCGCAAGCTAACTGCGCAAGTAACATAAGTACTCGCGCACGCATGCACGTGTAGCTTGACCAAGTAACTTGCGCAAGTAGCCCGCGCCTTTGTTTATGCACTGATCAACTAACTTGATCATGCTGCTTGCGCAAATAGCTGGCACCTTTACTTGCTCCAGCTATTTGCACCGTGTAGAAGCATCATTAACGACGACTGAGCAACCATGCGAGTTCGCTGACTCGAACGAAACAATCGAATACGTTTTCGATTGAGTATTTTGATTGTTCGATTTAAATTTTTACATTATATAAATGTTAGAAAAATTAGTACAAAGATTTTGGTGGTTAGAAAAAGAATTTCGAAAAATTGCCGAAATTCTTCTAACCTTTACACTTCACGTTGTAAGCCAACGGGTACCCTCGCAATGTAGAAATAAATTTCAAACATTCCAAAGCAGATATTTTTACAAATACCGTGCGTTCGGTTAAGCTTGGGTTTGCTTTATAAACTATTCGATTTTAATTTTAACATTATATAAATGTTAGAAAAATTAGTACAAAGATTTTGGTGGTTAGAAAAAGAATTTCGAAAAATTATGATGATCTTGAGGCGGGAATCGAACCCGCGCCCGCTGCTATCCGGGCAGGTGCCTGACCGCTGACCGAAATAGAATTTCGAAAAATTCATAATTTTTCGACTAAAAACCAACCATTAACCACCAAAATCTTTGTACTATTTTGATTGTGATAATTTTAATTGTTGAAACATCTAGCGTTCACCCATCGGTAATTTTTATGCCACAGTGGTGTAGATTACATATATATTAGGAGAATACGCGGCTCGAGTAATGCCTACATTTTCATTTTGAATATTTGTCTCGAACAATAACGTTTTCACTCCTCTAAAACTTCATAAAATGAGAAAATTTTGGTCTTTTTAGATTCAATACACAGTCTGTTTGTTTTAGTAATTGTTAATAAATCATATTTTTCCAACAGTATTACAACAGCAGGTGGCATTGGCGCAATTATGAAAATAGCGACGCAGAGTGGATTGTAAGTAGTTTAAAACTAATACCTAATTATCAGCCGTACTCAGAGACTTAACTCAATAAGGGCTTTTACACAAAACTGCGATGCGACGTCGCAACGTGAAAATCTACGAGTTCGCGTCATGCGAAAAATTAAATCGCATCGCGTATTCCTTCAATTTTATATTGCTTTGTTTCTATTTGCTGTATCTTCCTTGCCGCATTAAATCGCATTGCATCAATTAGCAGTTATACACTTAACTTTAATGAGTACTTAATGTCAAAAAATTACAATTCAACTTGTCGCTAGTGTTGATTGAAATGAAATATTTCGACATAAGTATACATTCAAGTTAATTGACGTTTCTGAGTGCGGCAGTAAGAATTCTTGTTTCTGTTCAAATTACTTGAGTTTCAGTTCTGCCCTCGCCGACGCGAAAATTACAACCAATATAATAATAAAAATTATGTATTGACACCCGCATTTCGCTAATTATTTACGTCACACGCTGAGTGTATTGCGATCTGACGTCAGGTTAAGCCATAACCGTAATAATACAATAGATTTCATTTGCGTGAATTTAGTATAATTTTTGTTTTATTCATGCCTTCTTAAGTGATAATATAACAAATTATTTTATTATAAATTATCACGATAACAACAGCCACTCTCAAACAATAACAGTAGATGCAGTTTATTATTATTTTTAGTTTATTATGTGCAAATAGATCTATATCGCCGAAATATTTATTGTAAAGATACACAAATTTGCGACAGAACAGCATTTTATATAACCGTAGTAGCTTCGTACGACACCCGCGGGAGAGATAGAGGGTGGTGATAATTGTATTTTAGCATGGGAATAGGGAATAGGATGATATAAGGTAGCGAAATGTCCCTTTTTATCTATACTTATTTTATAAAGCTGAAGAGTTTGGTAGGTTGAACGCGCTAATCTCAGGAACTAATGATTGAAATAGAAATAATATATTTTGTTGGATAGTCCATATATCGAGGAAGGTTTTAGGCTATAAAATAGCTTACAATTACGCGAGCGAAGGCGCCAGCGACCACTAGTGCTATAAATAAAAATTATTTTATATGGATCGATATCTCGAATTTCTGACTCAACGGATGAAATATCTATTCAGTTTCAAGACAAGCCTTTGGAAATAAGTTCCATTAAAATTATTTAAAAACACACCCGTAATTTACGCACCTATATGAATCACCAGAAAGAAAGGCGTTAAATACCGAAATACCGCGTGCCCAAGGTCAGATGAGGAAACACTTTGCAGTAGCAAGCGGAACACAATTAAAGACCAAGGGGCCTACCGCCTAACTCGATTGCTGATGATAGCTATATTGAAATGCACTGCTTACGGCTATAGCAGCCATCCTGAATTTTTAGGCGGCACGGATTTTGTGCCAAATTCATACAAAATCATTTGGTGACCATTCGTTCAAAGCTATCTCTAATAGTTTAGGTAAATTTGGTGCGAAATGACAGCATGACGTCATAAACTATAGCTTTTGCTTTAGCAATCGAGTTAGGCGGTGTAACAACCGACCACCATCATCACGATGAACTACTATATAGCCTTTTCCCAATTTATCTGCCGTGGTCGCAGGAAGTTTCCTCTTACATTCACATCAGACAGACGTCATCAAGTCATGACATTTAAACATAATGAAAATATAAGGATTGCTAGATTACATTAAAATTATTACTGTTGTTAATATAAGAATAAATATAACTTTACGAAGAGCGGAGCCTTCTGGCACAAACATTTTTGCTTAAAATAAGGCTTCCACAACCACTGTAAAAGTAATAAACTATTAATATGATTATGCCCTTAGTATCCTCTATCATACATGTGATCATTCGTCAATGTATACAAAAGGCAAGAGACAGATTAACGGAGCGAGTGATTGGGGTGACGACAACATTCCAAACCGTGTTGCTCAAGGTTTTGGCTTAGTATTTACAGCCGACCGTCCGCCTGACACTAACCCTTTTTGGGTGCAATGTGGTTGGTTGTTTGCCAGCCATCATTCGTGTGCCCCAAGGGTATATATCGGGCAATCCCCTTTAAGCGAACTGGGGTGTATCGGGGATAACACATTCTAGGTTACTTTTTTTGGCTCCCAGGCCAGCGTGGAAGGATCAAATTAATTATGTCGGCTGTTCCAAAAGAAACGTCTATAGGAACACTTCGGTTTACCTGCACGGTGAAAGGCAATAGGCTCGCCCCTATTACAATGGTTCTTAACAAGTTGGAGAAATGTGGGTGTCATTTGTTTGTACTTTAATGTTCATAAGCCTTCCAAATTTTACTAAGCTTTTTCTTTGTCCACTTATCAAAATCTTAATTTTTATCAATTAAAGTCTATTTAAGAGCGCATACTAATCCAAATGTTATTTTTTCTAATCCTGTATATAACTTTTAGCCTAATCACGCTGACAGAATACCTAAAATACAGTCGAGGACACCTGAAATAACAGAAGAACCAAACCCGTGTGATCCAGTAGAGCCCCGACCTGTACCCAGCTTTAGAGCACCAAACAGGAGAATCAGCCAAGTGAGTAGGTATCTTACCAAATTTGGCTAGTCGGAGAGAGAAATACGCTTATAAAGAAACTTCTAAAATGACCGATAGATTTCAAACAATATCAATAGCAATATCAAAGATGATGTGAACGGGAATCCGGAAATTAAGAACACAATGCTATAATAATATAAATTTTCTATGTTTTAGAATGTTATGAGTATCTATATGGAATTAAGGTGAGAGAGGAGACTGAGAAGAGAAGAAAAACATGTGAGTTTATTTCTTTTTTTAATTATGAAGAAGGTAATAAGAACCATGCTCCTGTCAAATATTCGGGATAAGTTTTTTAACGTGATAAATGTGCGATATCTATGACTATGTGGTGATGATCGTAATATAACTGGCACTTCAAGTACTACTCGCAAGGAGGCTGACAGCTAAAATGCTATACTTGCTTAACCAGATAGCTACGTCGCTGTTATATTTGGATCATCATGATATACTCTGCGTAAATGCCCTATTCCCGCAGTAACGTTTATTTTGTCATAAAATCATCTACTACCTTGTCTTAATTTCATCCTTCACATAACTCATCAATTTCTTGTGGTTCTCGTTCTTTCCAACTGCAATATCGTGTTTGTCGTTTTTCGATCTTAAACTATCTATGTCTTCTGTACACACACACTCAGCCACATTTCAGCTTCTCTATCACAGGTGCTATTTTAGTACTTCCTGTCTCTCTGTTGGGTTCAGGAACTACCATACTGTGCATTTCTAAAATATAAAGGGTCTCCCTGTCAGTATAATTCAATTGTACCTAAAATGGGTTGAAACGTTATTCCATGTCGTAAATATGATTAACGGTGAACTTTACCGTTAGTAACTAGTGAATATAACAGTCAACAGCCCATAGGGTTAGGTGAAATCATTTATTTTAACCTAAAGTTCCAAGAGATAAAGTTCAAATTCATATGAGAAAATTAACAACCTGACGTATTACATGACTGGCATTACGTGGCGTTTTTGTGTAGGTAAAGCGAAGGTGGTATATCATTACTTTTAGCTTGCTTCATTTTCGACGGTGACTAGTTAAAAATAATAAGGATCGGGATATATTTAAGTTTTCGTAATTATCATTACTTACTTGCAGAATCTTAAAAATCATAAAAACCACAATAAAAAAAAATATACTTACAGTGAATATTAGAAATTCAATTCATTCTATAAAACGATTTTAAGATCATACTCGTTAACCACCCTCTACAGCAACTTTACAGGTTCAACAAAAATTGCAGTGATTTCCATTAAAAGTCTCTACTTTGTGTACTTCGTCCCTGCTTATCCAACGACAGTCTGTCTTAACAGAAAATTGTAGGATGAATGGCAAAGGATTCTTGGTCATTTAAATTGTCCGTTTTTCAGGTGCTAAGCTACGTGAAACAAACTCTGCCCTAGGTGGAAGAGATGCTTTGCCTGGAGAATTCCCTCATATGGTAGTAATATTTTTAAATATGTTCTTAGTGCCTCAGTGCCTAAAGGTTGTTTATTGTTTGTCAAGTGGCTTAATCAAGCTAATAATTTACAGCCTTATTAATAAACACGGTTTAATTATTAACTAGTTACTAGTGTTTTGTCTCTTTTCCAAACATTCCAAATCATGTTTATGAGACGAAGACAAAACGCGGAACCAGTTTATTAATAAGGCGGTTAGGGTTTTGGTCATGATAAATTTCTTGTCTTGACGATTCATGAGTGTATTGTAATCATACCAGATATGAATAAATGAATTTTGATTTGATTTGATAATACTACCAATATACGCCGTGGCATTAGCCAACTTATTGCAGACTTGGTGCTCATTGGTTTCTACCAACCGATGACTGCATAAATAAATTTGTAAGAACATTGACCCAATTACAGGCTTATTTGGTTACTGTGGCCATGTTCAAAGCATTGCTTTAGTAACGCAATCAATTTACGTAAAACCTGCTTCCCCGGGCTCCTAAATGCACTCAGCAAATTAGCACAATAACCCGACTATCAGTTTATTTTTATGCAATATTGCATGTTTAAAGAAAGGATTTAAAGGACATCCTCCATTTTGGTCCAAAATCAAAAGTGCCGGCCAATAAAGTGCTGTATTCTGACAGAACACGTCGGCTTTAGCATTTGTTAATATGCGATATTAAGGCTGTAGCCCCAATATTAGTAGTGCTATACAGGATGCAAAGTTGGGATGAGGCATTAAGGGCAGCTACCATATCCCTTACTGCCACGCGAAAATGGTCTTAGGAGACCTTTCCCAACTTTTTGAGTGATAACAATCGACATTCACAGATTTTAGATAAAATGTAAAGTTAGCGAGAAAATCGTCGGAATTGAGATTTTTTTTATGCCATTCGATCCCATTTCCATAGAGAATTATAACACTCTTTGAGACCAACTCAGTTTAGAGTAATAGAACACCCACAAATTAGAGAAAACTTTTCCATATATTCTAGTAGGGTAAAGACTTTCTCGCTGACTGTACATTTCATCAAAAATCTGTGAATGTCGATGGTCATCACTCAAAAAGTTGGGAAGGGTCTCCTAGGACCATTTTCGCTTGGCAGCAAGGGATCTGGTAGCTGCCCTAATGCCCCATCTCAACTTTCCACTCTGTATAGCACTACTAATATTGGTGCTACAGCTTTGGTGCCATATTAACAAATGCTAAGGTTGACGTGTTCTGTCAGAATACACCACTTTTTTTTATTGGCCGGCACTTTTGATTTTGGACCAAAAATTTATGAAAAGTGGAGGATGTCCTTTAAGAATTTATTAAAGGTTCCAAAAAATCTCTAGGGTGCCATAGGATTTAAGGCTGCAACTGGGACCTGGATATTCAAATGCGGTGGAACCCTCATAAGTGCCAAGTATGTGCTCACGGCGGCACACTGCGCGAAAGCATCGACGAGAGACGCGTCTGTTGCTGACGTGGTTCCCAAGATAGTGAGGCTTGGAGATAGAAACGTGATTGACATAGTGAGTATCTATACTTCGGTTGTTATTTAAAAAAGAGCTACAGCTCAAAGTTGCATCCCTGCAACTGGAAATGTTACTCTCTAACACAGAAAGGCTACTCAAATTATGAGCACTCCGTGTAAAGTTAAGACGACAATATCTGTCAGAATTTGTATAGAAAAACATCAATTATGACAATTAAATGTTAAGACTTAAAATTTGAGTATCGTTTCCGTAAACGGGGGTTATTTTCATAAATTTAAAACACAATGTTTTAAGTACTTTCTGAGTTGCAGTTCTCTTATATTATATGAGCGACTTTTCAAGTCTTACCCAAAAATACATCGGTCTTAAAACATCGTTTTTATGTTTCAACTTAAGTTACTGTGAGGAAAAAAGCTAGATCAGTGATTAAGTTTAAGAGGGATAAATGAGGTAATTTGTTTCGTCTAGACAAATGCTTCTTTTTTTAGTGAGAATTAACCCATCTTTCAAGTTGTGTGTTAGTTGCCATATCTCTGATTTAGTTAACTATCAGTAGCTTAACTCTTCTGCTGATTTTGCTAATTGGAGGGTTTCAAATAGTCGATACCTACATTGTCATTATTAACGCTTAAGAATTAAAGGAATGGTTACCTGATGGTACAGTTGCCATGACAGCATCGATCTTATTCGTGATTATTTTTAGTTTTCAAGAATTTTGTCTCTACAAATAGATTTACACTTTTGCAGTACGATTTACAAAGTGGACATTTCCCAGTGGATGCAAACATTTCTAATATCATCAACCATCCTAACTATAAATCCCCAAAGAAGTACTTCGACATAGCTCTGTTGGAGTTGGAGGACGAAGTCATTTTTACGAAGTTCATCCAGCCCGCTTGCCTTTACACCGGGCCTGATTACCAGATCGTTGGGAAAAACGCAACCATCACCGGATGGGGTGTAATCGCGACAGGTACCTAGTTATTTTGTTATTCATGTTTTGTTTTAAATATTCCTTTCTTTAAACATAACACTTGTTGACTATTTGTAAATAGCAAGATATTTTTTTTAAAACACAATGTTTGTTTGACAGATACTATTTGTTTATAGTAGGTACTATTAGATTTGCTTTTTGATTTCTGAAATCGGAATAAACATAAATAATTAACACATATTGTAAGGACTATTTACGTGTTAACCAAGAAAACAGATTTTCTTGTGTAAAACGACAGGTGTCGTCTTATTTATTGAAGAGTTGTTTTGAATTTATTTTAATAAAATGACCCAAGGCACCAAGGCGACTAAGGGTAAAGACAGCAATGAGTAATTGGCAGCCATATTCCTCTTATGCCACCTAGCAATATACTGCCATTTGTGTGGATCTGACTTATTTGGTGAAAAGTAGGATTTAATGCTCTGTCTGCCTTTTCGGGGATATATGCCTGATTTATGTATGTGTCTATGTATCTTTTGTAGGTGGTCTAATCACGTCTCCTGTGCTTCAAGCAGCTGTAGTGGATGTCTTAGACTCGGAGATGTGTGACGAATTACTCCGTCCGTCTTGCAACCGACTCTGGTGTGGATTGCGTCGCCATCAGCTCTGCGCCGGGATACTTGCTGGGGGCGTAGATGCTTGTCAGGTACGCAGGAGGAGTACGATTTACATTTTTTAATGCTAAACAGAGAAGCTCTTGCCTACACCTCACCTGACGGTAAGTGACGATAAGGGCCGAAGATGGAATCGAACTTCACCTGAAACCCTCAACTACACAGGGGCTGGCTATCTTATCACTCACATTGTCGGAACAGGCACAGCCAGGCGGACTTGATGAAAGTCCTACAACCAACCAAAATATTCGCATTGATCTCACTGATACAAGTCATTTAAAAAAAATATAAATATTTAAAAACAAAAGAATGTCTATCGGCCTCTCGGCCAACAAGCAATTTCCTGGTTCATCAAGTGGTATAAGCATCTGCCCGGATTGGAGAGGACGCGGGTTCAAGTTCCACATTAGGACAAATAAAAACTTCATTTTCTTTGTGATTTTTTTTCTAACTTTATACAATGTTACACAAGCATAGCGACAGACAAAATTTAAACAATCTTGACGTGTCTCCTAATTTATAATAAAATAAATCACTTAATAATATGAAAATTTATTAATTTTCACATCTTACAGTAAAGGCTTTTAAATCATGATTGGGATGGTTGGGGATAGTATATTTGTCAATCAAATTATTATTTCATATGAAACTCAGCGCCTCCCTATTAAATATAGCAGTCAATCCGAAAGTGCATTTGCTATTCTTTCAATCGGAGATGAAAAATGATGAGACAAAAGGATGATGTAATCTATTTCTGTGGTCATTGATCAGACAATGATAAGTGCATTTTTGCTAAATATGACCTATTTGAAATAAAACAACTTTTACGGATCCCCCCGGAGTCCCCCCGTGACCACGGCCAGTGTCAAGTGATCGAAACGTCGGGTTAAAAATAATTAACATGCCAAACACCAAATTATACGCGAGTCTTATCCGTAAAAGTTGTTTTATTTCAAATGTGTAGTGCTCGTGCAAATATAAGAAAACATTGAATATGACTTATTTATATTGATATAATCGCAAAAAACGCTCTTTCATTTGATTATGTCAGGATAACTATTATGCATAATATTGAATACCTACTTTCTACGTCTCATATTACCTTCAAGATTTTTTAATAATTTAAAATTGCTTGTCCTGTAAAGTAATGAATTTGTTGTATTTATCATTGGCCACAGACAGGTCTAGATTTAAATGATTTTTTTACATTAAGTACTCATTAAAGTATATTGACATCCCGGTCAGTGCGGCAGTTAGTGTACCTATTAACTTATTGAGAAATAGCAACACGCTAGAATCATTCCGCTGTTACAAGATTTTTTTTTTGTTTTAGGGTGACTCGGGCGGCCCTCTACAAATCAACATTACTCTACCTTCTCATATCGACGCCGTTATGTACTACGTCATCGGAGTGACGTCATTCGGCATGCGATGTGCGCAAAAGGACTTACCTGGCATATACACTAGAGTGTCCAGCTTCCTTGATTGGATCGAAGACGTGGTTTGGAATGAAAGTTACGACTACCCGTATTATTAGGTCTTCGAAATCAGTCAGATACCCCCTTATTATAAAACATGGACCAAAGTTAGTCATGGTTAAAAATTGATACTAATTCTGTCTTTCTTTCAACAAATAAAAGTGACAGGATCAGTTTTAAGCTATGAGTAACTTTAGTCCATGTTTTTTAGTAAGGGGGTTTGTGTTTTATTTACCGTTGACATTTAAAATAACGGTCGCGGCAAAGTACAATCGCCAAGGAAAGTGTTCTGTTTTCGAATTCCGTTGAGGTGTTTAAAAAAAGAAATGTGTGGCGGCAAATGCCGGTTTCTATATGCAACAACAATTTATAATTTAATAAAGCGGACAAGGTTATTGAAAAGGTTGTTCAATTCCCGCTTTGTCAATATAAATATCCTGCTTTTTGTTTAATACGAGAAAGACGCAACTCAAGAAACATTATGTGTGTTCTTAATGTAGGGAAAGTAAGACTTATTATTGCAGGAATGCAGTTAAGAGCTGTATCTCTTTCGTATTTAGGAAGCGAAGATGTTAAAAATGTTGTATAAACCTGTAAAAGTATATCCTAAGGCCATGTGGTCTATGTAACTATAATTTATAATTTTATAATATTAAAGTGTTATTAGTGACTTATATTTAATAAAAAACATTAAATAGCTAACCATAAGTTTAATTTGCGCCAATCGGGACTTACATTTTGATAGTAATAGGCTGTTTTATGATAAAGACCTACGAGTAAAGAAGATTTCGCTATCTTCGCACTTCGCGATTCTAGAGGAGCTTATATCGTAAAGGTTGGAAAATTAACGCACTGTCGGTTCTATTAGTTATTATCCTGTATCATCTTGAATACTTAAAAGTTTTAGATTTATTCAATATATCTTGAAAATGACCGTGTGGTGACGGCAGAGCAGAATACAATTGTCACCACCCCCATCTCTCCCGTGGGTGTCGTACAAGCTGACTAAGAGTAGAGATAGCAATGTGTAATGGGCAGCAGCATTCCTCTTATACCACCTAGCAATATACTGCGATTTTATGTGCTCGATAAATGGCAATAGGCTCACCACCTATTACATGGGACCTAACATAATTGGCGTAACGTGGGTGCTAGTTCTCCTCTGCCTGCCCCTTCGGGGATATAGGCGTGATTTATGTATGTATGTATGTATCTTGAAAATAGATGACTTACAAAAATGCCACTACCACTTTTGCTAATAAACCGCGGGATCGGTTTAGAGCAGCCTTAGTTCACTAAAGAGCCCATAAATCATACCTTTATCCCCGAAGGGGTAGGCAGAGGTGAATGAACACCCACTTTTCGCCACTTAGGTCCAAGGTGGCGAGCCTATTGCCATCTATCGGGACCGTTATTCACAGTATATTGTTACTCCGTCGCCACACGGCTTTTGCTAATAAACACAGCAATAAATAAAAAATTACGGCCAATCGGCACTGATCGGAGTAGGTCGGAATTTGTCGGTGGCATTCGGAGTTTGTCGGCGATGTTCGGAGCTTTTTGACGATGGCTCGCCACAAAAGTATCTATACAGACCTGGGGGCCTACCGCCTAACTCGATTGCTAAAGCAAAAGCTATATTTATGACGTCATGCTGTCTTTTCGCACCAAATGTACCTAAACTATTAGCGATAGCTTTGAACGAATGACCACCGAATGATTTTGTATGAATTTGGCACAAAATCCGTGCCGCCTAAAAATTCAGGATGGCTGCTAAAGCCGCAAGCAGTGCATTGCAATATAGCTATCATCAGCAATCGAGTTAGGCGGTAGGCCCCCTGCCCCTTTAAACAAGTGGCCAATCTCCGAACGAATAGAATACAATTAATGTACGAAACTGACGTATTACATGGATGTATGAGAAACTGTCGTTCGTTCGGATAGGTTGGCCAATTCTGAAGGTCACCAACGCATTTTGGCTGTATGCAATTGTTCTTTGTTGCTTAGCGCGTGCTCAGCGCTCAGACCTACATTTACTCGATATTAGTAGGTAATAATGTATCAATGATTTCTACTTAATGATAATGTGTTTGATGACCGTACTAATATGCTTGATTACTATTTAATCGTACCCTTTAAATGGTAATATCATAAACAATAAAGTTTAATGGCATAATTTACTTCTTCATTATTTGTATCCTCGTGCGTGTAATTAAACGTAACGTAATACAATGGCTGACTAATTGAGGTAACAAGTCGGTAATTGTATTATCTCTTTCAGACTACCAAAAATGAAGTAGGTACAGTTTTAATTATGTCAATACCTAATGTGACCAAGAATACTACGTTATAATTATTATCTCGAGTCTTCGTAAGCTTCTTGTATTGATGTATTTCTTAACACGTTGGTCCAATCTCCATAAAATTATGCGTTGTTAATACCCACAAATTCGCACTGAGCCAGCGTGGTGGGTTAGTCCTTAGGCTGTGCTTAGACGAAACAGACGTCAGCCGTCGACAGTGAGCGATGGTTACGCAGTTTATTGTATTTCCATACATATTCACTTGTTCGTGCACACCTAATCGATAAATCGTTATTACGCTTTGCGTAGACGCTGACATTTGACGTCGAATATCATTCAGCGGCCGAATAATTAAGACTGGTTTTAGTATCACGCTGACGAACTGACCGTCAGCACGCTAATCATCATTCATTACTGTCTTTACATGGCGGTGAATCAATAGAGACCTTGAATGGCCGGTAATGGATGCTGAACGACGCACGGTCAGCTCGACGGTCAGCTCGTCAGCGTTACACTAAAACCAACCTAATATAGCGCGTCACTACGCGCCGCGGACGCTTAGCGTACGCATGCGGTGTGAATGTGAACGTTTAGAAGCCGACTGTTTTGTTCACACCATTGGCGTAATTGTAAGCTACAGCGTATTGTCAGCATACGCTGTACTGTAGATGAAAAATACCGTTTATTTTCACGTTTACACTGGGACACACTGTGAGCCTGCTCACATTCGGCGGCTCACCTACGTTTGGTTTGAACACGGCCTTTATGTCAGGACATAAAGGCCGTGTTCAAACCAAACGTATGCCAGCCCTGGCTGGTGGTGATGATCATCATAATAATATATGACGTTGTTATCAATTTAGTTAACCAAAATTAGATAGGTACATATTTCAGTGAAAAAACGACCAAATCTCACAATAGTAAACTGGCCAATAGAAAAGACTATGAGCCATAATGAATTAAAAATACATTTAGGTATTTCCTAAGAAAATAATCAGCACAAAGAATTCCAGGAATGTGAATTTCAATATAAACAATAATACAAACATACATTTTTTGTATATTTAGAACAACTGAACAACTTTAATATCATCAACATGCAAAATGGTATGGTGTGGTTTGGTTTCGTTTTGTTTGACGACGTCCATATTAGAGCACTATTTCTCAGCTACGTAGACGTAGGAAGAAGTAGCTAAGCTATGATCTTAGCAAGTCGAAAGAAGTGATCTCTGCCTACTCCTGTGAGAGAAAGACGTGGTGTATGTCATAATTTTCATAGCAGTTTTTCTCAGCTACGTTTATATACGAAACCGTTGTCTTTGCGATACATTGCCTCTTGGCGGTGGCACCTTATGGCTAACTGCCGCACTCAGAGACGTCAAGTAACGCTAATGAGTACTTAATGTCAAAAAATGACAATTCAAAACTAGTGGCCATACTTGCTGAATCTATGGTTTAGATTGAAATGATTTTTTTATATATAAAGTATTCATTAAAGTTAATTGACGTCTCTGAGTGCGGCAGTTAAAGGCTAAGTTTAGACCACCGTACGCTCAATCAGATGACGCTATCTCGTATCTAGAAGTACATCGGCTATATTAAAGTATAATAATAAAATTATGTATATCAATAAACTTGTCAGATTCTGCGAACAGTCACGTGTTTCACCTCTTTATGTTAGGACACGTTTAGTGCTTAGTATAACGAAGCATTTTAGTTTTATTTGCATATAGTGGAACCAAATTATTACTTAACGACTTTTATCAATCTCATTATTGGTGAGACAGGAGTGGTAGTTTCCAGTGTGCTATGCAAGCTTTTGTTTTGCAAGAGTGTTTGCTTAAACAATGCAGTGGTGCGTTTTATTCTGTTTTCTGTTCGTTCAAGGTAAATTAATAGCGATGTATATATTATATTAGATATTATATTGGTTGATATATTTGTAAATAAATATACTATGCTGACTATTCTAGAGGTGCATATAATCAATGTTTTTTTTGTCATGTGGAAATAAGTCATCATCTTGGGGGCAGTTTTCTACAAAGCTTATACTATACCGAAGAACTTTTTCAGACCACTTTTTTCTTTGTTAGTGATTTTGTTTATTTCAGTTCTCCTTCCAGTGAAAGGTAACGGGACAGAGACGTCAAGTGCATATAATTTAAGATTTAAACGTGTAAGTATTTTATTGTATTTTTTAAGGTGTTATTGGAAGTATATAAAATATACATATCTCGCCTTACTCCTACAGGAGTAGGTACCTACTTCTTTCACTTCATCCAATCTCGTAAATGTCTCCGGTCTTAACCATTAATTTCGGGTACCTACTCTTGAGGGCCCCTTTTTAAGATTTTTTATTTTTATTGATTGTGATTCTATTAAAGGTTTAATATCTATTTATGAGTGATTGGTGTAGTAACAAAATAAATCATTATTGAATTATACAGATCTGGTTTTGTATTTTTGAATTATGCTGGCCTTGGAGCGAAAAAATAACATAGAATGTGCCCCCAATTCACCCCAAGAGTGTCGTAAAAGGCGCTTAAGAAAGATCCAAAAAGCACCTTATGATACCCAAATATTGGAGAGTAATTCCAATAAGCACATTGGGGTACCTACCCGAATGGTTGAGGGAAAACCACCAACAATACATACATACATACATAATCACGCCCATATCCCCGAAGGGGTAGGCAGGCACCACCAACAATAGCATACCCAAAGAGGGTTTATGTCAGGCAGGCGGCTGGCTGTAAACCCTACGTCAAAACCTTGAGCAGTATAGTTTGTAATGTAGTTATCCCAACCACTCTCTCGATTCGTTGGTCTCTTGATTTCTATAAATTTTCTATAATCACCTAAACTCGACTCATACAATGCTTAAGCATAAAGCTACACATGTTTATATGAATAAGAACTGGTTTTTATAAGCTGTTTTGTTGCACTTAAGGAAAATCACACGAAAATATTATACCTACTGTTTAAATATAGTAAAGGTTTTGAATAAAATATACAGAAACACCCATAAGATTGCTAGGTACACAATTTTTCATCATCATCAACTATGAACCTTAGGCTCAAATTGGCTCATAAGGCTCACATTTTCCAAATAACTAGTTTGGTTTAAACCTCTGATTTGTTCTGTTGGGTAAACAATTTTAGTTTTTTATTTATTTATTTAAATATAAGGAAAGGGCGATTAGTTTACGCAATGTCGGCTTTAAAATCGGGCTTCTTACATTAATGTTAATTAAGTTGTTTTAATGAAAGAGATCATTGAATAAATTTTTGGTTTACTGATTGAAACCTATTAATAAAACTGTTTATTTATTTTTAGCAAAACGATAAATGGATATGGGGCGGCCCTATACCTCCGGTAGAACAAGTAAGTTGTTTCTGGTACTCCTTCAAAACAAGTGTGATAATAAAATTTATGTTGATATGATTATGTCGTGTGGTGACGGCAGAACAGAATATTGTCACGACTCTTTCTAGCTGGTATCGTACAGTCAACAGCACATCAGTTTACTACAAACTTTCAAATATTTCCAATCAATTTTAAGCTTTATAATAAGGTTGGAAATTTATTGGAGAAATTTGGCAGATTGTAGTAACCCGATGTGGTGTTGACTGTACATACAAGGCGGCTAAGGGTTAAGACATTAAGATGTAGCATTCCTCTTATAACACCTAGCAGTATACCGCGATTTAAGTGCCCGACAGATGGTAATAGGCGTGCCACCTACTACACGGGACCTAACTTAGTTGGCGAAACATAGCAACCGTATACACAAACAATACTTGTATAAGTAAGACATTTCTCAATGTGTTTTGTCACTCAAGTATTGTCTATGAATAGGTTTTTGGGACCCTGTATGTTAACGCACCTCATAGTAATGTTTATGAATACTGGTGTTATTAACTGTGCTGTTATTGCCCCGTATGTTCATCATCATCAGCCTTTAAATGTCCATTTTTGAGGCACAGGACTTCCCTTTAGATGGAGGAATATAGGGAGAAATGGGCCACAAATCACCACGCTGGCCCATTGCGGGTTGGTGGGTATTAACGACTGCAGATGCGGCCGGAACTAACGGCTTAACGTGCCTTTCGAAGCACGGAGGTCCTCCACCTCGTGATAACAGTTTTGGTCACCCATCCAATGTCCGGCCTTAACGGACATTGCCTAGTGTGCCCACTCACAGGCTGAGCGTGAGGACCGTATGTTCAATTGTATATTAATGAATTTGTCATACCTTTCTAGAGTGCTCCGAAAGCTCTAATCAATCTTAGAGCGGAGACAACAACAACGCCAAAGACAACTAAACGACCACCAACAACAACAACGACAACAACAGAAGACCCGTTCAACCCTTGCAACATAAAGCCTCCACAGTCACCCAATTTCAGAAAAGACGGTCGAAGAATCAGTGAAGTGAGTGAGTATCGTCGAAATGGTGTTTCAGTTGCAATGCGAAAATTCTTATGTTACAGTTATAATGACAATGACAAAGACAAAGACGCTAGGTATGCTACAACGTTGCAACTCTTTCTCAGATTATGGCCCGTATTCTGAAACGACACTCGGACGTGAATAACGTTTTAAAATTATATTTACATGGACCCTTTATTCTAGAACAATATTTAAGTAGGTACAGACGACCAAATTGAATCATGACCATTCCTTTAGAATCATAAATTTAGTTAGGTTTTCTTCGCTATCATACGTATTGCACTTAGTGCGTTTTAAATATGAATAACAATGCGTCATAACGGGTCAGAGATCTATGCAATTTTAATCTTAGTTATCACTGCACTAAAGTCTCAATTGGAATTTTAAATACGATGTCGTTCATAATCTAAACTCTTTTCCAACTGGGAAAAGCTATAACAATTTTAAAAATAAAATGACGTTATTTGTCATATGTCAAGTAGTAGTCTGAAAAAAAATTAATAAAGTCCTATGGACCTCGGAGACTGTCAATCAGCTACGCTTCAAGCTCGTTCATTTTCTGTGCGTTTCATTCTTTGGCTAGGTCAAAATAGTAGATTTTCCATCAAGTGCACAAAACGAATCATTTTTGTCAGAGACTTTTAGCAGCCCGAGCCGAAGGCGAGGGCTGCTAAACGGCCTGCTGCTAAACGGGTGTGGGCCTACCGCTTAACTCGATTGTTGATGATAGCTCTATAGAAATGCACTGTTTATCCGAGCGACCGCCTAAAATTGTATCAGCAATAAGCACAGAGTATAACAACAACTAACGTGAACGAACGATATAGTTCTTTTGGTATAAGATGAGCTTTGCATTTGAGTGAATGATCGCAAAAGTAGGGTTAGTGAAAAAAATAATATAATTAAATATTTTAAAAGAAAATTATATATTTTTTTTTATTAGAAAGCAAGTTATTGAGTAGTTACGAACATATATAGGAACGGATATACACACAAATCGAACACTTAACCATCCTCCGGCTACTCCGCCAGTCTGGTAAAACGCTATTTATGTCCATAACTTATTAAAAAAATATATTCTAACTCTTCTACATCGGTCATTGAATCTTCACTATCTTCATGTTCACTCTCATCTGATGACACATCATCGCACAGATGATGAAGCGCTCCGTAAAACCATCAATAGCGGCGTCGCGACCATCAAATGGTTTTTCTTCTTTTACTGCATGGTCAAAATCATTGACCATATATTTTCAATGGGATTAAAATTTTCACTAATACTAATAATATTTTCAATAATACCTAATTAAAACAGGGAAATATTATTAATATATGTAGCTGCTAGCGGTACAAAGGAAAGTGCGAGACAGAGTATTGACAGTTGACGGACGCACCGAGCAGTAGGCCTAGCACGGGACGTGAAAAAAATGTCAGTGTTTTCTCTCAGGATTTAGTGGGAGTTAGAGCAAGAAGAAAAGATTTTCTTTCCCCTGAAAGAGATGTGTCCACGTCCCGTGCTACGGGGGATGCAGTATTGACAGCTATCAATTTAGCTAGCAGTCATCTTGAATTTTAAGGCGGTACGGATTTTCTGCCAAATTCATACAAAATCCAAAGCTATTGCCAAGTGACAAGTTCAAAAGCTATAGCTGATAGTGACAGCATGACGTCATAAACTATAGCATTTTCTTTACCAATAGAGTTAGGCGGTAGGCCCGCTGTACAGCCAAGTATTAAATTAATTTTGAAATAATAATTTTCTTAAATTAATTAAATACTTACCGTACCTACTTGAATTAAAATTTTAATATCTTTTATGTCTTAAAAAACACATTAGGCAAATAAATTTAAGTAAATATAAAAAAATTACAAATTCTATGTCTGAATTTCTTATTTAGTTTGGCTGCATAGCTCATTTTCTTTGCCTTAATATAGATACTTTTATGATTAGATACGTTAATGCTCTAGAGCACAAAATTCGATTTTGTGCAGCCTATATCCGGCACAAACAAGCACTTTCATGCATGAGAAGCATGAGAAGTGAAAAGATCTTTTTTATGTCTCTTTGATTTGTTTGACATAAAAAGATTTATTTTACCTAGTGTTAATAAAAGGTCTTTTCTCCTCTCATATTGTAGAAAATTAAAAGATAACTTGATATAAAAAACATTTATCGAAAGTAATAGAAAGAATAAAATAATTGAGTGAAAAAAATATGTAAAGTGAAATAATGAATTGAATCCGGTTTTAGTTCCGCACCAAAGCATTTCTTCTTTTTTTTTTGTTAAATTTTCCCTATATTTTAGGGAAGGCAAAGGGTCTAGCCCATACAGCCATGTCTTTAGTGTATATTTTATTTGTAGCTTTATGAAATAATGAGTGGGTAAAATGTATGAATGAAATGAAATTTACGTTAAAATATGGGTGTCACGCATTTTCACGCATCTAGGGATCATCTAGTGCTTGGAGCGAATTT
Organism: Cataclysta lemnata; assembly: GCA_963931975.1. Lineage (NCBI taxonomy): Eukaryota > Metazoa > Arthropoda > Insecta > Lepidoptera > Crambidae > Cataclysta > Cataclysta lemnata. Next base: position 12,532,352 of record OZ008353.1, on the reverse strand, counting down.
AATGGTATCAGAGTTCATGATGATGCCTGATGAGGTGTCAAAAATTGACGCATAATTACCTACAGCTTGATCGAAAACGTTAAGTAGTCTTCCAAGTTCATTGCTTTATTGCTTTTGTACTAAAGTATACAAAAAATACACAAAATTAGTACTTACTACTGCGAGATCCTCGATCTTTGCGGTTTGAAATTAAAAAATGGTCAGCGAAATCATGCCACATGTCTCAAAAGTAGGAGCAGAAGTAACACGAGGTTCCGGTAAGTCTCCCATTAAAGTTTGAATGGGTTTAGCTTTAAATCTTTGACATTTTACACCTTGAAGTACTGTTTTGGAACCTAATAACCTGCCTCCAATTGGCCAAAAATGATCACGCACTATGACTAAACTTAACAATTGTTGTGGGCCGCAATGAAGTAAGCGTTGATGTTCATTTTCAAATAAAAGCTTAGTAAAGTGATGCTTTGCAGTAATTAATCTTGAATTGAATCTTAACAAATGGTCTATGAGAAGCATTTTTGATACGACCGGCTTCACGAAGTACTTTATTATGATCGATAAACGAGTTCAAAGATGAAATATTAGGCTTGGGTTTTAAATTAAAGTAATAAATGAATCTCATTAGGAAATTAATTATATTGTGACAATTTTACTAAAATTATCAATGTTTGCTCTAACTCATAATAATGCGGTAAGTACACCTGTTGTTTTGTTGTAATTATTTTTGCAATTATGAATGAATCGTTAAATATACGCCATTAATAATAGTTATTAAAATTCGAATCATTTTCAAATACTATTAAATTTTCAAGACGTTGTATTTTAAAAGTTATTTTTTATTTCAGGTAATTCGACCAAGGGGTGATCAGAACCAGGCCAATCAACTTCAGACATTAGAAAAGAGGGCCCGTGCAACCAAAGAGAACTCTGCTCTAGCTGCTGCGCTGAAACACCTCTAGAGGCCAAACCAGCGGAATTAACATCTGTTGGTATGTGACGCCATGACATAGCGTCTGTTAATTGACGACTCTCCTCAATCCTATTACAAACGAACGTTTTTAGGGTTTAGGTGGAGTTTTAAGCCAACCTAAGACGACGTAAATGCCGTAAGTGCCGTGTGGTGACGGCAGAGTAGAATATAAATTGTCATGTACAAGGCGACAAAGGATAAATCAATTATGGCCACTCCTATACCACCTAGCAATAGCAATGTACTGCGACTATTGTGCCCGATAAATGGCAATAGGCTCGCCACCTAACATAATTGGCGAAGTGTGGGTGCTAGTTCACCTCTGCCTGCCCCTTTGGGGATATAGGCGTAATTTATGTATGTGTAGTATGTAGGTTACTAGCTAACAATAGAAAAAAATAGTTGGTAACCTAGGGCTTAATAATAAACCTTAACACTCTTCTTGTTTGACAAAATAATGAGTAGGTTACTAGCTCAAAATCGAGAAAATAATTGGTAACCTAGGGCCTAACAATAAACCATAGCACTTCTTTTAGTAATAATTTAGAGCGGAATACAAGCTGACGGATACGGCACGGGCACAGATGTACCGTGACCGTTATAATTGCCGAATATTTTGTTCAAATAGTTTGTTCATTATAATATTTCACCCATTCTGCAATATTTCTTCGTATGTGCAAACGCACAAACTGAAAACAAACGTTTTCAGCATCATAATAGTTATTTGTTGTACGTGAGTGCAAAGTTGTTTTTTAACCGCGTGCTCAATTTTGATGACCGAGCTAGCGAAGGATTCTTAAATTGAATCACGAGCGTAGCGAGTGATTCAAAAATTAGAATGCTGAGCGATAGCGAGGGAATCAAAAGAGCACAAGGTGAAAAATCTTTGCACTCGAGTGCAACACGTAACTTTTCATCCCCCCCAACGAGGAAATTGCAAAATACAAAAAAAAACATACAATCACAGCAGTTTCTGTTTTCACCCAGAAACTTCCACAACACCCTCCCATTAACCCAAACACACTCTCAACACCCACCCAGAAACACCCACAACATTCATACCCGCAATACACACCTATCCACTCAGACACACCCAAAAAACACCCATTCACCCAGAAACACCCACAAAACACCCATTCACCCAGAAAAACCCACAAAACACCCATTCACCCAGAAACACCCACAAAACACCCATTTACCCAGAAACACCCAAAAAACACCCATTCACCCAGAAACACACAAAACACTCATTCACCCAGAAATACCCACAAAACACCCATTCACCCAGAAACACTCACTAAACACACATTCACCCAGAAACACCCAAAAAACACCCATTCACCCAGAAACACACACAAAACACTCATTCACCCAGAAATACCCACAAAACACCCATTCACCCAGAAACACCCAAAAAACACCCATTCACCCAGAAACACACACAAAACACTCATTCGCCCAGAAATACTCACAAAACACCCATTCACCCAGAAACACCCACAAAACACCCATTCACCAAGAAACACCCATTCACCCAGAAACACACACAAAACACCGATTAACCCAGAAACACCCACAAAACACCCATTCACCCAGAAACACCTACAAAACACCCAATCACACCCAAAAAACACTCAATCACCCAGAAACACCTACAAAACACCTAATCACACCCAAAAAACACCCAATCACCCAGAAACACCCACAATACTCACCCATCCATTCATACACACCCACAAAAACCCATTCACCCAGACACACCCACAAAACACCCATTCACCTAGACACAGCCTCAAAACACCCATTCACCCAGACACACCTCCAACACCTACCCATCCACCCAGCCACACTCGCAACATTCATCCAGACACATCTGTAAGTACCTAATAAAAATTACTGTCCCTAATGGAGTTCCGAGACGGTCAATCAGCTTGCGTCAAGCACGTTGATTTTCTGTATGTTTTTGTTCCGTTGCTAGCGTAAACAAATCAAACAGACCTAAAAAGCTTTTAAATGCTTGACTCAAGCATCCACCAAGCGTTGTAGACGATCAAAATGTTTAAAGCAAGATTGACGCCAAGCTGATTGACCGTCACGGAACTCCTAGGTTTTAACAAATTTATGACGTGAAAAGAAAATGGCGCGCGCAAAGCAAATTACAAATTACAAAGTACACCAAGAAGGTTCCGAGTCTGAGTTTTTAACAAATTAGAATAGGTTGCATGACAATTTCGGCACCATGGAGGTAGAAATAAATATGTATAATGATGTTTTGAATTAACAAACTCATTGCACACGATGTTCTAAATTCAAATTTACTTTAACCTCTAGAGGATAAAAACGGCTTTTGCACTCAGATATCGAAGAGCAAAAACGCTTTTTCCGAGATGGTGGGATGAAAAAGTATTTTCACTTCTCATGCTCTGAAAGTGCTTATTTGTGCAGGATATAGGCTGCACAAAATCGAATTTTGTGCTCTAGAGCATTAACGTATCTACTCATAAATGTGTCGATAATAAGGCAAAGAAAATGAGCCATGCAGCCAAACAATAAGAAATTCAGAGATAGAATTTGTAATTTTTTTAATATTTACTTAAATTTATTTGCCTAATGTGTTTTTTAAGACATAAAAGATATTACAATTTTAATTCAAGCAGGTACGGTAGGTTATTAATTAATTTAAGAAAATTATTATTTCAAAATTAATTTAATACTTGGCTGTATATGTCTGCAGCCCAAGCCTAATATCAATGGGAAAAACAATTTCCGTCAGTATTCAAAACTGTACTAATTTTAGTTTGAATTTTAAGAAATGTTATGAGAAATTCTGATTTATTTCCTCGCAATCGAAGTGAAAAGCAGAGTTTCTACCTCGTCCACAAAACCATTTTTATCCTCGACATTACTATCAGCCCTCGCCTTCGGCTCGGGCTGCTAAAAGTCTCGGACAAAAATGATTCGTTTTGTGCACTTGATGGAAAATCTACTATTGTATGCATCTTCTGCCAATAATTATTGCAATTTGCAAGTGAAATCAATCACGTCGGGGTCACCAAAATCTCATATTGTTGGAAATTAAAAGATAACTTGATACAAAAAACATTTATCGAAAGTAAAAGAAAGAATAAAATTATTGAGTGAAAATGATTTGCATCTGGTTTTAATTCCGCCCCAAAGCATATCTTCTTTTTTTCTTCTTTATTCTGCACATTTCAGGAATGCAACGGGGTTTGGCACATTCAGCCATGTGGACTTTTATGCACTGTTAACAATTAGCAACAGAATGAAACACACACAGAAAATGAACGAGCTTAACGCGAAGCTGATTGACCGTCTCCGAGGCCCATAACAAAATTAAATTGAATAAATTAATTGTAATTGTCAGTGACTGTCAGTGCCTAATAAATTGACAACTGTCCCTGTAGCACGGGACGTGGACACATCTCCTTCGGGGGAAAGAAAATCTTTTCCTCTCGCTCTAACTCCCACTAAATCCCGACACAAAACACTGTCAAGTGGTGGAGAGAGACTTGTCCACGTCCCCGTGCTAGGCCCGCAGGTTCGTTACTAAGAAATGTATGGTCAAGCGAATCTGAACCTACTTTAGAGATAGTGAATGTAGGAAAATGATCTTATGGTGGGTCATGATTCAATTTGGTCGACTGTACCTATCAATTCATTGATCTCTGTTTACGTTTATTCTGAAACGTCACTCGGACAATAATCGATAGGTATTTAAATCGAGGTTTAAGCTATAATCGCGCAAAACACCTCAGTGCCACGCTTTAGTAGAGTTATTATCCGATAGTGCTACAACTTTTTGCATATTTATAGGTAGAATCTGTAAAATATATAGAGACAAAGGGATGTCTCGACTTAAATTTAATTTGAATTTAAATTTACGTAAGTCTAGCTTGATAGCCGTTTTGGAATAAAACACAAATTTAAGTAGCGATTCTATATATGCAATAATCACTTGAATTCAAATTAAACTGCACTTAAATGCCTTTTTAGAATCTATAATAAATCTTTCATTAACTTAGTTTTTCATAGAAAGGAACAACACTTACTGCCACACTCAGAGACGTCAAACAACGTTAATGAGTACTTAACGTCAAAAAATGGCAATTCAAAACTAGTCGCTATTCTTGCCGGGTCTATGGTCTAGATTTGAATGAAAATTTTTGACATTAAGTAGTCATTAAAGTTAATTGACGATAGTAATTGAATATACTATTTTTGAAATAATGTTCTTCGTTTTCTTTTTTCTTTTAGAATGCTATGAATACATATTTGACATCAAAAAAAGAATGGATGCGAAGAAGGCAAATGCTGATTGTAAGTTATTTTCACATTGTATATCTTTTATATATTATAAAGGATTAAATTTAATCGTATTTTTTCAACGCGGGTGCTTGTTCACCTCTGCCTACCCCTTCGGGGATATAGGCGTGATTTATGTATGTATGTATTTTTTCAAAACATTTATTTTGCTTTCGCATTTTTAAGCCCATCAAGCTTTAAATTTAAATGTAAAACAAATACAAAAAAAACATCATAATTTGTTTTTGCGGGAGCTATAAAAAGGGAATATCATAAGGAGATACAAAGACGTTAATTTCTTAATATAAAATAATATTCTTGCATTTGGAACTTATTAAATTTATGTGCCTATTAGATGGTAATAGGCTCGCTTATTATATGGGACCTACCTTATTTGGCGAAACTAGACAAGTGGCCAATTTATTGGAACTAATAGAGAATGTAAATCTTGACATGAAGGTCGCCATGTTTACTTCATAATACGTCATTTTCATACATTTGTATCAACGAATTTCTATTCGAACGAATAGAAATTCGTTCGAATAAATTGGTCACTTGTAGAAGGCAGAATAGAAAAAACGCCGGCATCTTATGTTGTATACCTACGTAATTAAATAATTTTATGACTTTTAGGTATCCAATACAGAATAGACCATGGTACGAAGTTCGTTATTGGTGGACGAGATGCGGAGCCAGGAGAATACCCTCACATGGTATTTCGTTTTGTTATTTCCTAATTTGCTACTATATAACCAGCGGTAATTATTATAACCTATCCAAAGATGCATCTTTTACCATTTTTAGGGGATTTTTTGCATAGTTAAGTTGTAAGTACGCTAACGACTAAACTATACCTACTATACACTAACAAAAGGGTCTAGCAAACTTAAGCATTTACTTTTGTACTTGTAGAATGTGCGAATTATTTATATTATAATACTGAGAAATAACAAAGCTTTCTCGCTATGATGATTATAATGATCAAATAATATCGAAAAAGCAATTTCTTGTTATTATCACTACGAATTCTTCAAACGTTGGTTTTTGGGGTACCGTGTGTATCGGCTGTACCACTAATCCTTTTGCTTAAAAGAGTACTTCTCTAATAGCACAGTAGGATAGAAGTGATGATCTAGTAGCAGATGAGTTTCGGTTGGTTTGGTTGGTGGTAGGACTGCTTACAAGTCCGCCTGGATAGATAACACCATCTTATCAAAATTCGTCGCCATAATAATATTAACAGCATTATAGCATGTAATTGATAATTGATTTATTATGGTTTTTATTTTTATTAACTATTATGTCCTTATAAATTTGTTATATCCAATGTGTAGGTGATTAAGTAAAAAGTACTATTTAAGCTAAGTAGCTATATAAGACCTTGTGTACACTTAATTTGCAAATGAAGAATATAAATATGAATATTGTGTTCCGACAATTGTGATAAGATAGCCAGCCCCTCTGTGGTAGACGGTTCCAGATGAAGCGCGATTCTAGCTTCGGCCCTTATCATTGCTTACCATCAGGTAAAGGGCAAAGAGCTTCGATGTCTACCATTAAAAAAAATATTTAAAAAAAGCTAAAATAAATCCGTGATACTAAAATAGCACAATCAATAATTAGGGTTTAGGTAGGTTTAGGGTGCCGTGTGGCGACGGCAGAGCATAATACAATTGTCACCACCCCCATCTCTCCCGTGGGTGTCGTACAAGGCGACTAAGGGTAAAGACAGCTATGAGTAATGGGCAGCAGCATTCCTCTTCTACCGCCTGGCAATATTCTGCGATTTTATGTGCCCGAGAGATAGCAATAGGCTCGCCTATTACATGGGACAATTACTGAAAAGAGGATGTTTAATTCACCTTTGTCTTCTCGGATATAGGCGTAATTAATGTATGTATACTACATATATAAATCACGCCTATATCCCCGAAGGGGTAGGCAGAGGTAATCACGTTTCGCCAGTTATGTTAGGTCCCATGTAATAGGTGGCGAGCCTATTGCCATTTATCGGGCACAAAAGTCGCAGTAGGTACATAGCTAGATGGTATAAGAGGAACTCTGCTGGGCAGTAGCGTTCCTCATCACTTATTTATCCTTAGTCGCCTTGTACGACACCCACGGGAGAGATTTGGGGTGGTGACAATTCTATTCTACTCTGCCGTCATCACACGGCTGCATGTATGTATACTTGTATGTAATAATTAGGGTGCCATCGGATGGAAGGCTGCCGGGAACGGGACTTGGGTTTTTAAATGCGGCGGGACCCTCATCAGCGATAAGTTCGTGCTGACCGCAGCCCACTGCACCAAGGCTTCGAAGAGGGACAACTCCGTAGCGGAGGTGGATCCCAAAATTGTGAGGCTTGGAGACAGAAATATTATCGACATAGTAAGTCCGTCTTATGAATGATCTCATTTTCTTTCGCAGTTCGACGGTAGACGGTTGGCAAATAATCCAGAATGTCAATAATCTGAGAACAAGCGATTTTTATCGAATCTGCTTATCTACTTACTATAGTGATAGTGTCATCATCCCTATAGTATTCTATTCGTTCGAATAGTTTTGCCACTCGTCTAGAGAACATGAGTAGATAAGCCGAACAGAGTAAAAGCTTCCTAAGAACGCCGGCCGTCGCGCTAACTCTGACATTATGCAACTGGCTGTGCGTCATAAACTGTTTTTTTCCAGTTCCGCCGCGTGCATGACACCGGCCAGTGGTAACACACACATGCCTCGCATGCTTGTAGTAGTGCCACTGATTTGCGCGGTTGTATGGAGGTTATTCTCTGTTCCGCTTATTTACTCATGTGTCTAGAGGACAGATATGCCACACTGTTTATGTGCAGGAACTGCATTAAATCCAGGTTTATCATTGCAGCTTGATAATGTACACGAACAAGTCCCAACTACGATGACAATCAGCCGGATTATACAGCATCCGCAGTACAAATCGCCTAGCAAGTATTACGACATAGCTCTGCTCGAGCTGAAATTCACTGTGTTTTTCACACACTTTACTAAGTACATCCAGCCTGCCTGTTTGTACACTGGCTCCGATGACAATTTGATTAACAGGAAAGCAACTGTCACTGGATGGGGTATCGTCGAAACAGGTAATTTATTAGACTCATTGTATATTTGATTGGCCTGCACGATTCTACGTAATATCTCTGTGTAAGTTAGTTTAACGCACACAATAGAACGCCACACAGCATATCTACGAATAAATGATGTGTATGTGTTCAATATTAGATAAAGATACCAAGTATACCCGTTTCCTTCAGCGTTATTTTGTCAACATTTTGACCTTCGGTTTGGTCGAATGGTCATATCGCTGGCTGTCGGCCAAAAGGTCCCGGGTTCGAATCTTGGTGGGGACACATTTTGTGGTGATCACAAATATTTCTTCTCGAGTCATAATTTTTATGTAATATATATTTTTAAGAAAATTGTAAAATTCTTTTTATGAATTAGTTAATTTAAAGTTTGTCCGTATCCATAACACAAGTGCTTAATTCTTCTTACTTTGGACTTGATGATAGGTATGAGTGTAGAAATATTTCTTTATTTATATTTATTTATTTATTATGTTTGCACAGCCTTAAGCAAAATCGAACAAATGCTTAAATTTGCCATTTTTTTAAATAATTATCGACATTGGTCTTTGAAATAATCTAGATAACTATCCTTTTGGCAAGCGGTCTGGCTTCGAATCCATATATTTTTGACACATTTTGCTATTTTAATAATTGTGGTAAATAAATAATGTGACAAAAATAAATAAAACGTATAAACATTTGCATATACTTTTTAGTTTTTTTTATCGTGCAAAGGCAGTATTGGTAAATAAAAAAATGGCTGCATGGGAACGTTTATTTAATTCATTAATTTACGACAGAGAACAAAATAATAAAGTATTGTGAATCATGTATTTTTTAGTCTAAGCTAAATAAACAAGCTAAGGTGTTATATAAAAATAATTTAAGATAGAATATAATAAAATCATTAGATCCTTTCCAATAAATGATGTTATAGTTAAATTTTATTATAGAAAATGTTTATAAAAAAAACAATCAAGGCTTAAAAAAAATAAAAAGAAATAATATATAACATTAATCTCTAAGAAATGTAACAGACACTTAATGAAATTTAATTAGTATAATAATTGCAATTTAGAAGGGTGTGGCGTTCTTGTAATGCGACCGCCTTTGTTGTTTGTCTATGTTTGACAAACACAATGTTTTTCACTAAGTGACAGTTGTCAAATGAATTAGATGAGAATTTTATTCCGAGTTAGAGAGTATGGTTATTTTCTAAGCCTTATAAATATTATTTCCGATTTATGTTTACTATCCAGTTTGTATATATTGTAACCGTGTACATATTTAGAAGTAGAGTCAGTTACTTTTATGAACCCTGCCTTTTACTACCACGAAACACATCCGCAACCACCAAGATTGCACCCGGCCATACAACTTCCCAAAAGCTATTAACTTTTATAGTTTATATGTAAGAAGGAAAGGACCGTATACTAATTATATTGAGTTGAGGTTAAAGTTTAAGTATTCATTTTCTTTACGAAAAGAGGATTGAAACTTAAACCTCAGTCTTACAATAAAATAAAATAAATTACAATTAAGGCCAGCACATTCCAAAAAAAATTTTTTGTTATTAATATTTTGCATGACTTCCCAACTTTGCACCGTTAAACTCTTAACCTTAAACATTATTTTCTAAGGGGACTGGGGATCAAGGGAACGTGCTGACCACGGAATCACACTTAAATCAGAATTTGGTTAAACCATTCACGAATTATTTGCACGTTGTATCTGAACATTATTTATTGACATGAACCAATCTTATTTCTCGAAAGTTTTCTGGGGGGTAAGCATTACGCACAGTAGGCAGCATTACGTCTTTTAACACTTCCACAAATTCCTCCTCGCACAGCCATTGAGCACTAATCCTCGAACACATAGTTATTCATATTATTGTTCGGCCCGATACCGTCTTACTTATGGTATTGTTTTTGGATATTAATAGGTTGGGGAAAAAGTTTCTTCGCATTTTTTAAGAAAATTCAAAACATTTTTTAATATAGTTTATTTACATTTAACTAAAGTATGTAGGTACCATTTTGTTCGATAACTTTTTGCCATCTTCTAGGTAGGGATATGATCCCATTGCTATAGAAATTTTGGGACTTCTGGTCAAAATACCGCGACAAGTGGTTTTGGCAGTCCTCTCGTGATGTTAACCTGACACTGCCTAAAGAATTCTGAAGAGACCGAAACAGGTGGAAATCTGAAGGTGCAAGGTCAGGACTATACGGCGGATGCATTAACACCTCCCAGCCAAACTCTTTTAATTTTTGCTGAGTGGCTAAAGATGTGTGAGGTCTAGCGTTATCATGATGAAAAACCACACCCCTTCTGTTGATTAATTCCGGCCGCTTTCTCTCAACTTCTTGCTTTAATCTCATCAGTTGTTCGCAGTAGAGTTCAGAATCGATGGTCCTGCCTGGTGGTAACAGCTCATAATGAATAATGCCCTTCCAATCCCACCACAGACACAGCATCACCTTGTTGCGAGTTAACCCGGGTTTCGCCACAGTCTGTGAAGCCTGACCGGCCTTTGACCACGACCTTTTTCGCACGTTCTTGTCGTACGTGATCCACTTTTCATCACCAGTTATCAGCTTCTTCAAAAATGGTTCGGTTTCATTACGTCGTAATAAAGAATCACAAATGAGTACACGGTTCATTAGGTTTCTTTCAGTGAGCTCGTGAGGTACCCAAATGTCGAGCTTTTTTGTGTACCCAGTTTTTTCAAATGCGCCAAAACTGTTTTGTGGTCAATTCCCAGTTCTTCAGCTACGTCGTAACTACTGACATGCCGATCTTGCTCCACTTTTTCAAAAATGGCATCCATTTTATCTGTAATAGGGCGACCAGAGCGACGTGCATCTTTGACATCAAAATTTCCGGATTGAAAACGCTTAAACCAAATTTGTGCTACTCTCACAGACACTGTTTTTTTTTCGCGGCTTGCGTTGCATTTTTATCTTTTTTGTAGTAAAATTTTAAAATGTATCGAATTTCTTCATAAGATTCACTCATCTTGGCGGTACGAAAAACAAATGAAAATCACACATTTTCCTAATTTGAATTTGGAATTATGTTCTTTAAAATTTAAACTTTCAATGATACCAAAACCAGCCAGATACAAATAGTATAGCCAAAGAGATTTTATTATAAGTTTATACATACTATAATGCGAAAAGACTTTTTCCCCAACCTAATATTATCGTAAGGCTCAGAGCAAGTATCTGTTCGCCATAAATAATGTCTTCGTAATTGACTTTTTAAGAGATACTCTTCATACGCCGACGAACCGTATCTAAAACAAAAATATAGCAAAATAATTATTTATTGTAATAGGTCGTGATAAAAATTATTTAAAAAAATATATTAAAATTATTATTCACTTACCATTTTTTATTTAAGAACATTTCTAAACAAGGTCCACAATATTCGTCCTGTCTTTAATATTTATATTCGTTTGCATTTCAAATAATGTCTTAAAATAATAAAACAACTAGTAATTGGACTTCGTTCGAAGCGTTCGTCACCAAGTTCACAAATAAATAACATCATACCGTCTCATTGAAACCAATATGATAAAACATTTTATTTCAAGTCACCCTCATCTTATTTGCTTTAAATATCCACGAATAGTCGACGAAACTATAATATTTTGCAAACAACTAGAATTAATTATTATTCAATAAAAACAAAAAGAGGCTTATCGTCAGGGCTCAATGACACGATTTCAAAGAAAAACGACTGCGTAGTTAACCATCGGACCAGTACGGTGTATAGATTAAATGACAAATTTAACAGTCATATCAGCATGCACAGCACGCAGTGTATTGCGAATCTTCTTATTGGCTTATAATTTTGTGGTGGTGGCATTGAACTACTGGCATTGAACTACTATTACTGTTTACTTTATAACTCAATGGGTGGTGGTCTGGGAGTGAGTGCGTGTGAAATGTCATTTTAGAAAAACGTCGTAACTCCACAACAAAGATTACGCTACCGTTTTATGAAACTGGTAATGGACTTATCGACGCGACCGTACTTACTGCCGCACTCAGAGACGTCAATTAACGTCTCTGGTAGCTCGCTAGCGCAGTGGCATAGCGCACTCGGCCTGCCATTGCGTAAGATAACCAATGTTCGGTAAGGTCGGTCATATTGGATCATCACCAACCCTTAAATGTCCCCACTTCTGGGGAACGGGCCTTACCTATGGATGAAAGTATATAGGCAGGGCCATAACCCACCACGCTGGCCGAGTACGGGTTGGTGGGTATTAACGACTGCATATGCAGCCGGGACCAAGAGCTTAACGTGTCTTCCGAAGCACGGACGAGCTCGAGATAATAAATTGTTGGTCATCCATCCAATGACCGGCGTTATGAACATCGCTTGATAAAAAAAACTCAGGCCAAGCGCGCTATCCTGGGTAAAATATAATTATATACGACCGCATGTCATTGCGTAGCCTCGCCGAGTCTTTCTTTTTTTACCGCCCGAGCCACAATTTTATGTCACCCCCTGACCAGGAAGTGGGTTTTTCCGTACGCGTAGCCACTTTCTGGTCAGGGGGCCTAGCCGAGTGGCTTTTCTATTCGAACGCATAGAATCCAAAAGTATGAAACTGACGCTTTGCTATGTCTGTATTACGTCAGTTAAGTCGTCAGAAAAGCCACTTGGCTAGGGCCACAGGTGTGACATAAAAGTTGTTATATTTTATAAAATACGATGGCTTTATTAGCCGCTCAAATTCAAATTTAAAATTATACAAAGGACAATCTGGTTCCAGTTAACAAGAACACCTCTCCTATACTGAAGGCCGCCGTAGTGGACGTGATAGACACCCAATTCTGCGACAGATTGCTCAACGAGTCGTGCAACAACAACTGGTGTGGTTTGGAGCAACACCAGCTTTGTGCTGGTAAACTGTCTGGAGGTGTGGACGCGTGTCAGGTAGTTTTCTATTTTATACCTATATGCGTACATAAATCACGCCTGTATGTAGGTAGAGGTGAACTAGCGCCCACGTCAAACGTCGCGCCAATTATTTTAGGTCTCATGCACAGATATATCAATATTGATATATAGAGGAGCCGTGTGGTGACGGCAGAGTAGAATACAATTGTCACCACCCCAAATCTCTCCCGTGGGTGTCGTACAAGGCGACTAAGGATAAATCAGTGATGAGGAATGGGCAGCAGCGTTCCTCTTATACCATCTAGCTATGTACCTACTTTTGTGCCCGATAAATGGCAATAGGCTCGCCACCTATTACATGGGACCTAGCATAATTGGCGAAGCGTGGGTGCTAGTTCACCTCTGCCTACCCCTTCGGGGATATAGGCGTGAATTATGTATGTATGTGTATATCTGTGGTCCCATGTAATATTGCCATTTATCGGGCACAAAAGTTGCTGTACATTGCTAGGTGGTATAAGGAACGCTGCTGCCCATTCCTCATCACTGATTTTATCCTGCGTGACAGAAAAATATTGCAGTGTTGTCGATTGCAAAGCGACTATTCCGGCAATATGGCTGGGACCCTAAACATTCACCGGACTTACTAAAAATACGTGACAATATCCCGGCCATACTAAAATATTGCCGATTGAAACAGCTTTAGTGACCTTTTCGCCAACCTTGAATTTAAAGAGTGGCTTCGGATTAAATTACCCACAACTGACTATCCGTCTTATATATGAAACTACAAGGTCAATGACTTGGTCAGACAGAGTGTTCTGCTGACAAAATCAACATACTAAAACCTAAGTTTATCTTGGTTGTGTTATCTTTTGCGGCAGAGCGGAATACTATTGTCACCACCCACATGCTTGTTTCAGGGTGACTCCGGGGGTCCCCTACAAGTCAATATAACTTTACCTGACAAACTCGAAGGATTGATGTATTATGTCATTGGCGTGACTTCGTTCGGGATAAAATGCGCCGAGAAGGACTTGCCTGGAGTCTACACCAAAGTTTCCAGTTTCTTGGATTGGATAGAAAGTATTGTTTGGCCGTAGATAAAGAGGCGTATTCGGCAAGATTCGATAGGAGTTAGCTGAAAATATCAACGCAATTTTATGTATAATCCATTACATTTATTAAATAATTCTTAAAATAATTTCTCATGTTGTTTTATTACGCACATAACTTTTGAGGATGGAGAACACAGCACAATCACAATCACATATAACAATGAAGTACAGTTAAAAACTATCAAGTATGAAATTTTGTTTATAATAGGTTGGGGAAAAAGTTTCTTCCCATTTTTTTTTAATATAGTTTATTTACATTTAACTAAAGTATGTAGGTACCATTTTGTTCGATAACTTTTTGCCATCTTGTAGGTAGGGACATGATCCATCCCATTGCTATAGAAATTTTGGGACTTCTTGTCAAAATACCGCGACAAGTGGTTTTGGCAGTCCTCTCGTGATGTTAACCTGACACTGCCTAAAGAATTCTGAAGAGACCGAAACAGGTGGAAATCTGAAGGTGCAAGGTCACCACTATACGGCGGATGCATTAACACCTCCAAGCCAAACTCTCTTAATTTTTGCTGAGTGGCTAAAGATGTGTGAGGTCTAGCGTTATCATGATGAAAAACCACACCCCTTCTGTTGATTAATTCCGGCCACTTTCTCTCAACTTCTTGCTTTAATCTCATCAGTTGTTTGCAGTAGAGTTCAAAATCGATGGTCCTGCCTGGTGGTAACAGCTCATAATGAATAATGCCGTTCCAATCCCACCACACACACAGCATCACCTTGTTGCGAGTTAACCCGGGTTTCGCCACAGTCTGTGAAGCCTGACCGGCCTTTGACCACGACCTTTTTCGCACGTTCTTGTCGTACGTGATCCACTTTTCATCACCAGTTATCAGCTTCTTCAAAAATGGTTCGGTTTCATTACGTCGTAATAAAGAATCACAAATGAGTACACGGTTCATTAGGTTTCTTTCAGTGAGCTCGTGAGGTACCCAAATGTCGAGCTTTTTTGTGTACCCAGTTTTTTTCAAATGCGCCAAAACTGTTTTGTGGTCAATTCCCAGTTCTTCAGCTACGTCGTAACTACTGATATGCCGATCTTGCTCCACTTTTTCAAAAATGGCATCCATTTTATCTGTAATAGGGCGACCAGAGCGACGTGCATCTTTGACATCAAAATTTCCGGATTGAAAACGCTTAAACCAAATTTGTGCTACTCATACAGACACTGCACTAGGTCCATAAACATCGCAAATTTTTTTCGCGGCTTGCGTTGCATTTTTACCTTTGTTATAGTAAAATTTTAAAATGTATCGAATTTCTTCATTAGATTCACTCATCTTGGCGGTACGAAAAACAAATGAAAATCACACATTTTTCTAATTTGAATTTGGAATTATGTTCTTTAAAATTTTAACTTTCAATGATACCAAAACCAGCCAGATACAAATAGTATAGCCAAAGAGATTTTATTACAAGTTTATACATACTATAATGCGAAAAGACTTTTTCCCCAACCTAATAAAATATACAAAAGAGTCAACTCTAAACTGCATAGATTTTTTTGCAAAATTATCAAACACCATTATTTTCTTAGCCTTTTTGAGTGGACACATATTTGTATTAAATGTTAAATAAACAATAAAATTATTTACTGATTTTTTATTTTTAAGTCAAACAGAATTTTTCATGTTATACAGTGTGGAAAGAAAGCATGGGCTCTGGAGAGAAAGTACCTTAAATCTTTAAAATAGCTCAATTTCCTGAAAGAACAAATTCCTTCATTTTTAAAAAGAAACATAACTGCATTTACAGATTTCTCAAAAAGCTTACCAGAACCGGGATCCGAACCCACAAAAAAATTAAAAAAAATTACCCTCGCCATTTTATTTTACTAATCGATGCAGTCGATGTTATCTAACGATAATTTTACTCTGAGAAACATAATAATGGTCTTATAAATAAATAAAAAAACATGAAATCTGAAGTTCATTTTTGTTTTACTCTCGAATACTCTCAATCCTTACGAGAATCTTATTCTATTAGAATCGAGCGATGCATAAACTAATATGGAAGAAAACCATACCACTGAATAGCTAAATTGTAATCATTGTAGTTTGAAATGTATGCTTCTATTAAATCTAATTGTTATTGATACGCCAATATTTTATTAATTAATAATCTGAAATACTACGAAATGGTGGCAAAACAAAACAAAATCAATAAAAATTACCTACATATGCGTTCGAATTTTCAAAATAGCCTTAAAATGCTACACCGTTAACAAATTAAACGTTCCATTTTCAAACTTTCTTTTTTCAATTTCAATTACCAACAAAAATCGCGAGCAACAATAAAAAATTAAGGATTTGATTTGATTCGAGAGTTAGAGAAATATTAGATATCATAATGTATTTTCTTTCTAAGACCCTAAGTTTCTTAGAGAAAATTTATCGTTGATATCGGGGCCAATTCTCGCCATATACGAGATTATTTAGAATTCGAGATTAAATTTCGACCCCTAATATCGATTACTAAATCTCGAAATTCGAAACGACCTAGTTCCGCGTACTGTTCTGTGGTGGGCTATGAGGGAAAAGAGAGTGCCTGAGAAGTATGTGAGGCTTGTGTCTGAAATGTATAGAAGAGCTAGTACGAATGTTCGGTCCGAGGCTGGCGTTACCGACAAGTTCGATGTGGCCGTGAGCTTGCACCAGGGATCGGCTTTAAGCCCGTATTTGTTCCTCCTGATTATGGATGCTCTGACATCGGACATACAGGAGGAGACACCCTGGTGTATGCTGTTCGCCGATGACTTTGTACTTGTCGGAGAAGATGCATCCGAGGTACAAAGAAGGCTGGGAAAATGGCAGGAGAGATTGGAAAGCGTAGCTTATGCCCAACATAAGATCAGTCGAACAAAAACCGAACACATGTTCTGTGACTTTGGTGGCCCCTCCAGTTTCTCCCGAATTGCCTTAGGTGGTGTATTCCTGCCAGTTTGCTCGGATTTCCGATACCTTGGATCGCTCTTCCAAAGCGACGGTAATATTGACCGGGATATAAGAAATAGAGCGAACGTAGGATAGATGAAGTGGCGACAGGTCTCAGCAACAATATTTGACCCACGGATGCCCCTTAAGCTTAAGGAAAAAATGTATAAAATGCGGTCATTAGACCTATTGTCATGTATGGATCAGAGTGTTGAGCTATGAAGAAGACTGATGAAAGAAGAGTGCATGTAACAGAGATGCGTATGTTAAGATGGATGTGTTGTGTGACACGGAGAGACAAGATAAGGAATGAGTAATATATATAACCGGAAGTTTGAAAGTAGCGCCAGTGACTGAGAGGCTGCGGAGTGATAGACTTGGATGGTTTGGTCATGTCATGCGAGGAGATGAAAGCTATGTTGGCAGAAGAATGTTAAGTATGAACGTGGAAGGACGTAAAAGGAGAGAAAGACCAAAGAAAAGATGGATGGATTTTGTAAAAGAGGATATGATAGCGAGAGGGGTGGATGAGAAATTAGTGAAGGATAGAGGGGAATGGAAGAAGAAAACATGTTGTGCCGACCCCGGCTAGAGCGGGATAAGGGCAGGAAGAAGAAGAAGAAGAAGATAAAGCTCTGAAGCTAAACCTACATTTTTTTGTTGCTATTGTGGTATTGACCGAAAATATAATTTCGATAGGAATTTGAATTGATGCAATTATTCGTAATGCATTTTAAGCCCTAGATCCATCATGTTACAAAAATACCCAAAAAAATCTTAAGAACAAAACCCTACTACTGGCTGTACAGTGCGAAAACTTCGTGAGCCACCTTCCTGCGCTATGAGGGGCGGTGGCGGGGACAGGGCGCTCTGGATGTTGGCGGGGGTGGGTGATGCGGGGAGGAGGGAAAACTCACTACTCTCCGCCTCGCCCGCCCCCGCTAGCATCTACTGTGCCTCGTCCTCGCCACCGTCTCGTACCGCAGGAGGGTCGCGCACGAACTTGCTGGACTATACCTACTTCAAGATTAATTAATTTTCTTTAGTATTTACATACATACATAAGTCACACCTATATCCCCGAAGGGGTAGCCAGAGATGAACTAGCACCCGCGTTTCGCCAATTATGTTAGGTCCCATGTAATAGGTGGCAAGCCTATTGCCATTTATCGGGCACAGAAGTCGCAGTAGGTACATTGCTAGGTGGTATAAGAGGAACGCTGCTGCCCATTCCCCATCACTGATTTATCCTTAGTCGCCTTGTACGACACCCACGGGAGAGATTTGGGGTGGTGACAATTGTATTCTTCTCTGCCGTCATCACACGGCTATTATAGGTATTTAGTTTTAATATTTGCAAGACACTTAAATCAGAATTATATTTTGAATATCTTCCCCTTTGGGCTTCGAATCCGGATTTCTTAACCTGTCAGGGTTAGCTTACTGGTTTGTCGATAAACCACTCTTTTGTGATGCGAATAATGCAATTATTAGTGGACGACACCAAGACATCTATTATAGCCAGTCCAAGGTTTTATCTCATATTGCTAGGACACGTTTCTTGCAGTGTGAATAATAAATAATATTGTATATCAAATTATATCGTATTGAGAATATTTATATGTAGTTCCGCATTTTGTTGTCGGGTGGTGTATTGTTTTGTGTCGAATCTTATAAGGTTTTGTGTGTGTATACAATGAAGCTGCTTTTGTGGAAGTGCTTGTTTTTATTTCAAGGTTAATTTACTTTTCAACACTTAGTATTGTCTATTTTATTTTGAAATTTAAGCTTTTTCTACAAGACTAAATCTACCGAAATTATTAAATATTAATTCTTTGGACGTGTCTTTGAAATGAGATGAAATTTATGATATCAGAAATAAGGAACAAGTTCTCTAATTACTCAGGAAAATCATTACTCTCCTTTTATATTGTTGTAATTAAATGTTAAATGTTTAATTCCTTTTGTTTAAGTTACTCTATGTCTGAGTGTAACCGGAATGCAATGGCCATCTGCAAATCTAGCTAGACTAAAACGGGTAAGTGACAATTAGCACAGTGAAAAGTAATTCAGACAACAGACAGCTGTTCATTTCCCCCAATAGATATTCAACATTGACTTTTTGACATAAATCTATTTCGAAAACCTCTCTCTGATAACAATACCTACGTCAAAAGTGTTTGGTAAAAAATCAACACAAACATATTTTTGTTTAAGCATCTGAAGCGTCATGTTACCACAATATGTCCAATTTTCTCAATAGTCTTTGTCGAATCGGTTGAGGTTAAAAGTCGATTGGAGGTATTGGATAGTTTTGTATCTGACGTGCTTTCGACTATACATTAAGGGAGAGTTCTTTCGGTCGTCTGACTAGGAATAATTATAAAATAAAAATCAGAAGTAATATAATGTAAATATGACTGGTATCGTATATAAGTATAAGTATGATATATAAGAGGTGCTCGCTAGCGCAGTGGTATAGCGCGCTTGGCCTGCGATTGCGTAAACTAAGCAAGTTCCCTAAGGCCGGTTATAGGATGGGTAAACAAAAATTTATTATCTCTAGTTCCTCCGTGCTTCGGAAGGCACGTTAAGCCGGTGGTCCCGGCTGCATCTGCAGTCGTTAATACCCACCAACTCGCACTGAGCCAGCGTGGTGGATTATGGCTCAATCTCCCTATATTCTTCCATCGATAGGGAAGGCCCTTGCCTCAGCAGTGGGGACATTACAAGGGCTGGTGATGATGGTGATGATGACTGGTATCAAAGACTAATATAAAAAAAATCAACTGTCTTAGTGCGCTTAAAATTATGAGAATGCACGATGAAGAATATTGAATAGATTACGAAAGTGAATAATAAAAAGAGACGACTGGAAGAGGAAATTATTGCACCAACATCAAATAGTATTCGGAATAGGGCCGGTCTATGAAAACTGGATTGACAAGAACGAGTGATCATTGGTGATGACGATATCGGTCAGTTTGATAAATAATATTTATTAATTTTTTAGCAACACGCAAAATTAACTCAAGATAACGTCGCCAGTTCGACGGAAACTGTAAGTAATTTATGCCACTTCCTTTTCAATGTTGATGACAACTCCAACGATCGTGTGGCAGAAACAAATACAGGTTTCATTACTACCTGCCATGATGGATACAGTGCGGGATAAGCCTTGCGCGGTGCCTGTAGCATGCAAATTCTATCAAGGGGCCTTTAGATAGGAGGGACGAAGAATACATAAATCACGCCTATATCCCCGAAGGGGTAGGCAGAGGTGAACTAGCACCCACATTTCGCCAATTATGTTAGGTCCCATGTAATAGGTGGCGAGCATATTGCCATATATCGGGCACAAAAGTGTCGCAGTACATTGCTAGGTGGTATATGAGGAACGCTGCTGCCCATCCCTCATCACTGATTTATCCTTAGTCGCCTTGTACGACACCCACGGGAGAGATTTACTCTGCCGTCACCACACGGCACATACATAAATACATACATAAATCACGCTTATATCCCCGAAGGGCTGGCAGAGATTGATTGATTTGATTTGATTTATAAAAGGAACGCTGCTGCCCATTCTTCATCACTGATTTATCCTTAGTCGGCTTGTACGACACCCACGGGAGAGATGGGGTAGTGACAATTGTATTCTACTCTGCCGTCACCACACGGCACGGCGGGGTCGAAGAATTATATTAACATTTTCAAAAAACGTTGGTGCACGGGGCCCGCTGCATTTGAAACTCTTGCTAATCCGCCATTGGATGGATATCGCACCTACTAGGCAACTAAGGGCCGATTTTTTGACGCATAGTTAACTCAACGAATTGTTACTAATGGTTAAATATCAGTCTGATATTACAACCATTAATTACAAATTTTAACAATTGGCTGAGTTAACTATGCATCAAAAAACCGGCCCTAAGGAAGTTATTTAAACCGCTTGGTTAACTTAATGAGTAAAGTGATTGGCACAAACTTTCGTTATTTATTAGTTATTTCCTTAGCTGATGTTATTTTTAAACTATTTTTTCTTTTGCAGGGTAACGACAGCTTTCTAGAAAATCTTAAAGCTGCAACCGCAGATACTTCAGCGTTAAATACCGCAACGAATTCCACAACAACCGGCAAAGACTCACTAACAACAACAACATCAACAACAACAACAACAGAAGAGCCAAATCCTTGCAATCGAAACGATCCTCCGCCAGCCCCTGACTTCAGAGCAAGAGGCCGAAGAATCAGCGAAGTAAGTAAGTATTTTGTAAACTGTGTATCTATTAATATTATACAGCATAAGAGTTTGTTTGTTTGTTTGGTTGGTTGAACGCGCTAATCTCAGAAACTACTGACTCAAATTGAAAAAATATTTTTTGTCTTGGATAGTCCATTTATCGAGAAAGGTTATAATAACAACCGACATTGAAGAGATACATATGCTTAAGCGCGCGCCAGAGGTATTAGATTTTGTTATGAACACAGAGATAATTATCATTCCAGATTTATGCTTGATTTACTTTTATGTCATATTTATCCGTTCAGTATGGACGAGAGTCCTGCCTGAGAGTGCTAAAATAAGGTAAAAAGTGCCAGCCCCGACTAATCTAAGGGGTTGGTAAAAATAAGCATCTTGGGGCACCCGAATGTTGGACAGCATACCACCAACAATAGTAATGACATTTATTAAGGTTTGGTGTCAGGCAGGAGCTTGTAAAACCTAAAACCTTAAACAGAGTGGATTGGTATATCGTCATTCCAATCATACCGTTCATTGATCTTTCTAGATGGTCCTTTCCGTTCTTCCATGGTATTTATTTCCCTTCAGGCATCAAACAAATCTGTAATTAGTTCACTATTTTCCAATCAATATTCACTCTCTAGAATATAATATGAAATAAAATACAATAATTAATGATGAACGAATGAAATAATGTTACCTAAGAATGCTTCATTAAATTCTTTTTTTTTTTAGAATGTTATGAATACGTCTATGACATCAAGAGGAGAGAAGAGCTAAACACAAAACGAGTACACTGTAAGACTATAATGTTGTATATATTATTATCTCAACCTAACCAATGCTCCATCAGAATGGAATCAACCACTCTATTATTTAATGATCCACAGAGTCGGGTCGATCTCCAATTCATGATAAAAAATTACTCCGAATATACAATAATTTTCCCGTTCATTCTTTATAAAACTGAGAAATAAGACTATAATATTTTGTAAGTAAAAAATATGACTTCAAAACTTTATTAAACCAGATTATAAACTTAATTACAAAAAAAAATATTCTGATTGGATCGGGCAGGGCCTGGCGTTTAGTTGGTAATGTGTAAACAATATCACATTTTCTTTTAGTGTACGTAGATTGTCGCTAATCAATTTTAACTATTTAAAGGTAGAAAATACCTCCTGGAACATGGCGCATTCTTTACCACAGTTGCCGGTGGGCGGAATGTTACTCCTGGGGAATTTCCTCACATGGTAAGCCTTCACAGGTTTTTGTAAGTTTATTAAAATTTTATCTTTTTTTGTGTCTGTGTTTGTTTGTTTGTGTGGCTATATTTAACTGTCTCCCAGTTTATTTGGTGTCGGCGCAGTATGTTTCCTCTTCCATTCATTTCGGTCAGACGTCATGAATTCTTTTGATTTATATCACCCTTCACACAGAAAAGGTCATCATCATCGTCATCACTTGGCCTAATTCCATTTAATTTGGTATCCGGTACAGCATGTCGTCACTCTCACACTTTGCTATTATTATTCTAAATGAGTGAAAGAGGCAGGTAGACGAAAGCAACTGCGATCGGCTTACAATATAACCCCATTGTTAGCAGTCATCTCCTCAATTACTCATTCATGTCATTTCTCAGTTAATCCATCTCTTCTTCGGTGGCCCAGTCATTGTTTATATTACCTACTTACAAATATGACTTGAATATAAGAGAATATTTTTAGAGGAAGTTGATTACATCATCATCACATCTGCAGACTTCAACAGGAATTGAAGGAGCTAAAAAAGCTGTTGCTTCCTTAATTTATTTATGAATAAAATTTAGGGTGCCATCGGATGGGAGGCTCTTAACGGAACTTGGATCTTCAAATGCGGCGGAACCCTCATTAGTAACAAATTTGTGTTGACCGCTGCGCATTGCACAAAAGCTTCAGAGAGAGACACCACTGTTGCAGATGTGGTGCCGAAAATTGTTCGCTTTGGAGATAGAAACATCATAGACCGAGTGAGTAGTGCACATAGGTACAGTCGGGGACAGAAAATATTTACCACTTTAAAGATCACAATTGCATGCACACATTTACACAAATTCTTAATGTCTATTTCATACTAATTTGATTGACAATAGATTATCTATTTTCGAATGGTCTGACAACACTGACCTCTATTAAACAAGTACGCTGGACTACATACGTGTACTAAAATATCAAATGTTTCTTGTGTCGATTTGACGCTCCCCTTGAGCGGCAAGGGTACTAATATTTGACGTATGTTGCTTGTATTTGACATTACAAACATGCATCTCTACTCTTAGTTTCGTGGATGTTCACCTTTAGTTCTTATTGGGTGCGCCACGAACTATAGTCTCAATGTACTTTGGAAATATATTGGAAGCATCGTCATTCGATGTTTCCAATATACCGTATGCCGGCTTGGTCGAATGCTATCTGAGCATTCGACCAAGCCGGCCGCCAAATGTTAATGTTGCTCGGATCGCTGGGTATTGGTCAAGAGGTCCTGGGTTCGAATCCTGGTAGGGGTTAATTTTGTGATGAACAAAAATATCCCGAGTCATGGTTGTGTATATGTTTATGTAGTATATTTTCAATATTTATATACATAGAAATTAAAAATATTTTCCGTAGTATCCATAACACAAGTGCTTAGGCTTCTTACTTTGGGCTCTAGATGATAGGTGTGAGTGTAAAAATAAAATACTTACAAAGGTGAATTAAGATCCACGTTTCGCACAATTGTATTAGGTCCCATGTTTTAGGTGGCGAGCCTATTGCTATTTATCGGGCACGGAAATCGCAGTATATTGCTAGGTGATCGTTTTCTTGAACCTAAGTCGCCTTGTACGACACCCCCGAGAGAGATTGGGGGTGGTGACAGTTGTATTCTACTCTACATTCATCATTCATTCATTTATTGTTATTTATTACAGTTTTTCTTTTAACTGACTTAAATTCAATGAGTAAACAGTCATAAACAATATACTGCATAACGATCTCTCTCGTGGGATACTAATATTAAATATAAAAAGTTCGATATAATTACTTTCATTATAGACTGATTACGACAGTGAAATAGAGCCAGTGGAAGCAGAGATCCTTAACATTATTGAGTACCCTCAATACTTACCGCCAAGGAAGTACTTCGACATAGCTCTAATCGAGTTGAAAAGTGAAGTCAAGTTTTCGCGGTTAGTCCAGCCAGCCTGTCTGTACGCCGGACCCGATGACATTTTGATCGGGAAAAATGCAACGGTTACCGGATGGGGGGTTGTCGACACAGGTAATGACTCAGGACAATGACACTCGTATCTATAGTCAAGTCAAAGTAATAACTTGAGTAAAAGTCGTTAGGTACTTAAATTGTCATTTTTATACAATACTCTAGACAGTTCTTACTTAAGTAGTAAATATGTATTTATGTATTCTTACTTTAGACAGTTCTTACTTCATTCAAATTGGTGTTTAATGTTTAAAAATGACAATAAATTGTCATTTTTAAACGATTTTAAGTAACGATTTTACTCAAGTAATTATATTGACTTGACTATACAGGGCGTCCCACGGCCATGCCACACGGAGGGAAAGTATATTAAATATTGAACGTAGGATATTTTACTATCTATACTATCTATATCTATACTATCGAAATGAAAATGAAAAATTTTATGATCTTAGTTTCATTTAATATGCTAGGTTATTTAGGAAAAAATAATGCTTATGAGTAGCCCTTTCAAACGCTATTATAAAATACAAGTAATTTTTCTATCACATTTGGCGGGTTCGATTCCCGGTTGAGGTAGGCGATTTTAAAAAAATCTGTGAATGCAGTACTACTTATTATTAAAAATAAAACGATGTCTTCTTTTAGTAAAATATCCTACGTTCAATATTTAATATACTTTCCCTCCGAGTGGCATGGCCGTGGGACGCCCTGTACATACGAATGTGAGACTTTATTACTCTCCAGAATAAAAAAAAAGGAATTAAATTATTATTCAAGTTCCAAGGAGGAGCTTGATAGCGTAGTTGATTAACTGGCTTGGCTTGAGAATGCTGAAAGGAGATAGGCGAGGCTGAGGAGCTCACTAGCCCAGTGGCATAGCGCGCTCGGCCTGCGATTGCGTAAACTAAGCGATGTTCGCTACGGCCAGCCATTTGATGGATGACCAAAAATGTAGTATCTCTAGTTCCACTGTGCTTCACAAGGCACGTTAAGCCGTTGGTCCTGGGTGCATCGGCAGTCGTTGATACCCACCAATCCGTATTAGGCCTACGTAGGGGGTTACGGCCCATTCCCCCTATATTCTTCCGTCCATAGGGAAGGCCTGGGCCCCAGCAGTGGGGATATTAAAGGGCTGGTGATGGGTTGTGGATAAGTGGTGTGGTGACGGCAGAGCAGAATACAATTGCCACCACCCCCATCTCTCCCGCGAGTGTCGTACAAGGCGACTAAGGGCGATGAGTAATGGGCAGCAGCATTCCTCTTACGCCACCTAGCAATATGCTGGGATTTATGTGCCCGATAGATGGCAATAGGCTGGCCACCTATTACATGCCACCTTACTTAATTGGCGAAAAGAGGGTGTTTGATTCACCTCTGCCTACATATTATATAGCCGTGATTTAATTATGTATGTATGTATGGTGATGGATTATGATGATGTAAATCTTTCTAGCGGGTCGGAAGACGTCCCCTATTCTCCAAGCTGGGGTCGTGGACGTGATAGAGTCCCAACTCTGCGACAGTTTGCTCCGTGCGTCGTGCAACAGACTGTGGTGCGGGATACAGCAGCACCAGATATGCGCCGGCAAGCTGTCTGGAGGCGTGGACGCATGTCAGGTGCAGTAGAGACTTGTAATCCGACAAGTTTGTGCGCGACCTTCCTGCGGTATGAGACGGTGGCGGGGACGGGGCATTCTAGATGTTAGCCGGGGTGGGTGATGCGGGGAGGAGCGAGTTTTCCTTCCTTCCCACATCACCCACCCCCGCTAACATCTAGACTGCCCCGTCCCCGCCACCGTCTCTCATACCACTGGAGGGTCGCGCACGAAGTTGTCGGACTATAGCTCAGCTTTCCATATCTTAACACCTTATTGCTTAGTGCATTTGCATGCCCCCGTGGCATTCTGTTATTAAGACAGCCCTTAGCTTAAGTCGTTCTAATTTATTTAATGAAAATGCATGTATTAGTCAATGGCGGATCATCCAGCTTTGGCGCTAGGGGGTCAAATTATCATGGTCAAGTCACAGGAAGTTATAATTTAATTGTGATAACAGCAGATACAAGAAAAGAGTAGGTTTTATATTATGAAACCAATTCAATATTGAATGTACTTAAACAAATTATTGTGACAAATAATTATATTAAAACATTAATTATGTTTAATTTGTGGTCCACCTAGGTCTTGGACAGAGCCCGATCCACCCTTGGTATTAAGGTTATGTTTTTGGTTGTTCTCATAAATAAAATAAAAATAAGTGCTCTGTGGTCCACGGCTAGGACACAGGAAGGGAAAGTATCTTATGGCATCCTCCAGTTTTCATTGCATTTTTGGCCCAAAATCAAAAGTGCCGGCCCATGAAAAAAGTGCTGTATTCTGACAGAACGCGTCAATCTTAGCATTTGTTAATATGGCACCAAAGCTGTAGCCCCAATATTAGTAGTGCTATACAGAGTGGAAAGTTGAGATGGGGCTTTAAGGGCAGCTACCAGATCCCTTGCTGCCACGCGAAAATGGTCCTAGGAGACCCTTCCCAACTTTGTGAGTGATGACAATCGACATTCACAGATTTTTTATTAAATGTACAGTCAGCGAGAAAATCGTCTTTACCCTACTAAAATATACGGCTAAAGTTTGCTTTGGTTTGTGGGTGTTCTATTACTCCAACCTTAGTTGGTCTCAAAGTTTTAATTCTCTAAGGAAATGGGATCGATTGGCATTAAAAAAAAATCTCAAATCTGACGATTTATTTACATATACACATACATATACATTTTATCTAATAGTTAAAGGGCAAAGGGGCATTGGCATCCACCGGTCTTGAAAACCGCTCGGACTACATTTTGCTTAAAGATCTAAAATGCAATGTGATCCAAGAGGAATAGATTAGAAAAAGTTCGAAAAATAATAATCTTGATGTGGGGCTATTATTTTTTAACTTTTTCTAACGTATTATTCTTTGTAATAATTTTGCTAATATTTACTTATTGTTACGTGGTGACGGCAGAGCAGAATACAATTGTCACCACTCCAAATCTCTCCCGCGGTAGTCGACTAAGGGTTAAAACAGTGATGAAGAATGGGCAGCAGCGTTCCTCTTATACTGGCAATGGAATTATACTGATAAATGGCAATAGGATCGCCACCTATGGGACCTAACCTTACTGGCGAACAGTGGGTGTATAATTCACCTCCACCTACTACTTCGGGGATATCGGCGTGATTTATTTCTTTAATAATGTATGGTACACAAAAATAATAAAGGAGAGCATATGAAAGTACAAAAGGTGGCTTGTTTCTAAAAGAAATCTCTTCCAGCCCATCTATTGTAGGAGATGTGAGGCGATTTATGTATGTATGTAGGTATGTCAAATAAAAATAAAAATGAAAGGCGGTAAATTTTAATTCTTGTTCTAGGGAGACTCTGGTGGGCCTCTGCAAGTGAAGATCACGCTGCCTTTCAGACTCAAGGGGGTGATGTACTATGTCGTCGGTGTGACATCGTTCGGCATAAAGTGTGCCCAGAAGAATCTGCCTGGTATTTACACGAGGGTTAGCAGCTTCCTGGATTGGATTGAAAACATTGTTTGGAAGAATTAAGTATTTTCTTCTGACTTCTCCAAGCAATTATCAACCTTACATGCGACGTTAAGTGCCGATCGATTCAGAAAAGTTACTATTTCTAGTAATATTAACTGTGCCGAAAAGTCATAGTTACCTGCTATTGGAGGTGTTTTTGTAATGTAACAATTCCATAATTATTTAAAAAAAAATTAAAAAAGCATGTGTATTTATATTAACTTATATTTCTTCTTGTATTTTTTATCATTAGAAAGGCATCTTGGTCAATTATGTTTAATCCCATGTAAAAGGGGGCGAGTCTCTTACCCTATACGTAAATCGCAGTATATTGCCTAGTGGTATAACAGGCCCTTAATCGCCTTGTACAGTGAGCATCATAAATCGATTACCACTTTAGCCCTCTGTCATATCAAAGACAGCGAAAGCGCAGTAATAATCGCCACAAATTTGTGGCGATTATTACTGCGCTACGAACATACGAACGCAAACGAACATTTTACCAAAAAAATACTATCGAGAGTTCCTCCGTGCTTCGGAAGTCACGTTAAGCCGGTTGTCCCGGCTGCATCTGCAATCGTTAATACCCACCAACCCGCATTGGGCCAGCGTGGTGGGTTATGACCCAATCTCCCTAGATTCTTCCATCCATAGGGAAGGCCCGTGCCCCACCAGTGGGGACATTATAGGGCTGGTGATGATGATGGTGATGATTTGTTCTAACAACTATTGTGACAAGATACTTAAGCGTTAATCTAGTTATGGTGCTGACTGTACCTCACTCGTAGTAGAAATTGGGATTGAAGACAATTCAATTTTAATTTCAACATTACATAAATGTTAGAAAAATTAGTAGAAAGATTTTAGTGGTTAGAAAAAGAATTTCGTAGGCACGCAATGTAACGCACACATTGACCGAACCCGCGTTCGCTGCTATCCGGGCAGGTAGGCCGAGTTATTCCGCATCAAGACCATAATTTTTCGAAATTCTTTTTCTAACCACCAAAATCTTTCTATTGAAGCCAATTTTATTCTTCTCTGTGGTCACCACACAGCATTCTTAATACCACTATCATACATACATAAATCACGCCTATATACCCGAAGGGTTAGGCAGAGGTGAACTAACACCCACGTTTCGCCAGTTATGTTAGATATCATGTAATAGGTGGCGAGCCTATTGCCATTTATCAGGCAAAAAAGTCGCAGTAGGTACAAATATTTAAATCAGTGCATATCGAATTCAGGATTACTCAAAACAGGATCGAGGTAACATTATTATTTTTTTTGGTTTTTGTAAAGCACAACTTTTACAATGGAACAAGCAAAATAAATAGAGATTTTCCTCGTTTCATCGACGTTTGCACACGTCTTATCCTTATAGGCGACCAAGGACATGCTTATTCACAGTATCACTTCTCAAATACGAAAGAGATACAACTCAAAACTGTATTCCAGCAACAAGAAGTCTTGTTGTCATTTATTTAGAACACACAATGTTCTTAAGTATTTTATTGAATTTTGCGTCTCTCTCATATTATCGACTGCGAATTCGTAACGTGTTGCAGTCACAAGTTTTCCAAATGACAAATGTAAGAGTAGTTGTCAAAAATTTACATTCGCTCGATAGAAACGCTGTACCGTCTGCCCTTAGCATGGGTCGTGGACAAAATCTCCTCGGGGAAAAGAAACTTTCCTCTCGCTCTAACTCACATTAAATACGGAGACACACTGTCCAGTGGTGGAGAGAGATTATATCCACGTGCTAGCTAGGCCTACAGTTCCCGATTACTTCCGTGAAACAGTGAACCAGCCGTTACAAATGCTAAGTTAGGCCACAGTATAAACAGAGCAGTAGTTTATCTGGGGCCTGCGGCGAGTTATTAGCCTACTCTTGCGTAGACGCTAGGGTTGTAACTAAGACGGCGGCTGCGAGCGCGAATGTGCCGAGCGGGAACGAGCAGCGAGCGAAAGTGCAATAACCTTGAACACGCGCGATCACACCGAACCCTTATGCCCCCGTATTTAATAACACGGCGCCGAGTACGAAACACCCACATTCTAATGGGCAGCGGCCAGTTTGTATGAAGACGTATTACTGTTCTGGGTATGCTGTGGTGAGGCTCCAAACAAATTGAACGGTTTACAAGGAATCTGCTGTTGATCTGGGGGGGCATTTGTCACCGCGAAGATCCCCCTCCCCGACTTGAGCTGCCGTAGAGGCCTATATTTTATAGTGTCGCAGGAAAGCTGTTTTATCTCGGAGACTCTGTCAGGCGAAGCCAACTGTATTAAATATACAACATCTAACTGAAATAAGGCACACCCTGAACACAACCCATGCTAACTAACATCGGCTCTAACTTATAAATTCTGTCGTAGAAAAAGTAATGGATGCCACTACGTTAGAAACAGACATTGAATGTAATATTCGTGCTAACGAGTATAATTGAGAGTAGAACAAACTACTATTTTATGAAATATATCAATATTTTCACATTGCTCCATTTTAATATAAGAAATATTTTTATAGGCAGTCGGATCAAATCAATCCTTCTGAAAGCATCTCAATCAGAATAGCTTCCAAGAAACAACCTTTAAATTAATAGTATAAAAATTATATAATAATATTTATTCATAAAAATACACACAATAGAGTTACCAGTTTACACAGCTCTTAATAAAGTAGTTTAAACAAAATTAATATAATTATAATTGCATTTAATTTCGTTGTGCAGACAGAATAAATAACAAATGCTCCAAATCTTTACGTTTTCGGTCTACCGTTCGCGTGATAAACACATGGGTTAAGTCTAAGTGTTTCACTTTGAAAAGGGGAATTGGGCTTCAATCCCCCACGACAAATGGAAAGAGTCAGACTGATCTCGCCGTTGCCTCTAGCAGATTAGGTTAAATCCGTCGTTTAGACGCTGACTAAATGGAATCTAGCTTTCCGAAGATCACGGGATATTGACTCCATTTCCTATTAGAGGGTTCAATGTTCAGAATCATCGATATCTTGAATGTTACTGTGAATGAACACGTGCTAAAGGAAAATATTGTTCGGTTATCATTTTGATCATTATTTATATTATTTACAAACAACAAGACGAAAAAAATAATGGGAAAATTATGTCGTGAACCTAAAGGCCATTTAGAAATTTTCTCGTTTCCAAAGTTCTACACTGAAGCTTAAGGCGGCTTTCAAATCTTACCAAATATGGCTGGCAGAGAGAGACGTCAGGGTGCAAAGGTAAGTGTTGACTTGTTGTGAAGGGGCCCCGTAAACATACATTTGGAGAACGGGCACCGGGGGAAGACATGGAATGCTAAGAGTCTTAAGTCTCTCTACAAATATTTAATTCAGCCCGGCTAGCATGAGCAGACCGTGCATGCCGTGTGGTGACGGCAGAATAGAATACAATTGTCACCACCCCAAATCTCTCCCGTGGGTGTCGTACAAGGCGACTAAGGATAAATCAGTGATGAGGAATGGGCAGCAGCGTTCCTCTTATACCTACCACCTAGCAAAGAACTGCGACTTTTGTGCCCGATAAATGGCAATAGGCTCGCCACCTATTACATGGGACCTAGCATAATTGGCGAAGCGTGGGTGCTGGTTCACCTCTGCCTACCCCTTCGGGGATATAGGCGTGAATTATGTATGTATGTAGCATGAGCACCGAAACACGATATGAAAGACATTCATCGCTTTGAACTGGCACAAATCCAATGTTTATGCCAGTTCGAAACGATAGATGGCTATATCATATTGTGTTTCGGTGGCCAAGTCATAGCTGGGCAGGTATATAAAGATATTATTCTATCTTATCGTACCACTAGCTCAAAAATGACGTATTTTGGGTCAGGTAACCTCAACTTAAAATTAGTCATTCTAGGCCTGTACAAAACAGGGATTTACTGCCGCACTCAGAGACGTTAATTAACTTTAATGAGTACTTAATGTCAAATAATGACAGTCAAAACTAGACCATAGACCCAGCAAGAATAGCGACTAGTTTGGAATTGTCATTTTTTGACATTAAGTATTCATTAACGATATTTGACGTCTATGAATGCGGTAGTAGTGTTGTACTGAATTTCATTTCCCAAGGGAGATAAAGTGATTTGAATTTGGAACACCAACATTACACAAATATTGATTGAAACCTGTCTCATATTGTTAAGCGGAAAAAATAATGATTTTGAATCGACAACATATATGTTCAAAATCCGTGGAGTCACTAAAATGTAACAAAATAACAAAAAATATTAGTGCCGCCATCCGCCATTTGTTTACAGTTTCGGGGTTTTTTTATTTTCAGTGGAAAAATATGGAATCAAGCCCATTCAGCCGAGTCTTTTATGTTGTAATTTTTCAAAATAGAAAAGTTTCGTGACTATATTATTTATAATGAAGATAAGAAGTTTAATTTTTTGGTTACTTTTTAAATATCATGTAAGAATAAATATTGAGACACGAAAATTTTTAATATCAATGATAATACTAGGACGTTACTGTATGTACTCGAAGGAGGTCTACTAAGCAATTTATTTAAAAGTTCCAAATAAAAAAATTACTCTGAGTATTTATAATTGGACCAATGTAAACCTATAATTTTGATTAAACAAATTAAACATTGAATAAATAATTAAATTTTATCAAAATGGTTTTTATTTCCACGCTGTTGGTACGATAAGCAGAGTATATTACTCTGGAAAAAGTAGTCTTATAGCTTGGGTGCGCTTGAATCCCGCGCTCCATTCAGGACTATTCTACGCACAGATATAGTGATTCTACGATTTAATTCTTTGAACTCCCTCACTCCGCTAGAGTCCTAGAACCATAGAGAGAGATATAGTCCTTCATTGCGCTCGGAATACAAGTCTGCACCCGTGACATAAGACACTGCCTTAGGCCCTTGTGATATGATCTACTAATCTGCTGATAATCTATGTGTAGAAGTTTAAATTATAAAAAAATATATATTTTGATACGACTTAATATCAAATCGTTTTAAAAATATTTACTCTGAACAATTCTTCTAAGCAATGATTAGATTTCCTGCATAATTTCAAACACTGATATAGATATAAAAAGGGAATAAATATTATGACCACCAGAAAATACTTCGATACCCTAAGCTCTTTTACCAAAAATATAATACTTAACACCAAAAAAATTAAGCCTAAAATTGTAATAGTTCTAGCTGTTTTATTAACCACTGTAGTTCAAATTGTATTTAAAGAGTAATAATAGTAAATGATCACCAAATTTTTGCGAGCAAATTAATGTGCAGTTAAACCACCGCGATTGCCATAAAATGTGATCGCATTACCAACTACTGTATAAGGATGGTTCTCTATCGTGTTACCAAAATTTTTTTTCCATAATTTCATTTGCCATAATTTTTTTTTGTCATAAGCATCATTTGTCCGAATGATCATTTACCCGAAATTCAGGTCACATAATATCACATGCCATAAAATTAAAATCCATAAATACAATATACCCTAAATTTGTTTGTCATAAATATTACGATCCTTATTATACAAAACACTTAAAATAATTTTCAATAAATATAAATAATTAAATATTTTTTTCAACACAATTACAGTCACAATTACAAAACATAATTACATTTTCTGTGAAGCCTGACCGGCCTTTGACCACGACCTTTTTCGCACGTTCTTGTCGTACGTGATCCACTTTTCATCACCAGTTATCAGCTTCTTCAAAAATGGTTCGGTTTCATTACGTCGTAATAACGAATCACAAATGAGTACACGGTTCATTAGGTTTCTTTCAGTGAGCTCGTGAGGTACCCAAATGTCGAGCTTTTTTGTGTACCCAGTTTTTTTCAAATGCGCCAAAACTGTTTTGTGGTCAATTCCCAGTTCTTCAGCTACGTCGTAACTACTGACATGCCGATCTTGCTCCACTTTTTCAAAAATGGCATCCATTTTATCTGTAATAGGGCGACCAGAGCGACGTGCATCTTTGACATCAAAATTTCCGGATTGAAAACGCTTAAACCAAATTTGTGCTACTCTCACAGACACTGCATAAACACTGGTCCATAAACATCGCAAATTTTTTTCGCGGCTTGCGTTGCATTTTTACCTTTTTTGTAGTAAAATTTTAAAATGTATCGAATTTCTTCATTAGATTCACTCATCTTGGCGGTACGAAAAACAAATGAAAATCACACATTTTCCTAATTTGAATTTGGAATTATGTTCTTTAAAATTTAAACTTTCAATGATACCAAAACCAGCCAGATACAAATAGTATAGCCAAAGAGATTTTATTACAAGTTTATACATACTATAATGCGAAAAGACTTTTTCCCCAACCTAATAGTTTGGTGTTCATTAACTATTTTTGGGTCAACAATGATTTGTTTGGAGTCCTTTGCTTTAATAGGATAGCAAGATGTACAAACTTTGGTTGTAGTTTTAAATTTAAATGCGTTTTTATATTCTGGTGAACATTTACTATTTTTGCCTGTGATATTTTACTAAATCAGGTGATCAGTTAAACTTAAGCCATATAAAAATAACTTATCGAAGTTAGGAAAATTGGCAAAACTTCAGGGGGCCTAGACAGAGTAACACACCGACAAAGATAACGAAGTTCGATAAAGCAAAATGTATGGGATTTGACGTAAGTCGTCGTGAAATCACGTGACCAAAATCGTCTTCGTATGTTCCTAGTTATGTTGGTGGCGCAAGCTAAGACGCTGTAGATATAAAAGTAATATTTTATTTATTTTACTTTTTATTTGAAAATGGGTTTTCCCTCGCCGGCTTTCCAAGTCTCAGGTTGATTCCACACTTAATGGCCAGAGCCAGACAGATGTCCCAATGGAGGGGATTAGGATTAGGCCACCGTTTAGAGGCTAGCTAAATGGGAACTGGGACTATCAAGACCGAATATTGGCATCTCTTTTTCTTTGATTAAGCCAGCTTACTTGGATACTAGGCCAGTAAATTTGTTTTGAATTACATATAATCTGGTGGTGTAGGCAGGAGTTTAAAAGCGCGTTTGCTTAGCTCAGCCTGCGATTTCATAAACTAAGTAATGTTCGCTAAGGCCGATAAGTGGATGGGTGACCAAAAATTCGATTCGAATCTCGATTTCCTACATGCTTCGGAAGCCACGTCAAGCCGTTGGACCCGGCTGCATCTGGAGTCGTTGATACCCATTAATCGGCACTGGGCGAGCGAGGTGGTTATGGCCCATTCTCCCTACATTCTTTCATCCATTGGTTAGGTCTGTGCCCTAGTAGTGGGAACATTAAAGGGCTGGTGATGATGATGATGATTGTATATAGTGACGGCAGAGGCTATCATCTATCGAGCACAAAATCTAAGTATAGGTACTGCTAGATGGTATAATAGAAACGCAGCTGCCCATTACTACTATAAAATAAAGGAAATATTATTTGTTACAACGAATTATTTACAAAAAATTATGTTCTATATTGTTTTAGTATATTTCCAAGGACCAAATATAAAAATCTTAAATTCCTAATTTTGCTCACCTTAAAGTAGTACTTATATTGGAAAGTAGTAGACTCATTCATTTTCTTTCCAGAATTACTTAATCAGAATTTTCTAAGCTGGCCCTTTTTTTAATATTAAAGTTGTAGCTTTCTGCATATCCGATTTTGTTTTAGCGATCAGTCATTGCTGAGAGCGGCGGAGTTAGGTGAAATATTAAACGTCAACTTACCTTGAAGGTGATTAATGGGAACTCCCACCGACACGGATTAGGAGCTTCGACTATGTTTAGAGCTATCGTCAATTTTGCTGAAGTGAAAAAAGTTGCTGACTTCCTTATAAAAAGTCTGAGATCAAAATGGGGCTTGGAAAAATGAACTATTTGGAGTTGTTTCAATATCGCTGAATTCATCACATCATCGCCTCTAACCTTTTTAATTTCCCTACTGCCGGGGCACATACCTTTCATATGGATGGAGGAATATAGGGAGAAAAGTGGAAGACATTATGAGCCCTACAGTGCGTTCAAATTAGGGGAGGCGAGAACCATTGCTAATTAAGCAAAACTGTAATATCCTAGTTACTTAGACTCACCAAGAATGCAAGTGTCTTCTTTGGCAGGCGCATTTGGCATGTGTCACAGATCGAAAGTGTATGGCGAAATCCATAAAAAGATGGCGGCTATTTCAGGAAATGGAGGATAACATCTGAATTAATAATTAAGAGAATGTCTAAAGATAGCGCGGCTAGGAAAGATCAGAGTGCCTAGCCAAGTGTCTTACCTATTCGAACGCATAGAAAATAAAAATATGAAACTGAAGAATTATTTTCTCAGTAATACTTCAGTTTCAGAATACATTTCTGTATTCTATGCGTTCGATTGATTGGCCACTTGGCTAGGGGGGCAGATCTAGCTCGTCACCTACCTAGTAATTCCCGCCCTAACACCCATCACAAGGTCACAACGCCTCCTCACTGAGCTCAGAGGGATTACTCTGCAAGCCGATTGCGACCGTTATAGTCTAGCAGTTACTCTCCTTCCTTCGCAAGGATGACAAAGTGTGATAGATACACCTCTACACTAAGCCGTTGAATATAGACATATTTATTTGGATTTGGAATACGATTTCTTTAGGGTTGAAGGACTATTTTTTTTATTAGCCTTTAGATCCCACTGCTGGGTATAGGTCTACCCCGCAACCCTCCATCTCTCGCCGAGCCAATTCCGTCCATGTTTTGCTGTATGCCTGCCTCCAGATTGTGTCTCCACCTCTTTCTAGTTCAACCTAGACGTCTTTGACCATTCTGAGGTGTCCACTCTGTGGTGACCTTTGCCCAGCAATTTGGATGATACGGCATACATATCCCGCCCAGTCCCATTTGAGTTTAGCTGTTTTAGCTCATGCACGTACAATTTAGAGGCTATTTTACAATAGGTACATAATAATTTGTTTAATTATAATTTATAAATCATAAACCTTATATTTTTTTCACTTATGATATACATTTTGGTGACGGTGGTGTGGTGACGGCAGAGTAGAATACAATTGTCACCACCCCAAATCTCTCCCGTGGGTGTCGTACAAGGCGACTAAGGATAAATCAGTGATGAGGAATGGGCAGCAGCGTTCCTCTTATACCATCTAGCTATGTACCTACTGCGACTTTTGTGCCCGATAAATGGCAATAGGCTCGCCACCTATTACATGGGACCTAACATAACTGGCGAAACGTGGGTGCTAGTTCACCTCTGCCTACCCCTTCGGGGATATAGGCGTGATTTATGTATATATGATATACATTTTACAAGGAGCGATTAAACTTAGGTCTTTTTTCAAAATGTTTTCTGTTATTTGGTGATTTTAAGGACTACTTAAAGCAGAGCTTGTTGG
Organism: Cataclysta lemnata; assembly: GCA_963931975.1. NCBI lineage: Eukaryota > Metazoa > Arthropoda > Insecta > Lepidoptera > Crambidae > Cataclysta > Cataclysta lemnata. The sequence goes on along the minus strand of OZ008353.1, from coordinate 12,494,513 downwards.
TTTCACACCTGACTCATGAGCAAAGCGGTTTACGGCTAGTGCTTGCAAAATAACAACAGACAGTAAAACTGCCCGTTCTAGTCAGAGAAATTCGGTGGACGTGGCTTTTCCTTGGCCTGCTATCACAACGCTGTGTAACTTGCACTTGTAATTTATTATCTTGATTTCCTCCGTGCTTCGGAAGGCACTTAAAGCCGTTGGATCTACAGTCGTTTATACGCACCAACCCGCACTGGGCCAGCGTGGTGGACTGGTGGGTTATGGCCCAAGGCCCAATCTCCCTATATTCTTTTGTCCATAGGGAAGGCCCGTGACCCAGCAGTGGGGACATTAGAAGGATAGTGATGATGATGAATGCATTTATTTTGGTCCTTTGAGCCGGATTACGGATTATTTTTATGTTAAACAGGGCAGCTCTTGCCCTTCATTTCACCTGATGGTAGGTGACGATAAGGGCTGAAGATGGAATCGAGCTTCACCTGCAACCCTCAACCACAAAGGGGCTGGCTAACTTATCACACATTGTCGGAAAACAATAATGCTGTTAACATTATTATTATGGCGACAGATTTTGATAAGATGGTGGTAGCTAGCCAGGCGGACTTCAAAGAAGTCCTATCACGAACCAAACCGAGCACAAAGTTGTACCCTCCTGGGGATCGAACCCGGGACCTCTGGATCTTCATTTCCGTGGGCGAACTACTTTACCACGTAGGTGGTTTAAATTACTACTAGCAAATGGAAAAAAAACTGCGGTCACCATTATAGGTAATCAATTTTATCTCTTAATTTATGATTTAAAAAATTAGGTACCTGAGAATACGCGTAACAACCTTTCAGGATTACAGCACTCCACGGTGTGACAATCTGCCAGGGTTACAGTAATCTTCCATTTGAGGGAGCGATTTGTCTAGGAGACGGATAGCAGCTCGCAACCCGCCTGATCCGCGCCCATTCGCTTCGAGACGCATCGCTTATTGCAATTGTATGTGGACTATGTACGGGATTACCGAGATATACCATTACACTGTCTCCTTCTTAGACCAGACAGACGTTATCTATTTATTTAAATGAATATTGGAAAGTGTATGTTGTACGAAGATGGGCACATTTCAAATATCCAATCATTTACGTTATCCCAGGAGAACGGTCAATCATATTTGGAGTATTATCTTTGTCGTTGTATTCTTACTATAGTTTTGTTGTTTTACTAATGCACATTATATCACTAAAGCATTGGGGACTGCGGTTATGACAGATTATCGCTAAACGTTTCCATCACCATGGCCATGAAAGGCCGAGGACATCAAATAGGTCGATGTTATTGGTTAAGCTGAATTTTTTTATTTGTTAAATGTTTTATTCTATTTCTTATAATATTTACTAACATAGATTAAGATAAAACAGTTGCTTACACAATGAGTGTTCAGCTAAGACCGGAGTTCAGATTAAATGTTTTTGTTTATTTCTCATGCGTAAAATATGATCTGTATTCTGTTGCTGTACCAGAATAAATAAATAAATAAAATTAAATAAACAGAAATAATATTAATGGGTAAAATTAAATTTTGTCTTAAATTTGTTAGAGATAATAAGCCGATATTTAAAAGAGATATTTATTAAAGAAGATTATAAAAGACATTAAAGCAATGTAGTTACAATAAACGCGAGGAAAAGAAGTGACAACTTCAATCATAGGAAAATATATGTGGCCAGATATATAGAAAAACTAAAACCTTCAACACGCCTCCTTTTTCTATATATCACAGCAAAGACCTAGGCCACGAACACAGTTGTCATGTTTTTTTCTTGATCTTCGTCAAAAATATCCGGGACAATTAAATCTGTCGACTTACGATTCATGTCACATCTTTTCAGAACTTTCATTAGATCTTCGCTATTCAGATGTCCCATTGGTTCATGCCATGTCCAAATATCAACATCCACCTTATTGCTTACGACTGAAACTTCATCATCAGCCTCTCTCACTATGAACAAATCCCCAGCACGATCTCCAGTAATTTTAATTTCACCATCTCTTTACGATAGCAATATCCTTAAAAAATACTTCGCAACCTACACAAGATTACTCCCAAGATCAGGACCAAATAGTGAACTCTATCCGCGCAATATCATTATTACTTTTAGCTAAGAATCTAATATTTTCTTGTCTCATGACATTTATCGACAGATTGTTTGCCATTATATAATTTTCCTTTACGATTTTCCAAATTTCCATAAAATTCTTGTTGATCATTGCAACCACTATCAAGAATCCACAATTTTTTCTTGGATTCTAAGACAAATTAAAACTTTCAAAATTATCAACAATTTCTTCATCTTCGTCACTGATGACACATTTCGATTCGACATTGACATTTTTCTTCATTTGACAATTAGAAGCTTTATGACCAAATCCATGACATTTGTAACATCGAAATTTAAATTCTTGTGACTTTTGATCATTTTTGAATTTTGACTTCTTTGGTATCGCTCCACGTTTTGCATAAAATGCCTTTTCTTGCAGCACATCAACATTGTTTTGTTTCCTGGAACTGTATTCTTCACAAATTTTTATCTTCAGGAACTCTATTTTCGGTAGCTCATCTCTTGTTTCGATAGCACACCGGAAGTTTTCATATGACGATGGTAAACTATACAACAGTAATATTGACAATAAATCTTGGTGAATATTTATCTCCATATCCTCCAACTTATCTACAGCACCAAAAAATCTACCCAAATGCTCGTGAATATCATCACACTCTAGCATTTTATAAGTGATCAGCTGTTTCAACAAGGTTGCCTTTCTGGCCGGACCTTTTGACGCATGCACTTTTTGCAGCTTCAACCATACGTCTCGTGAAGTTTCGCACCCACGTATTTGTTTCAGCTCACTCGGACTCAGAGTCAAAACTAAATCGGACTTAGATTTACGATCTCCATCTATCCATGCTTGCACAGCTCCTTCATTTAAAATTACTGGAGATCGTGCTGGGGATTTGTACATAGTGAGAGAGGCTGATGATGAAGTTTCAGTCGTAAGCAATAAGGCGGATGTTGATATTTGGACATGGCATGAACCAATGGGACATCTGGATAGCGAAGATCTAATGAAAGTTCTGAAAAGATGTGACATGAATCTTAAGTCGACAGATTTAATTGTCCCGGATATTTTTGACGAAGGCTTTATCAAGAACAAAACATGACATCTGTGTAGGTGGCCTAGGTCTTTGCTGTGATATATAGAAACACGGTTCTGTTAGAGATAATAAGCCGATATTTAAAAGAGATATTTATTAAAGAAAATTATAAAAGACATTAAAGCAATGTAGTTACAATAAACGCGAGGAAAAGAAGTGACAACTTCAATCATAGGAAAATATATGTGGCCAGATATATAGAAAAACTAAAACCTTCAACACGCCTCCTTTTTCTATATATCACAGCAAAGACCTAGGCCACGAACACAGTTGTCATGTTTTTTTCTTGATCTTCGTCAAAAATATCCGGGACAATTAAATCTGTCGACTTACGATTCATGTCACATCTTTTCAGAACTTTCATTAGATCTTCGCTATTCAGATGTCCCATTGGTTCATGCCATGTCCAAATATCAACATCCACCTTATTGCTTACGACTGAAACTTCATCATCAGCCTCTCTCACTATGTACAAATCCCCAGCACGATCTCCAGTAATTTTAATTTCACCATCTCTTTACGATAGCAATATCCTTAAAAAATACTTCGCAACCTACACAAGATTACTCCCAAGATCAGGACCAAATAGTGAACTCTATCCGCGCAATATCATTATTACTTTTAGCTAAGAATCTAATATTTTCGAGTTTGGTTGCCTGATGAACATAAAATAGTAGTATCGAGAGATATAAAGATTTTAGAAAGTAGTAATAAAGTAATTTCTGAAAGAGATAATAAGCCGATATTTAAAAGAGATATTTATTAAAGAAAATTATAAAAGACATTAAAGCAATGTAGTTACAATAAACGCGAGGAAAAGAAGTGACAACTTCAATCATAGGAAAATATATGTGGCCAGATATATAGAAAAACTAAAACCTTCAACAAAATTAAGTTCCTTAAAACCAAATACATAAAATGTTGGATTTAATTTTTCCCCTTATCCTACATAAAGGAGAGTCGGCACAACATGTCTTCCTCTTCCACTCTCCTCTATCAGACGGGAGCTCAGTATGAATCTCCCTCTTATTCATAACATCTTTCACTTGTATAATTCGATTGATTTTTAGAAGGATACTTATACATCGAATATTTAGGTATAGGTTATCACTGATTTACATATTTAATAATTTATTGTACTCAAATAATATTATAAAAACAAACTTTCCTAAACATTAAAAAGTACAAAAGGTGACGCTTATTTCTAAAGAAATCATTTCCAGTGTGCTGGAAATTATTTCTGTGAAAGGAAATACACTGACAAGACTAAACTGATATTTTTATATGAGGCAGAAACAAAAAGATATTGCATAAACATTTTGTTATCCTGCACTCCTATTTACGGCAGAAAATATAGGAGTTTCAAAGTAGCAGCCATCAACTGGGACAGAAAATTAGTCCGGCCATAAAAGGCCGTTCTGCATAGAGACCGTGCGATGTAATCATAAATTTTTCGCTAATAAAACCTCATATCTTATCAGGCCTCCGAAAATCGAGCGTGGCATGTGAAAAATATGCAGATTCGTTTCAGAACGCGTCTCGATTACGAGAGCACCACGAAATATATGAGTCGTAAAAATAGAATAACAAATGAGACGTCCGCCCGTAAGTCTTCGCATGAGGGGACCACAGATTGTGCTGTAAACTTGCTACCAGGACTATTCACGAGTTGGTCGTAATCAAGAGGAAATAATTTGTTCACTAAATAAATAAAGGTCATTTTTGGTAAGAGTTTGTAGCAAGCCTAAAAAATTTCTAAAGTGTATCATCCCTGTTACGTTGTTTTTTAGATAAGTATTTTTCCATGATTTTGCCAACCAAAAAATATCAGACTAATATTTTAACCAATAGTAACAATATCAGCCTGATATTTAAACATTAGTAACAATTTTTAACAATTGTTGAGTTAATTATTATCAAAAAACCGGCACTAGGGGCGGGTTTTTTTTGCATATCAGAGAGATATTTAACTATTGGTAACATTAGTAACTAAAATTGTTACAAATGCTAAAATAGACTAATATTAAACCATTAGTAACAATTTTTAACAATTGGTTTAGTTAAGTATGCATCAATAAACCGGCCTTTAGGATAAGGCCAGCAATGGGTAATGGGCAGCAGCATTGCTCCTGTACCTTCTAGCAATATACTGCGACTAACTTGTCCAATACATGCCAATAGACTAACTCCCTGTTACATGGGACTTAAAATAATAGACGAAACTTATACTTTAGCCATTATACCAAAAAAAAAATGTAAACAGTTTTGATATGTCTCTGTATAGACGGAATGTATTTAAAAATAAGAAAGATGTAGGTAGGTATTTTAAAAGAGGAGCTCGCTAGCGCAGTGGCACAGCGCGCTTGGCCTGCGCTAAACTAAGCAATTTCGCTAAGGCTGGTCATTGGATGGGTGACCAAAAATTTATTATCTCGAGTTCCTCCGTGCTTCGGAAGGCACGTTAAGCCGTTGGTTCCGGCTGCATCTGCAGTCGCACTGGGCCAGCGTGGTGGGTTATTGCCCGATCTCCCTATATTCTTCCATCCATAGGGAAAGCCCGTGCCCCAGCAGCGGGGACATTAAAGAGCTGGTGATGATGATGATGAGGTATTTTAAAATACATCATCCATTTTAGAAAATCAAAATGATAAGCTACTAACTGCCGCACCCAGAGACGTCAGATAACGATAATGAGTACATAATGTCAAAAAATGACAATTCAAAACTAGTCGCTATTCTTGCCCGGTCTATGGTCTAGATTTTAATGAAAATTTTTGACATTAAATACTCTTTAAAGTTAATTGACGTCTCTGAGTGCGGCAGTTAGAGAAATAGGTATTACAATTTTTTATTTTTGAATTTTATATTAAAAGACTCATCAACATTGTTTACGTTACTTATCACGTTTCAGTGGCCTTGCTATATTTGCTTCACCTCTGCTTCCCTTCGGGCACAAATAGGCGTGATTTGCATATGTAAATTGCAGACATATTTTCGCTTTATGGATTTGCTGTTTTTAGTCATCCATGTTTATATTTGCGACGTTCTTTATACATATAACTACCACAGGGAGGACAAAATTTTAGGGCTCATTATTAAAACTGAATCAAAATTCAAATCGAGCCTTAATTAAGTTTAGGTACAGCGCAAAACAAATTAAAAGGAAACTTTTAACATGCAAATTGAAGTATCAACATGTGTCCCAAGGAAAAAATGCTAATCATGACGGTGTACATTTAAAATATTCCTTTTTATGACCATCCATAAATTTGCGGCGAAAGCTGCTAAGCTCAGGGTTGTATGCTTTTGATGTGACAGGCGACATCGCCGTATCATTTTTTATCCACTTTTTTATTAAAAAAATCCCATTTCACATACATACATAAATCACGCCTATATCCCCGAAAGGGTAGGCAGAGGTGAACTGGGACCTTCGTTTCGCCAATTATGTTAGGTCCCATGTAATAGGTGGCGAGCCTATTGCCATTTATCGGGCACAAAAGTCGCAATGGCTATGTGCTATAAGAGGAACGCTGCTGCCCATTCCTCATCTGATTTATCCTTAGTCGCCTTGTACGACACCCACGGGAGATATTTGGGGTGGTGATAATTCTATTCTACTCTTGCCGTCACCACATCCATTTCACCACTTCCTATAAAATTTGAGAATACAGAACAAATCAAACGTAATTAATTTTTTTTTTTTTGATTGACCTCGGCAGTTGGCCGAGAGGCCTTTACAGCATCTACCGGGTTTTTTGGGGAAGGCGAAGACCTTGACCTAAACCCAAACGTGTCCTCAAGCCTTGCAGTCGAGCACTCCCTGTGAGGGTGCCTTCACGGCAGGCGTCCCCCGTGCGGGGACGGCATCTCCCGAGGGAGATATACTGCCGCGGAGAGCCTCGCAGGGCGCCCGAGTCGGAGCTTGGATCGGCAGGTCTGAGGGTGCCTCTAAAGGCGCGGACCTCGGCTCAGGCGTGCCGTGTAGTGGGGGGAGGGAATTAAATATTTCTCTATTTGCATCCATATTCGTATCCATACATCATCATTATCAGCATTCCTTTATAATGTCCCCACTGCTGGGCATTTTGGGAGAATGGGCCATATTCCACGCTGGCCTATTGCGGATTGGTAGGTATTAACGACTGCAGATGCAGCCGAGATCAAAAGCTTACTGTCTTCCGAAGCACGGAGGAACTCGAGATAAAACATTTTTGGTCACCTATTCAATGTGACCGGCCGTAGCAAACATTGCTTAGTTTACGAAATCGTAATCCGAGCGCGCCGAGCCACTTCGCTATCAAGCTCCTTTAATTAAATCGTATCTTTTAAGATACGAAGTAACTTAATCGGCAAAAGCCCGTCATTAAAATATGTGTTTCCGTAAATGCATTATGAATGAATGTAAATTAATAAAAAAAAGCGTTGGACGACCGAAATTGCCTGTAATCCACATTATCCCCAAAGGGGTAGAAGAGGTAGGCAATAGCGGGCGAGCCTAATGTCATCTATCGGGCACATAAATCACATTATCTTGCAACGTGGTATTACGGAATGCTGCTGCCTGTTTCACATTTTTAACCGTCAAACGCCTTTTACGATACCCGCGGGAGATATTGGGGGTGGTGACAATTGTATTCTGCTCTTTGTCACTCCACGCGGCATCTATGCTATCGCGCTTACGAAAACGCATTACCTATCTATCTTTTTATAACTTCTGAGAAAAAAGCATTTAATTTTTTTTCTTAGTTTACTTGTCTTCTTCATCTTCGGAACTAAGCTAGCTATTAATATGACTAGGAGTATATTGAAATGGTCTCTATGGGAAAGTTATAGAGCTCGTTTTGGTGATTTCAAATATTTAAGAAACTCATTATCATCATCATCACCAGCCCTTTTTTGTCCCCACTGCTGGGGCACGGGCTTTCCCTATGGATGGGGAGAATAGGCCGTATCCCACCACGCTGGCCCAGTGCGGGTTGGTGGGTATAAACGACTGCAGATGCAGCCGGGACCAACGGCTTAACGTGCCTTCCGAAGCACGGAGGAACTCAAGATAATAAATTTGGTCACCCATCTAATGACCGGCCTTAGCGAAATTGCTTAGTTTACCCAATCGTAGGCCAAGCGCGCTATGCAACTGAGCTAGCGAGCTCCTCTCTCCTCAAGAAACTCAATTTATCCAAAAAATCGTACATATTAGGTTGGGGAAAAAGTCTCTTCGCATTATAGTATGTATAAACTTGTAATAAAATCTCTTTGGCTATACTATTTGTATCTGGCTGGTTTTGGTATTATTGAAAGTTTAAATTTTAAAGAACATAATTCCAAATTCAAATTAGGAAAATGTGTTATTTTCATTTGTTTTTCGTACCGCACGATGAGTGAATCTAATGAAGAAATTCGATACATTTTAAAATTTTACCACAAAAAAGGTACAAATGCAACGCAAGCCGCGAAAAAAATTTGCGATGTTTATGGACCAGTGTTTATGCAGTGTCTGTGAGAGTAGCACAAATTTGGTTTAAGCGTTTTCAATCCGGAAATTTTGATGTCAAAGATGCACGTCGCTCTGGTCGCCCTATTACAGATAAAATGGATGCCATTTTTGAAAAAGTGGAGCAAGATCGGCATGTCAGTAGTTACGACGTAGCTGAAGAACTGGGAATTGACCACAAAACAGTTTTGGCGCATTTGAAAAAAACTGGGTACACAAAAAAGCTCGACATTTGGGTACCTCACGAGCTCACTGAAAGAAACCTAATGAACCGTGTACTCATTTGTGATTCGTTATTACGACGTAATGAAACCGAACCATTTTTGAAGAAGCTGATAACTGGTGATGAAAAGTGGATCACGTACGACAAGAACGTGCGAAAAAGGTCGTGGTCAAAGGCCGGTCAGGCTTCACAGACTGTGGCGAAACCCGGGTTAACTCGCAACAAGGTGATGCTGTGTGTGTGGTGGGATTGGAAGGGCATTATTCATTATGAGCTGTTACCACCAGGCAGGACCATCGATTCTGAACTCTACTGCGAACAACTGATGAGATTAAAGCAAGAATTTGAGAGAAAGCGGCCGGAATTAATCAACAGAAGGGGTGTGGTTTTTCATCATGATAACGCTAGACCTCACACATCTTTAGCCACTCAGCAAAAATTAAGAGAGTTTGGCTGGGAGGTGTTAATGCATCCGCCGTATAGTCCTGACCTTGCACCTTTAGATTTCCACCTGTTTCGGTCTCTTCAGAATTCTTTAGGCAGTGTCAGGTTAACATCACGAGAGGACTGCCAAAACCACTTGTCGCGGTATTTTGACCAGAAGTCCCAAAATTTCTATAGCAATGGGATCATGTCCCTACCTACAAGATGGCAAAAAGTTATCGAACAAAATGGTACCTACATACTTTAGTTAAATGTAAGTAAACTATATAAAAAATTTTTAAATTTTCTTAAAAAATGCGAAGAAACTTTTTCCCCAACCTATTAATACGATCTTCGTAAGCGCGGCAGTATGTGGACCAGATTTACTGATCTCGAATGTCGCTGCTGAATAAAATTTAAATAAAACGAATCCTTAAACTGTAATGTTTTATTATCGTTAATTACATTATAATAATATAGTTGAAGGCGGAAGGCATTATTTATTAAAACGCTACATATTAAAACTACCATCCATTGACATCGTTTTGACTATTAATGATGACAAAGACAGTAAACTAGATCCAATAGAAGAAAATGGAGATGCTGTGCATAACTCCAAGACAGATAATGACGTCAGATTATTATGGAAAGATCTACTATACGGAGATAAATCAAGCCTTTCTTCCCTAAGGGGTAGGCAGAGGTTGTTATAATATAACACCCGTATTTCGCCAGCTTATTTCGGGTCCCATGTAGGTACCTCTTACATAGGGACTATTGCCATTCACCGCGAAATTAAATCACTGAAATCTGGTAAATGATGCACCAGGAACGCTGCTTTCCTCGTTATATCATAACTATTCCAATACCCGGCACACAAGTTGACTAATGCGAAGCGCAGTAAAACGTTTTCAGGTATTAATTGAGGTTCTGTATGAGGTGCGACCTGTGTCTGTAACCATAGCAACGTAGGGATACCAACTTCTGCCGGTTCAAAATTTAGTTATGACACTTTTTCTTCCAATGAACCTGATGAAATGAACCAACTTACGTGCCGGGAAATATAGTCGCCTGGTACGACACCCACAAGACAGGCAGAGGTGGTGACAATTGACAACATTTCAAAAATTACAACCCCCCTAAATAAAAATACCGTTTCTTTATTTACCAATCCAAACTTCGAAAATATTTTTTTACATTTTTTTCTTACTTAATTACAGAGAACAAAAATAAAATCTAAAAAACTGAAAAATCAATATCATGTCTGTCAGTCATGAATCAAATTGTCGATTGTCATTAATTGTCGTCATCGAAAATAACATTAATAAAGTAACAATAAATTTGAAATCGTTCTTCTTTCGACTTTAATTTTAATTAATTTAAAACGTATTTTACTTGAAAATTAATTTCAAACATTTCAAATAATATGTTTTTACTTTTGCCACCGGAAACGCCAGATTGCCACTTCGCCATTTTTTCCTAACTGTGACGTCATTTGGCGCTTCTGTTTAGAATGACCGGAATTTTAATCATGATTTTTTGTATGGAAACGACGGAATTCAGAAAAAAAAAAAATATGGGTGTCTTCATTTTCTGTCGAATTTCATATAACATTATAATAAAAGTATGTTGAAAAAATTAAATGTTGTCTATTTATATTATTAATTCTTTCTATTCTATTCTATTCGCCGTCAACACTCGGCTCAAACTCCATTTATTTCCAAACAGTGTCTTCTATCCAGTCAAGGAAGCTGGACACCCTAGTGTAGACTCCAGGCAGGTTGGGCAGTGCGCAGCCTATGCCGAAAGACGTCACCCCGATGACATAGTGCATGTGTCGGCAGTATACTTGACACCTGATTGCGAAATAAAAAAATATTGATTTTTAATTGAACATTATAATATAAAATTTTATTGATTTAAAATTTTTAATTCAGACTAACTGTTCTGTGCCCCGCGGTATTGGTATTGGAATCTGCAGAGGACCTCCGGAATCACCCTGTAACAAATTAAATTCACTGATATGAAGGCAATGACAATATTTTTAGTTTTTTTTACAGTTGTGGCGACAATTTTACTAATAATGGGTAACTTTATTAGCTAAACTAGTTTAGTTTTGGCTCAACACCAATAATTATTATCGACCTATTCCTACGTGGTGAAATGGCTCAATAAAAATACCTCTGTAACCAATAAATTTAAAATACTGCTTCGGTTTGTTTTCCTATCTCTATTCATTTATGTAAGCTTAATACCTACTAAATTTTTTTTTATATTATAACTTTCCATTTCCGCATATTCTATTTTATCTGATACTATGTCAATGACATTGCTATTGACTGGAACAATATAAAAGGATATAGGTCGACTCGAAGAAGGAAAACCGAAAGCGAAAACAAGTTACTTATGCGAGAAATTTATAGACAACTCGCAGAAATAAATAATGGAACTGGTGAACTATTTAGTCAAAATACTGTAAGGACTCCCCGTTTCCGGGTCGGTCCTAGGCGAATGAATCAGGGCCGTATTCAGGATAGGTCAGTCATTTCAAAAGTTTATTGGGCACACGCATTGAATACATCTTTACCAAAAGTATAAGAGAAATAAAATATATTGGAATAAGTTTCTATTACATGTAAGTATTTTTTTATGAGCAGAACTATGCAGTTCTGGTTTAATACTAAGGGCCGGTTTTTTGATGCATAGTTAACTCAACCAATTGTTAAAAATTTTTACTAATGGATAAATACATACATACATATATAAATCACGCCTATATCCCCGAAAGGGTAAGCAGAGGTGAATTAGCACCCACGTTTCGCTAATTATGTTAGGTCCCATGTAATAGGTGGCGAGCATATTGCCATTTATCGGGCACAAAAGTCGCAGTACATTGCAAGGTGATATAAGAGGAACGCTGCTGCCCATTCCTCATGAATGATTTATCCTTAGTCGCCTTGTACGACACCCACGGGAGAGATTTGGGGTGGTGACAATTGTATTCTACTCTGCCGTCACCACACGGCATGGATAAATAGCAGTCTGATATTAAATCATTAGTAACAATTTTAGTAACTAATGTTACTAACGGTTCAATATCAGTCAGATTTACTAATGGGTAAATATCAGTCTGATATTTTAACATTAGTAACAATTTTTAACAATTGGTTGGGTTAACTATGCATCAAAAAACCGGGCCTAGTAATCATAAATATTATAGGCCTATTGCCATTGACACAGGCCATTATCCTTACATTCTTCCATTCATAGGGAAGGCCTGGGCGCCAGCAGTGGGGGACATTAAAAAGGCTGGTGATGATGATGATGAATGTTGCAAAATATTTATTGACTTGCGTCTATGTTATGTCCATTTATTAATTTCAATCTTTATTGATCTTTATATTATTGCTTGATAACAATTGTTAGAAAACGTGAACTTAATAGTGGACTTTCCTATAAGTGGAAACTTTTAATTGGCCTTCAGACCTTTATATTTATTTAAATTGTTATATTTTACTGTTAAAGAGCCTAGCTGTAAGTTTGCCTAAAGTTGTAAAAATAAAAATAAAATAAAATAATGCTAAAAGCATTCTCTCCTAGTCTTCTTCTTCTCCCTGCCCTGTTCCCAGTCTATCTGGGGTCGGCGCAGTATGTTTCCTCTTCCATTCATATGTCAGACGTCATCAAGCCATCCAATCCCTTTTGAATCATATCATCCATCCCACCGTAATGGTGTTAGTGATGAATGAAAAAGCATTCTCTCCCAGTCAACCATAAAAAATATATTTAGGGCTATAAATATATAAATTATCCACCTGACAAGCGTCAGCTCCGCCTGCCAGCTTCCCAGCGCACAGTTGATCCTCCTGCATACCACACCAGTGACGGTTGCAAGATGGCCGGAGAAAGTCGTCGCATTGCTTCGAGGTGAGAACATCTAGTTCGACAACCTGTAGTATCGGCGAGGTGGTGCGAGTAACTGAAAACGGTTATAATTTTGATGGAAAAAGGTGACGAACTTCCATGACGGTCTGGGAGCGAAAAATATGTTTCGGCGCAGCTCGCCCCTTGGAACTTGCTCGTAACTCCCCAAGTGTATGGAAAAAGGTGATGAACTTCCATGTGAGTCTGGGAGCGAAAAATAGGTTACGGCTCAGCTCGCCCTTTGGATCTTGCCCTTAAATCCCTTAGTATATGGAAAAAGGTGATAAACTTCCATGACGGTCTGGGAGCGAAAAATAGGTTTCGGCTCAGCTCGTCCTTTGGCTTTTGTCCTTAAATCCCCAAGTTTATAGAAAAAGGTGATGAACTTCCATGGCGGTCTGGGAGAGAAAAATAGGTTACGGCTCAGCTCGCCCAAGTAATTAAAGTAATTGCCCAAGTGTATTAACTCGCCCACTTGAAAATTGGATTACTCAAATCGCCCCCAATTGTTAGCAAGTACAAAACGTAGAATATGCCAGTCCTCTGACTCACCCCCGGATGTGATTAAAGTCGGCTAACTGCCGCACTCACTGCCGCACTCAGAGACGTCAATTAACTTTAATGAGTATTTAATGTCAAAATTTTTCATTCAAATCTAGACCATAGACCCGGCAAGAATAGCGACTAGTTTTGAATTGTCATTTTATGACGTTAAGTACTCATTAACGTTATTTTTCGTCTCTGAGTGCGGCAGTAAGTCAAATAACGTTAATGAGTACTTAACGTCAAAAAATGACAATTCAAAACTAGCCGCTATTCTTGCCTTGCATGGTCTAGATTTCAATGAAAATACTCATTAAAGTTAATTGACGTCTCTGAGTGCGGCAGTAAGATACCTAATCACTTTAGGCATCCAAATGGTGGCGGGCAAACCACCAATAACAGCATACCTACCCAAAGAGAGTTGGTTCATTTTTTTTCATTCACATCCTAATCGCTCTCTCTGTTTATCGGTCTCTCGATATGGTTACTTTCATTCCTAATCTAAGCGATCTGACCATTCCAATCCGGCCGTCTAATGAATGGAAGAGGAAATCCGCTTATATGGTGCAACATTGACGTAATTCTAAAATGTCGTGTTTTTACAGGAGTAGAAATGAATTTTACTTTTTAAATTAATATTATCTAACAAAAATTGTATTTTCGCCATTGTTGCTCCAAATGAGCGATATTATGCCGATCTCAAATAAACTGGGAAGCAGGTCGAAAGATTATTCATACATATATACAAAAATAAATCACGCCTATATCCCCGAAGGGGTAGGCAGAGGTAAACTAGCACCCACGTTTCGCCAATTATCTTAGGACCCATGTAATAGGTGGCGAGTCTATTGCCATATATCGGGCACAAAAGTCGCAGTAAATTCCTAGGTGGTACAAGAGGAACGCTGCTGCCCATTCCTCATCCATTACTGTTTTATCCTTGGTCGCCTTGTTCGACACCCACGGGAGAGATTTGGGATGGTGACATTTGTATTCTACTCTGCCGTCACCACACGGCTTCCGCCGGAAGATTATGATTTCTAGAATATCTAAGTATAATGGCCGAATCTATCTGTAGGCCAAGAGGTCCCGGGTTCGAATCCTAGCTGGTAGGGACTAATTTTGTGATGAATACAGATATTTGTTCCCAGGTAATGGTTGTTTATGTAGTATATTTTCAATATTTATTGAAGTAATCATTATGTGTTTTTTAAAATTTGTCCGTCATCTCTAGTATCCATAACACAAGAGCGTATGCTACTAACTTTGGGCTTGATGATTGGTGTGAGTGTAAAAAAAATATTGTGCTTGTAAACTGTGTTTCACGTTTCGTCCAAGAGATATAGAAATTTCTTATCTTTAGTTACCTGTTTCAACCACGCCCCATCCCGTCATATTGGCTTTCAGACCTATGAGCTTTTTACCATCAGCACTATATAGGCACGCCGGATGAACTTGGGGAGTGAGAGTGACTTTTCCCACCAATTCGATCAGAGCAATGTCAAAATATTTCTTAGGCGGATCATATTTCGGATGATTGATAACTCTCAAGATCGTCAAATCCTGGTGTTGAATGGGAAATCCATATTTATCTTGGTCCTGAAATGAAATATTGTGTTGTTGATAATGTCACTTTCGGGAAGCCAGGCAACATTTTTGTTTTAAGCTATAACAACAAGAGCCTTAAAACTTTTATCTCTATTACAGCTTGCTTTAAAATCTTCACGTCTTCAATTATCATTAGGTACTCAGGATTTTGTAAATTTACAACATTCCTTCATGATTCATATTTAATTTGGTTGATGCCACTATGGCATCTGAACACTTATGAATTTCGTCACAATAATAATATAATAAACAATATATAATTGTCACACACAATACTAATTCTTAGGCGCATCTACCTATTGTCATGTATGGATCGGAATGTTTGGCTGTAAAAATGACGGAAGTAAGAAAATTGCACGCATCAGAGATGAGAATGTTAAGATTGATGTGATGAGGGTCAAAAATAAATAGATAAGATAAGAAATAAGTCTGAAAGTGGCGCAAGTAACAGATAAGTTGAAAGGGAGCTGCTTAGCTTGGTATGGACATATTAATAAGAGACGGAATGCCATAAATGTGACTAAATAGTTATGGACATGAATGTTGAAAGATGGATGGATTGTGTGAGGTAGGATATGAAGATGATGGGTGTATATGAGGAGACAACGAGTAACAGAAGGACAGAAGAAAGAAGACATGCTAGCCTGACCGCAATAGGATGGCATAAGGGCAGAGGAATGGTGATGGCTGAATACCACATAAATGATGTCGTTGGTAAGTACTGAGTAATAAAGCTTTCGTCTGTTTAATATGAAACTGGCGGTACTATGTCATAATGTTTTATATTAGAGAACAAAATTATATTGGTACGAAATTATAGGGAATTTTTGTTTTAACTAACACAACATTCAACGAGAGTTGATTTAAAAATTCTTACCAAAATATTGGTGTCAGCAAATCTGACGATCTTAGGCTCGAGTTCGGCAACGCTTGCGTCTCTGTCTGAAGCCTTGGAGCAGTGACCGGCGGTTAATACAAACTTCTTGCTGATTAAAGAACCGCCGCATTTAAAAATCCACCCTCCTCCCGAAGACCTCCAACCTACAGCACCCTAGGACAAAATAACATATTGGGGAAAAAGTCTTTTCGCATTATAGTATGTATAAACTTGTAATAAAATCTCTTTGGCTATACTATTTGTATCTGGCTGGTTTTGGTATCATTGAAAGTTTAAATTTTAAAGAACATAATTCCAAATTCAAATTAGGAAAATGTGTGATTTTCATTTGTTTTTCGTACCGCCAAGATGAGTGACTCTAATGAAGAAATTCGATACATTTTAAAATTTGTCTACAAAAAAGGTAAAAATGCAACGCAAGCCGCAAAAAAAAATTGCGATGTTTATGGACCTAGTGCAGTGTCTGTGAGAGTAGCACAAATTTGGTTTAAGCGTTTTCAGTCCGGAAATTTTGATGTCAAAGATGCACGTCGCTCTGGTCGCCCTATTACAGATAAAATGGATGCCATTTTTGAAAAAGTGTAGCAAGATCGGCATGTCAGTAGTTACGACGTAGCTGAAGAACTGGGAATTGACCACAAAACAGTTTTGGCGCATTTGAAAAAAACTGGGTACACAAAAAAGCTCGACATTTGGGTACCTCACGAGCTCACTGAAAGAAACCTAATGAACCGTGTACTCATTTGTGATTCTTTATTACGACGTAATGAAACCGAACCATTTTTGAAGAAGCTGATAACTGGTGATGAAAAGTGGATCACGTACGACAAGAACGTGCGAAAAAGGTCGTGGTCAAAGGCCGGTCAGGCTTCACAGACTGTGGCGAAACCCGGGTTAACTCGCAACAAGGTGATGCTGTGTGTGTGGTGGGATTGGAAGGGCATTATTCATTATGAGCTATTACCACTAGGCAGGACCATCGATTCTGAACTCTACTGCGAACAACTGATGAGATTAAAGCAAGAAGTTGAGAGAAAGCGGCCGGAATTAATCAACAGAAGGGGTGTGGTTTTTCATCATGATAACGCTAGACCTCACACATCTTTAGCCACTCAGCAAAAATTAAGAGAGTTTGGCTGGGAGGTGTTAATGCATCCGCCGTATAGTCCTGACCTTGCACCTTCAGATTTCCACCTGTTTCGGTCTCTTCAGAATTCTCTAGGCAGTGTCAGGTTAACATCACGAGAGGACTGCCAAAACCACTTGTCGTGGTATTTTGACCAGAAGTCCCAAAATTTCTATAGCAATGGGATCATGTCCCTACCTACAAGATGGCAAAAAGTTATCGAACAAAATGGTACCTACATACTTTAGTTAAATGTAAATAAACCATATTAAAAAATGTTTTGAATTTTCTTAAAAATGCGAAGAAACTTTTTCTCCAACCTATTACATACATAAATCACACCTATATCCCCGAAGGGGCACGAAGGGGCACTGAACTAGCACCCACGCTTCGCCAATTATGTTAGGTCCCAGGTAACAGGTGGCGAGCCTATTGCCATTTATCGGGCACAAAAGTCGCAGTACATTAGTATTAGTACTAGGTGGTATAAGAAGAACGCTGCTGCTCATTCCTCATCACTGATTTATCCTTAGTCGCCTTGTACGACACCCACGTAACAGATTTGGGGAGGTGACAATTGTATTCTACTCTGCCGTCACCACACGGCTTTACACACAACAAAATAACAATACATTGTATACCAAGGGCGATAAAACAAAGAATATCTCAGACCGCAAGTATTTGATAAATATGCGATCTGAGGATTTCTTTTTTAACGCCCGAGGTAAAATCAAAGTTTTATGTCGCCCCCTGAACAGGAAGTGGGATTTCGTATGCGTAGCGGGCGAAAAAGTCTACTTTATGGTCAGGCGTAAAATAACAGCTTTTTAACATAGGATGATTCGACTGTATTTTTGGAACCAACCCAATCACGCACAGAATAGACTGGGGTTTTTGCTATGCACATATTGCACATTTCTTGAATCAATATTTCATGACTCATCTATAAATTCTATGTCACGGTCCCTATTATCGCTCTCATAGTCATCAAAGTCTCGTTAACAAAAAGTACCTTTTTGGCCTTTGATTGGTCCTACCTAGTATTCGTCATCTAACCTAGTGCCATTGGCCCTTGAACTCAATGTCTTTATTTATTTAGACAATTTGTGAGATTATTTTCTAAAAAACATAATATTCGTTCTAGTAAAATTCTAAAAAGCATTTCATTTGGTTCCATTCGTTCTGGTAAACGTGTAAAAGCTGATTCCCGAATTTCGATGAGGCTATCGTTCTTAGCACAAGAGTGACAATCAATCAGAAAAGTATTAGTTTTGTTGTAACCAACTTGTCGTTTCACATGATGGCCACATTCCGTATTGTGGCTAATTCTACGCTCTGGCTATAATGACGATGGCAAGATCAAAATATGCTGAGACATAATAACAGTTTAACTATAATAATTATACCATGCTTTGACACAGATTGTGAATCTTACTATTTATTCAGACACAGTATATCTTCGGCTATGGTTTTGACTCAAAGCTCATAAATCTTTCTTATAGTTTAATTTGGATCTTACCATATGTGGGTATTCTCCCGTTAAAGCAGGCACGCCACCAACGCCTGCTGCGACGAAAACGCCTTCCCCATTCTGATGATTTTTCTTGTATTGTTCACCTGAAATCAGTTCAGTCTTAATTGTTGTTCGTATCTACTTCTTTCTTTCTTCGTTCTTATAATACAGTTTTTTCTTCTTTATTATTCTTTTTGATACCCAAACTATATCTTTTATGATAATTGACTTTTGTCATATTACTACAATGTTTGCTAGGCAATTGAACGTTATAAACGGGATGATTGGGTAAACATAAGAATTCTTGAAGATTATTTGAGTCTGTCGTATTTTAAATAATTAAAACTTGATTAGTGTCTATGCTGGCCCTAAAATTTATTAATAAAGATTTTATTTATTTATTATTTATTTTATTTATTGTGTCTGCCTGCTGCTAAGCTGCATCCAATTATCCATTAAAATTGTGATCTAGCCTATTGTTTGTAGATGACTTACATAACTGATCGCGCCTAGTTCTGTCTTCTGTATCCTTTATTCTCCAAATGTATTCGTAGCATTCTGAAATATACAATACAGAAACATCATTCAATGTTAAACAGAGACCGTATTCATAATAATAATAAACTGCCAAGGTTGGCTTTAAATTTATTTTAAGTTTAAGTTGATGATGCTTTATTCACTGCTTCAAGCATATTATTATTACAACCCGTTTCATACATATATCAGGTCGATTAATCCCCGAGGGAGTACGCACAGATGTATTGACACTTTTCATTCGAGTATTAGTTAGTCAATGTGGATGCTGTTAGACAAAGGCTAAGTCATGAGTATCCGAACGGAAAAGACTAGGTATGCGTATATGTATGTATAAAATATCGGAGCGAAAATTTTATGCATTCCTATTGGCTAATATTTCTACGTTTCTTAGCTCCGCATCAATGGATAGACAGCCTTAGGTGCTTGCTTTATTCTACCTGAGTCCGTAATACTTACTTACGTCGCTGATTCTTCTTCCGGGAGCAGTAAAATCCGGCAGTGGCGGCAGTACAATGTCACAGGGATTTTGTACAGTGTTTGAGTCATCGATTTTAGTGATGCTTTCATTTGAGTATCTCTGAAAGCATAGACATTACGCCTGTTAGATGTGAGCAGTTTCAGAGCGCAGATCTGATCTTTATTGGTTATTGCTAAGAAGGACTTTCAAGGGGCCTATACTCAGTAGATTGATGAAATATGCACAATTCAGCTCAAAAATAAATTCTTAGTAGTAATTAAGAAAGGCCGTGTGGTGACGGCAGAGTAGAATACAATTGTCACCACCCCAAATCTCTCCCGTGGGTGTCGTACAAGGCGACTAAGGATAAATCAGTGATGAGGAATGGGCAGCAGCGTTCCTCTTATACCACCTAACAATGTACCTACTGCGACTTTTATGCCCGATAAATGGCAATAGGCTCGCCACCTATTACATGGGACCTAATATAATTGGCGAAACGCGGGTGCTAGTTCACGTCTGCCTACCCCTTCGGGGATATAGGCGTGATTTATGTATGTAATTAAGAAAGATCGTACAGTATTACGAATGAGGCGCAAAAACTATGTGCATTTTTTTTCAATTAAAATACCCAGTAGATAATTCATTGCGTCGCCCTCTTCCTAGGGGCGATTGTTACAGATGACGCCTGTAGACCTTTCCCGGGTGGGGCAGAAAGGTTGATTTGGTTTGCACCGACCAGGCCGGCCTTGGGGCTTAAAGCAGTAGCGTTCCACCTCTTTCCCCGTGGAGGGTTGCCCTTTCACATCTTTTACTCAACAACGGACAAAAACAAGCCTTAATGACACGAGATGTTTAGTATAGTTCAAGTTTTCCTCATCATGAATCCAGCTCACAGAGGGGGAAGGGGGGTTATGATGATGATGATGGGAGTAATGGAGGCGGCCTGCAATAAAAACATTTTTGTCTCGTATAATTTTAGTGCACGGTCAGGGTTGGCAGAAGACTGAATTGGCTTGGTATGTAATCCTGATAAGTGGCGACTTAGGCTAGCTTTGATAAAGTAGTTCATATTCATTAAAGATTTTACCAATTCTTCTGTGCCGTCTGCGGGGGCTGTACCCCATATCCATTTGTCTTCTTGCTGAAAATAAAACACAGTCTTAGGTATTACCACAAGTAGACAGTATGAATAGCTTAAGTTAATTAAATATTTATGTATTTATTTTTAACCCACTAATGGTATAAAATAGAATTGTGATAATTCACTAATTTACTAGAGCGATCTTCCAACAGAATACGCCGACATTCTATACCGCAATACAGGTGATGATGTGATAACTGTTGGTATGTAATGTAGTACAAAGATTAGGGTGATCAAAATTGAGGTATTTATTATAAATCACAAAACTATTTAGTACAAAATATGTCCGCAAATAAAGTCGTTAAAATTTGTAGCATTTGAGAGAGTTTATGGCATATAATTATGTGGCAGTAATTTATGCTATTATAGAATTAGTAAATATGCTAGGCTGTTGATTGAACGGCTAATTATGCTAGTACGCTGCGACATATATCATTGGAGACGATATTTTATTTCTGAGCGTTTCGATGAGATTTTCTTTTAGGGTGAGTTGCATTTGTTATAATTTTGATGGAATCGAAATTATTCAAAACCATTTGCCGGCTGTAAAGCCTAAGCCGAAACCTTGGATTGGAATCATGCTATCCTAATACTCTCTCCGTTACACTTTTCTATAAAATACTTCATATTATACTAATACACATACATAAATCACGCCTATATCCCCGAAGGGGTAGACAGAGGTGAACTAGCACCCAAGTTTCGCCAATTATGTTAAGGTGGCGAGCCTATTGCCATTTATCGGGCACAAAAGTCGCAGTACATTGCTGGGCAGTATAAGAGGAACGCTGCTGCCCATTCTTCAGCAATGATTTATCCTTAGTCACCTTGTACGACACCCACGGGAGGGAGGTTTTGGGTGGTGACAATTGTATTCTACTTTGCCGTCACCACACGGCATAAAGTATACTAATACTTTATATTAATATCACTAGCACCTTTCCAGTGCAATGGATGATATTATTATGAATTGAAGGGGTGTGGAGTGCCCGATAGCGTCTGACCAATATGAATGGAAGAGGAAACGTACTGAGTAGTCCTCATGTCCTGATAACAGTCCAGTAGGCCTATTCGCTAACTTTTTTTGACAGTTGAAAGTGATGATCACCGAACTATTTACTTATCCATTACTGTTTTCACAGGTACACTTAGCCGTGTGGTGCGGCAGAGTAGAATACAATTGTCACCACCCCAAGTCTCTCCCGTGGGTGTCGTACAAGGCGACTAAGGATAAATCAGCGATGAGGAATGGGCAGCAGCGTTCCTCTTATACCACCTAGCAATAGTACTGTCTTTTGTGCCCGATAAATGGCAATAGGCTCGCCACCTATTACATGGGACCTAACATAAATGGCGAAATGTGGATCACCTCTGCCTACCCCTTCGGGGATATAGGCGTGATTTATGTATGTATGTATGCATGTTTTCACAGGACAAGTGTCACAATAGCGTTATAGTAAAGTGGTAATGGATCAGTGATTATCACTCTCAAGTGACAAAAAATGTTAGCGAATAGGCCTACTGGGTCCATACAAAAGTATGAAACTGACGTTTTGTTTTGTCTGTAATGAGTCAGTTTCTACTTTTGTTTTCTATGCGCTCAAATAGATAAGCCACTTGGCTAGGCCCTCAGGCCACTCAGAGACATCAATTAACTTTAATGAGTACTTAACGTCAAAAAAGACAATTCAAAACTAGTTTTTATTCTTGTCAGGTCGCTGGTCTAAATTTAAATGAAAATTTTGGACATTAAGTACTCATTAAAGTTATTTGACGTCTCTGAGTGCGGCAGTAAGTCTTTATCATAATCAAGTAAAACCGTTCTGAACAGTCACCAACCGCAGGTGGAGTACCGTGAGTGCAGTAGGTACTTACCGCTTAAAATTAATTAAAAGAGCCTATCCAGACGAGGCGATTTATACGCGAATTCTTCTACGTTTAATATACAACGCCGTTAGTGTGCTGCATTATTCTACTAATACTGCTTATTAGCGAGCAATGTGTAACGAAACGCGTCCCACTCACGCGTGCCTATGAATAGATTTTTAATGTGCTGCTTAGGTTTCTGATGGCATTCACGTTTATTAGTTATTGTACGAGGAAATTTCGTTCGAATTATCCTGACAGCGAACTGACGTAATGTTTCTGAGACGCATTCGCGCATACAGAATTGTCTACTGACATAACTTTTGAACATACATATATACATACATAAACCATGCCTAGATCCCCAAAAAAATAAAGAGGTGCATATACCCACGTTTCGCTAATTAAGTCCCATTTACTTGGTGGCGAGCCTATTCTCATTTATCGGGCACGTAATTCGCAGTATTTTGAAAGGTTATTATAATATACGAGGAACGCTGCAGCCCATTACACAGCCCTCTCTTAATCTTTGTACCGCAGCGGAAGGATAGATCGGGGGTTGTGACAGACTACTCTGCCAAAAAGTGACAACGTCAGATTAAAGCACTTTTTAAGCAAAACAAGCCTTTAGCACTTTTTTGTAATAATACCGGTAATCGTTTTTAATTTTCTCTGATTTTATGGGAAAAGATTGTCTCTGCCTCAACGGGAACTTATCTCTACCTCTGTTCCTCTTTTTTAAATTGGTCTATATGTAGTTTTCTCTACTATTGACAACTTGATGAATTAGAAAACTACATACATACATACATACATAAATCACGCCTATATCCCCGGAAGGGTAGGCAGAGGTGAATTAGCACCCACATTTCGCCAATTATGTTAGGTCCCATGTAATAGGTGGCGAGCCTATTGCCATTTATCGGGCACAAAAGTCCCAGTACATTGCAAGGCGATATAAGAGGAACGCTGCTGCCCATTCCTCACGACTGATTTATCCTTAGTCGCCTTGTACGACACCCACGGAAGAGATTTGGGGTGGTGACAATTGTATTCTACTCTGCCGTCACCACACGGCATTACGGCAATTAAAAAACTGCTGCCTGCTTACCCTCTTTTGACGAATACTCGAACCTTTAACTTGTGTTGTTGCTGAAATATAATTTAGTCTATCAATGTCGTTGGCGAGCATAATTGGAAAGTGCTAATGTTCATCATTACTTATATTTGTATCGCGAATGGACAGCTACTTCTACGTAGGCAAAGGGTGAATTAAACACCCATTTTTCGCTAATCAGGTCTGGTCCAATGTAATATACAGTGAGCCTATTGCAATCTAACAGGCACATTAATCGCAGTATATTGCTATGTGGTATAAGAGGAATGCTGCTTAACAACTCATAAATAAAAGGAATAACTCATTGTCTTTACCCTTATGGGTCCCAAAGTTATATCTACAGTTAAAAGCTTACTAAAGTTGAGTTGCCAGGCATTTTTATTATTTACGATAAATAACAGAAGTTGCTAAGCAACTTAATTGTAGTAGGTACGTCTATCCTCAACCGTTGATAGAATACTAGGACCCGCCTTTATACAAATGTGTGATACACGTAATATTATGCAAGCAAACATTTAAATTAATGCAGTTTAAACGGATAGCGTTATTATTGAAATATTGTAATATAATGCGAATAATGTTAACTTTCTTCCCTATTTTCTGTATAGTGTGATACATACCTGCAACTAAGAATAAATACGCAAATAAAACACGATCCATGTCTTCAAGTTCGTCTCTGTCACATAACAACACTGTGTATTTTACAACTTAATATTACACCGCGTTCGATTACAAGGAGAGTCTCGCGAGGAATGACACAAAAACTGGATTCATAATGGCCCAGCAAAGAGTATTGCACTGTGACGGAGTACAGAACAAGCTCCTACTGCATAAACGGCTGATAATATTTGCGAAGCTTTTGTTTCCAACTGTGCCTGGTACCGTGTGGTGACGGCAAAGTAGAATACAATTATTGTCACCACGCCGAATCTCTCCCGTGGGTGTCGTACAAGACGACTAAGGATAAAACAGTGATGAGGAATGGGCAGCGGCGTTCCTCTTATATCACGTAGCAATATACTGCGACTTTTGTGCCCGATAAATGGCAATAGGCTCGCCACCTATTACATGGGACCTAACATAATTCGCGAAACGTCGGTGTTAATTCACCTCTTCCTACCCCTTCGGGGATATAGGCGTGATTTATGTATGTGTATGTATGTTGTTTTAAACTGGGAAGGTGAGAACGTCTTCTCAAGGGCTCTGCCAAGAATAATCCCCGAATACAGAAACGCTACTCAAATTTTGAGCACTACTTATAAAGTTAAGTGGAAAATACCTAGCAGAATTTGTACGAAAAACGTCAATTTTGACATTACTTAAATGCTAAGCAGCACTCCAATTTTGAGTACCTAGCGTTTCCTTATACGGAGGTTTGGGTTGTTGTTTAGGTATACGTTTTTAATTTGTACTGCAGTATCAAGAATCATTCGAAGTACTAGGATACATACAAACACCTTGTCGAAGCTACCCGAAACCGTCGCGGTACGTGTTTAAGGACCTTTTCAGTGTTTTAGGTGGAGAGTTTTTGTTATGTTAATTTTTTTGTTTCTTTTTGAGTCGGTTCTTTTTTGTTAAAAAATATTTTTGTCTTTGTAGTAAATCTTCTAACATTTATATTATAATGTTCAAGTAAAAATCAAAATTTATATCAGCTAATTTGTCGCGTATTTAATCAAATATTATGAATTATTTCGTTTCACAAAAAAACTATGATTATTGAAGGCATGTTATTATTAGTATTAAAGGGACTCCTAAAAGTTCAGTTTCGTTGGTCAAATCAAAACAGATATACTTTTATAGAATAGGCAGACTTTGAAAAACGGGCCTAAAGAAAACTATTTGAGCATTTTTTTTTAAATTTTAATTCATTCAAACAATATCCTATCCTTACATTGGATGGGTTCCAACAAAGTTTAAGCCGGGTAAAAAAGGAAGTAGGCTAAAGAAATATAACTGCAGTCCGGCTTTTTAGTTGGAGAATGGAATGGTTGGAACGCAAACTATTAAAAGTTCTTTTTATTTTTCGTATAATACACAAAGAAACTTTAAAAGACTGTTGATATTTACATATTACATTTACAATTTATACGAAATGCTAAGGAATAGGTGACTGAACACTTACTTCAGGTCCCATGTAACAGGAGGCGAGCCTTTTGCCAACTAAAGGGCCTAAGTCGCAGAATATTATTAGGTGGTATCGGAGGAACACAATTGCTGCCCATTACTCATTACTTTATCCTCAGTCGCCTTGTACGATACCCGTGGGAGAGATGCGGGGTGGAGACTATAGTATTCTGCTCTGTCGTCACCTTATGGATAATTAGAATTTGAATAATTATTATCAAACAGGTTTCACATTAGTAAACTATTATAAATAAAACTGCTCCTTATAATTATGATTATCCTTACTTAGGGCCTGTTTCACAATTGACAAGTAAGTTCGAAGTAGCTTTCTGTTTATTTGACATAATAACATAGTGGGAGGGTAGGCTTTAAAACATACAGACAGTAAAAATAAGACTCCGCATTTTACAATTATTTATTAATTAATTACAGTGAATTTTTTGCAATTGTTGCTGTTATATAAGTATGCATTAGTTGCAATAAATACCTGCTAGTGTTATCTCCTTCTCACCTGCACCACCACACATTTTATACCACATAATAATAATTATCCTACTAGCACTAATTAAGGATGGCATAAAGAGCTCTTTGGACACACTGGCTGACTCCTTCACTGCTCGGATGATAGCCTTTGAGAGCCAGCTCAAGAAAACTTCACCTCAGACGGCCACAATTGCTACCATCTCAGCCGAGTTTGAGAGCTTCCGTACCTTTATTCTGGAAGCTCTTAGGAACCTTGAAAAGCAGGTATCTTCTTTGGCACTTGAGTGTGACAGCTTGGAGATACGTAGCCGTCGCAATATGCTTCTCCTACATGGTGTTCCTGAGGCTGATGGTGGGGATGTTACTCGTGACGTACTCAATGTGGTGGCCAAGCATCTATGCATTCCACAATTCAACGGGGATGATGTGGTCCGGGTTTCTCGCTTGGGGCGGGAAGTACTTGACAAGCCACGTGCAGTCTTGATAAAGTTCTCATCGGATACTGTACGTGACAAGGTCTGGTTTGCCAAGTCCAAGTTTAAGGGCTCCGGTATCACAGTATCCGAATTCCTGACGAGATATCGACACCAGATTTTTTCCGCTGCTCGAGGACGTCTTGGAGTCAACAGATGTTGGACATTTGAGGGCCGTATTATTGCTCTTGGCAAGGATGGAAAGCGTGCCAGGATTGCCTCGATGGCTGATATAGACAGATTATGTGAACCATCAACTTCGACTATGGCTGCGAGTACACCCAATACCGGCGGAGCTAGTGCCAGTGGGGTTGTCGCGCCTGGTGTAACTGTACCCGATCCTAGGCGTAAGCGGGCTGCATCTGCAAAGAGGAAATAAGCTAAGTTACAGCTATCATTGAATTGAAATTAACTCGCTAATTATACCCTGTGAATTGTTTTTATTTATTACGTTTTGTTAGTGTTGAACTGAGCTCAATCGAATGGATTACTTACCTAGCAAATTGTCATTCAGTCTACCTTTTCTTCTCATGTGAACTATACGTATGTACTCCCTTTCTTGATGTTACGTCTTTCATTCATACTTAAAAATGCCATGGTGAATATAAATAATATACAGTACACATACTTTGTGTTGCTTTGCGTAAGCGCATGTCTATTGTATTGTATTGTATTATAGTCTTGTATAGACAGAATTATATTAAACTTTATTTCGTTAGTTTGTGGGTAGGTTTTCTGTGCCTTCCAAAGAGTATATAATACACTACGTTTCTTTTACGTTCTTTTTTCTACGTGCCTTCTTTCAGTTTGTTGTACTTTGTTTGTCTGTCACTGTCCCATTGACAACTAATTTTTTTTGTTTGTTTTTAATTCTCTCTACTTAGGGAAGGCAAAGGAGTATAGCCTATTCAGTCTTATCTTCAAGTTTTCAAAATATTTTGTTATTTCTTTTCATTGATGCCATTTCAATGATATTTTTGGTTTAATTTAATTTTATTTTTATGTTGTCATATAATTATATCAGCTGGTTTTGTGTGTGTTTATTTCGTTTGTTGAGTAGTTTCTCTCAGATAATCTGTGGGTATTTATTGTTCATTAATATTTATTGTTTATTTTTTATTTCTTTATACATATTTTATACTTATTATTTTATATATTTTTATTTTTCTCGCATTTTTGTATTTAATATTGTTAATTATTATTAGTATATACATACTACTTATTTATTAGCATCACACCAATGAATTGCTCATTAGATGATAGTGACTTATTTTTTTCTTGTTCCTCTTCTGATACGTACTCTGATACTCAAAGTTCAGATCGTTCCTTATGTGAATGTCTGAAAGACTCCTTTTGCGATGCCGCGACGAACTTCAATGTAATTCATCTGAATGCCCAGAGTATACCGGCTCACTACCCGGATATGCTTGCGTCCTTTGACATTGATAATATACATGCGATCCTGATCTCCGAAACATTCCTTAATCCCAGCCTTAGTTCGACGTCCTATTCCCTACCTGGCTTCCAGTTAATCCGTAATGACCGTGTAAGTTCTTCACATGGTGGTGTTGCTATTTATCTTCGTTCCGGCATTTCTTATTCCATTCTATCTAAATCTCCCCAGCCACCTCCATCCAATTCCGCTGAGCATTTGTTCATAGATATCTCATTGCGTCACACTAAAATTCTCCTTGGTGTTTACTACAGTCCATCATTGAGGATTGATTACTTTCACTCATTTGAAGTATTGCTTGATAACTTTGCTTCGTCTTTCGAGCACGTTGTGATTATGGGTGACTTTAATACATGCCTCATCAAAAACGATAATCGTTCTAATAACCTTCTTTCAATTGTTAATTCTAGAAATTTACATATTCTTCCTACTAGTGAGACCCATCATTTTCCAAACTGCACACCATCACTTCTTGACTTAATGATAATATCTTCCCCTAACCATATACATAGATTTGGACAGCTTTCTGCGGATGCTTTTTCCTATCACGATTTGATTTACCTTTCCTACAGAATTCGTCCTCCTAAGGTCAGGGCCAGGGTTATGATGCATCGTAACTTTAGTAGCATTGATCTTGTAAAGCTGCGTGAAGATGCAACTAACCTGGACTGGTCGGTGGTTCATAATGAAGCGAGTGTTGACGGAAAGATTGAGTTATTTAACAATTTACTGATACAGCTATATGATATCCATGCTCCTATTCGACCAGTTAAAATGAAACACCTTCCAGCTCCGTGGCTTACCGATGATATACGGAAGTTAATGTTAAAAAGAGACAGGGCAAAATGTAAGTACAAATTTAACTCAAACACTGAAAGATTGGAAAAGTACACTCGCTTAAGAAATAAGTGTAATACGCTGGTTAGGGATGCTCAAAGACGTCATATACATAAATCCGTCGAAAATGGCGATCCTTCTAAAGTATGGAAATTCCTTAGGACCCTTGGTGTAGGTAAATCCAATAATGACTCTTTGAGTACACCCCTTGATATTGAGTTACTTAATAATCATTTCTCTTCGGTGTTTCCGATTGATCAGACTAGGAAATCCCAAACCATTAGTCGACTTTCAACTGCACCTTTTCCTGTTTTTACCTCTTTTAACTTTAATCAGTTTACGCAGTGTCATGTTGAGAGAGCCATTACCTCGATTTCGTCGAGTGCGGTTGGTGCTGATTCTGTTAGCCGGAATATGATCTTACCCTTAATTGATATCCTTACTCCAATCCTAAAACATATTCTGAATACGTCTATCTCCACAGGAGTATTTCCTTCCACTTGGAAAGCAGCTTACGTCATTCCTATTCCGAAAAAATCCAATCCTGCTACTTTCACCGATTACCGTCCTATCTCGATTCTACCCTTCCTGTCAAAAGTCCTTGAGAAACTCGTCTATAACCAATTGTTATCTTTCCTCAATAAAAATAACCTCCTCTCTCAATTCCAGTCTGGTTTTCGAGTTGGCCATAGCACAGCGACGACCCTTGTTAAAGTAACGGATGATATTCGACGAGGAATGGAGAACAAGCAACTCACGCTGCTGGCATTGCTAGATTTTAGCAATGCCTTTAATTCCGTTGACTATGATATTCTTGCTGCCATCATGCGTTCTCTCAACATATCTCCACTAGTGATGGACTGGTTTAAAAGTTACTTGCATGGACGTAAACAGCGTATCCGTATCGATGAGACTCATTCCGCCTGGACTGACATCCATGCTGGAGTCCCGCAGGGTAGTGTCTTATCTCCTTTGCTGTTTTCCATTTTTATTAACTCTGTAGCTGAATCCATCTCATGTTCATATCACATTTACGCCGATGATTTACAGATTTACACTCAAACTTCTATTTCGGATTTGCCAGCTGCTATTTCATCTTTAAACAGTAACCTTGGCGCTGTTGTGGAATGGAGTAAGGCTTTTGGTCTTACTCTAAATCCACATAAAACGCAGGCTATTATCATTGGGAGTCCATTTTTCATTAAATGTATTGACTTTAATTGTATTCCCTCAGTCATTTTGAGTGGTATACGAATCCCATATGAAAAGAGTGTAAAAAATCTCGGTATCATCCTGGACCAATGCTTAACATGGAAACCACAAGTTGATGAGATCAGTAGGAAGGTATTTGCAGCATATGGTTCATTCAGACGCCTCCGTAACTTTTTGCCGATCAGCACTAAAGTGAATCTTGCCCAATCACTGTTACTCTCTTTGCTGGATTATTCTGACGTATGTTATTGTGACCTTAATGAAGTACTCCTTGATAGGCTTGAGCGTCTGCAGAACCTATGTATAAGGTTTGTTTTTAACTTGCGTAAATTCGACCATGTGTCGCATTTTCGCACTAAACTAAATTGGCTTACTATCCGACGGCGGAGGGACTTACACGTTCTTACACTCCTCTATTCCATTCTTTTCCACCCGTCGTCACCGGGTTACCTTCGCAGCTTCTTTACATTTCATTCCTCTTCTTTAAGTCGCCCGTTGCGTTCTTTGTCCAATCTTACCCTTAACTTTCCTTTACATAGTACCAGTTTCTTTTCGTATTCCTTTTCCGTGCATGCTGTCAGGTTATGGAACTCTTTACCTGAAAGCATCAGACGAGCTCGCACCTTGGATTCTTTCAAGCGGTTAGTCACTAGCCATTTCCACCAAACCTCTATATAAGTAGTTTTAAGTACGTTCTTATGTTTAGCTGTCTATATTTAATGTATTTTATTTATTCGTTTTGTATTTATTTATTATTTAATTGCCCTTCTGATTTTTATATCTTTTCTATTATTCTATTACCAAGGTTGCCTGGAAGAGATTGCTTATAGCAATAAGGCCGCCTATTGTTCATGCATGTCCACTTTTCTTTGTACTGTTGTT
Organism: Cataclysta lemnata; assembly: GCA_963931975.1. Classification (NCBI taxonomy): domain Eukaryota; kingdom Metazoa; phylum Arthropoda; class Insecta; order Lepidoptera; family Crambidae; genus Cataclysta; species Cataclysta lemnata. The sequence goes on along the minus strand of OZ008353.1, from coordinate 12,462,967 downwards.
ATTTTCTCATTCTGTGTGTGTACAATAAAGAATATATAAATAAATAAATAAATAATATATTTCATAAAACAACTGTCAAATGATCTGCGACGTAAGCTAATAAGAGCTTATATCTTACTTGTCGATTGGGAAACAGGCCCTAAGGACCTGTTTTCAATTGAACTGCAAAGTAAGCTACTTCGAACTAACTTGTCGATTGTGAAACAGGCCCTAAGGGCCTGTTTGACATATATATAATAATTGACATATATTCCATATTACAACTGTCAAATGATCTGCGAAGTAAGCTACTTCGAACTTACTTGTCGATTGTAATTAATTATTAACAACGTAATTGGAAGTTGAGACTCCCAACCAATTTTTAATGCCCCACAGGTACCAGGAGCACATAACCTCAAGGAGCTAACTCCAGCTAAAGTCGGTTGCATTATAGACGTTTTACAAGCAAACTTGCACACTTAACTTGGACCGGCTCAGCGCAACAAGTGGCCTGCAATATGGAACGTCCTTTGTACTGCTATTGTACCATGCTTTCCTAGTAGTTCAATTATGATTTTATAAAAGTTTATGGAGCAATCAAGTGATGAAAACGCAGAAAAGGAAGCTAGTACAAAAACTTCATTTAAACTTCCCAAGTTTTTCATGTTAAGATTTCAACATTAAACTTATGAGATTCTCTTTCACTTTAATTTTTGTAGTCATATCATACTTAAAGGAGTCTAAAATAGAATGGTTCTGCTTGTATTTACAATTATAATTAGAGAAAAGTGATGCAAAAACCACGTTTGACTAACAGTATGGCATTTGAAAGTATCATTTACATATTATTTGCCTATCTGCTTTCTAATTGAGCAGCTCTAGCTAAAAATAAGGCTGTATTATTGGAATAAACAGGTGACGAATAGTAGGTCCTCGCATTAAGGTAAAGTCCCTTGCAGTAAACCCCCTTGTTGTGCAAATTGTAAATTGTGGAATAATTAATCAATGACTCAATAGTACAACTTTACCTTGCCTTAGTAGCAGACAATGAGTGAAATGTGACTCTAAACTAAATGTCTGTGTATTATGAACTTAATGTCTATTTCTTCTCCCTGGCCTGTTCTCAGTCTATCTGGGGTCGGCGCAAAGTGTTTCCTCTTCCATTCATATCGGTCAGACGTCATCAAGCCATCCACTCCCTTTTGATTCATATCATCCAACACACCGTAAAAGTGACTAATGTCTATTAAATGCTTTTAAATTAAAGGCCGAAATTCTTTGTCAACAAAATAAATGCGTTATTGGAAATGGAAAAAAAAATTTTTTTTTATTGGCTTTATGTTCCTGGAAACAAGATCTATAGGAACTTTCTTTGTATACTTTCGTTTACTTTTCTTAATTTTGAATGAATGATAAATAAATGACTGAAAATTATTTATGAAATGAATGAATGATATTAATGCATGAAATGAATTTTACATTAAAATATGGGTGAAACACATTTTAACGCATCTAGGGAGTGCATGGCGCGAGTCGAATGGTAACAGAGTTCATGACGGTGACCGGTGAGGTGGTAAAAACCACTATAAAATTCTCAATGTCAATCACGGCACAACACTTTTATTTCATTGATTCTTCATAATTGAACATCAACACGGATCCTTATGCATCAAAATAACAGCACTTTTACTACACAAAGTCCACTTTGAAACAATTTTTGAATATTTGAAATAAAAATTTGACTGACGCCATTGAAAACCCGCCAAGCACTCTTAAAATATTTTTATATTATTCTGGGCACAGACTGCTTCACGGCTCATTTTGCCGCTGGTAATAGATAGGAAAACAATATTTATAATTAATTATGTTTTCACTTCTCATGTTCCAAAAATTCCTCGACATCGTCTCGCTACAATGACTCATTTTATGCCCTTGTTGTACTATCTACTATTGCTTCCTGCAAACATTTATTAACTCTCTAGTACTTTTGTGGTATAAGGATTTACCACAAAAGTACACATAACAACTTCAGGGGGCCTACCGCCTAACTCGATTGCTAAAGTAAAAGCTATAGTTTATGACGTCATGCTGTCATTTCGCACCAAATGTACATAAATTATAAGCGATAGCTTCGAACGAATGATCACCGAATGATTTTGTATGAACTTGCACAAAATCCGTACTGCCTTTAAATTCATGATGGCTGCTATATCCGTAAGCAATGCATTGCTGTATAGCAATCATCAGCAATCGAGTTAGGCGGTAGGCCCCCAGGTCTTTGACCAGCAATTGATATTCCACGGACCTAGTACAGTTGGCATCACAAATAATAATTAATCTATACTCCAGCCACTATAGACATAATTAAAAAAAAATACACGTTTCTTTATTTACGAATCCATCATCGCTTTTAGTAAATCCATAAATTAGTAATTTTGAAAAATAAAAATTGCAAATATTTATTTTGTAATTTATATTAAAATGTCACGTCATCACGTCACCATCAAAATTGTTTACAGTATATACCAGTATATACCAGTATAACCAATAATAGTCAATATTCACTTGTCATTAATCATACATAACTTTAAAAGTATGAACAAAAAATATTTTGTTTATAATCGCAACGATTGCTTTTTAATTGTGCAATGAAATAGAATACTTACGTAAGATCATATTTTCAATCACTATTATTAGAGGGCATCATAATTTACATCAGCCTAGAAATTAAATTTTCTTATTGGGTCAGTGAACCTTCTTAGCTCTGCTATTAATGCTTAGTTGTAAGCAAATTTACATACATGCATAAATCACGCCTATATCCCCGAAGGGGTAGGCAGAGGTGAACTAGCACCCACGTTTCACCATGTAATAGGTGCCGAGCCTATTGCCATTTATCGGGCACAAAAGTCGCAGTACATTGCTAGCCTAGGTGGTATAAGAGGAACGCTACTGCCAATTCCTAATCATATTCAGATTTATCCTTAGTCGCCTTGTACGACACCCACGGGAGAGATTTGGGGTGGTGACAATTGTATTCTACTCTGCCGTCACCACGCGGCTCGCAAAGCATGCAAAGCAAATTTAAGGATTATTATTATGACATGGACTGTACTATCAACTGCCTCCACTCTTCCTCTCGCCTGCCTACCAGCGGAACAAGGTAACATTATCGCCACTCTCACTGCATTGTGAAATCGTAGGAAGTCAATGAACAAACACGATATGACTGCGACATGGTAATTTTGCCGGACGACTCTCGAGTGGGTTCCATTCGATACTTAGCTTACGGTGTTAGTGTACGTGTTTAATATTAGATTTTAATATTCAATCTGTTTTATTATTAGTGTGTGCAAATTGCCAAACGTACAATCATGAACATTTTAATGTTGACGTGCTTGTTAATTTTCGGTACGAATTTATTTGTTACGATAAAAAAGGATAAAGTACATAGTGTTATATTACATTGTAGCTTATTTATTATTTAAATTGCAGTGTTACCGGGTAAACAAGGTCTCCAAGTGGCGGAGGTTGGTATTGATTTAGGTTAAATTATATAACAAGTCGATTAGTTATTAAAATAAATGACAACAATATAAAGAATAAAGAAGAAAGCCGTGTGGTGACGGCAGAGTAGAATACAATTATTGTCACCACCCCAAGTCTCTCCCGTGGGTGTCGAACAAGGCGACTAAGGATAAATCAGCGATGAGGAATGGGCAGCAGCGTTCCTCTTATACCACCTAGCAATAGTACTACGACTTTTGTGCCCGGTAAATGGCAATAGGCTCGCCACCTATTACATGGGACCTAACATAATTGGCGAAACGTGGTTGCTAGTTCACATCTGCCTGCCCCTTCGGGGATATGGGTGTGATTTATGTATGTATAATATAAAGAAAAAGAGGTATATTTTTTTACAAAATGAATCAGGCCTCATTTTCTATTTCATATTTTTAACATTTACGTATAACGTTCAACATTGTCTTTAACGTTGTTTTTTAAGCTGGCCTAGGAGCGAACAAATAACGTAGAATAGGCCAGCCCCGACTCATCCCATGGGTGTCGTAAAAGTGACTAAGGGAGATTGCCTGGTGTAGACCAATAAGCACCTAGGGGCACCCAAATGGTGGAGGGCAAACCACCAACAACAGCATACCCAAAGAGGGTTGGTGTCAGGCAGGCGGCCGGCTGTGAAACCTAAGCCAAAACCTTGAGCAGTATGGATTGGAATGTTGTCATTCCAATCACTCTCTCCGTTCATCGGTCTCTCGACATGGTCCGTTCTGTCTCTTTTCTATACATTCATTCTACTCTAGCACCTTTACGGTGTAATAGATGATATGAATCAAAAGGGAGTGGATGGCTTGATGACGTCTGACCGATATAAATGGAAGAGAAAACATACTGCGCTGACCCCAGATAGACTGGGAACAGGACAGGGTGAAGAAGTTCAACAAAATTAAAAATTGCAGACAAAACATTTACGAAAGACACAGTCCCGTAAAAGAACATATTTTTTGGTTTATTTTAGTGCAAAGTTTTCAATTTAATTATTTTTCACAGGGAGGAACCGACAAAATAGTTGGTGCAGCGCGCAACGTGATATCTGACGAGAATCCATGTGACAGAAAACCTCCAATTATGCCAAACTTCTACGCTCCAGGGAGACGGATCAGCCAAGTAAGTTAGTATCTTGACAAAACGTACATACATGCATAAATCAAGCCTATATCCCCAAAGGGGTAGGCAGAGGTGAATTAACACCCACGTTTGGACAATTAAGGTAGGTCCTATGTTTTAGGTGGTGAGCCTATTGCCTATTATCGGGCACGAAAGTCGCAGTACATAGCTAGGTGGTATAAAAACAACTTGCTGTCCGTTTCTCATCACTTTTTAACCCTTAGCCGCCCTGTACGACACCCGTGGAAGAGATTTTGGGTAAAACTATATTTTATTCATTACTAGCTGGCATATTATCCTATAGCCATGCTTACGATTTGGTGCTGTCATGCCCAAACACGATAATACTCGAGTGGACCCGACTCTACCGTACCGAAGGGACGAACATCGAAAGTTCAACAGGAAAGCAATTTATATGGGAAAATTAAATTGTTTTTGTTCTATTTCCCTCGCAATTTTTCCATATTTTCTCACCTTTAATGTCTTGCCAGTCCCAAGACAATCATTTCAAAACTAAAATCAGCTAACTCGGCATAGCCATTCTCGAGTTTTAGCCGGACAAACAAACAGCAAATCATTTTTATATACTACATCACTTTTTTAAAATTTTTGGAATTCGTTCAGACCATCAAACTGAACAAATTTCACCATAGGTTGCTGTGATAAAAAAGTGACCTGGTATATAGAAGATAAGTAAAAAGGCGAAGATTGATCACGTTTTGCTTGTTTATTTTCAGAATGCTTAGAATATATTTGGGATATAAAAGCAAGAGAAGAACGAGTCGCAACTGAGAAAGAGTGTAAGTAACTATCCTTATGTAATTAAAATAATTGATGATAATAACAATAAATTATAAATAATTTAATCGAAGATACAATCAGCTAGTAACACTGCTGCTCTACGGTCAACATCATTCACAAGCAATGATGAAAGGATAAAACTACTGCTACATATCAACCCAATTCCTTAGTGAAGATAAATAAACCAGTAATCGCAGGCTGCAGGATTGGAATGTTGTCATTCCAATCACTCTCTCCGTTCATCGGTCTCTCGACATGGTCCGTTCCGTCTCTTTTCTATACATACATTCATCACTAGCACATTTACGGTTTGATGGATGGTATGAAACAAAAGGGAGTGGATGGCTTGATGACGTCTGACCAATATGAATGGAAGAGGAAACGTACTGCGCCGACCCCAGATAGACTGGGAACAGGGCAGGGACAAGAAGAAGAATCGCAGGCTACTACGCTATCGAGATTCTCACTTACTCCAAAACCTTGCACTCCTCGGGTAGTCTAAATAATGTGGTTTATTTCAGGTGTTTTACACCTTATAGAGACAGGTCAAGGTTCAATGTTCAACACTGATGAAATAGACTCATTGGGTGGAAGAGACACATTGCCTGGAGAGTTTCCTCATATGGTAAGTCTGGATGCACTTTAATGAATATTATGATTAAGCACTTTAATGAATATTATGATTAACTATTCATATTATAATGATAATTTTAAAAATTACAAGACTACAAAATCTTGTTATTTTTCGCGTCAGAAAGAGGCAAAATTTATTTGACCATTCCTCCGTGGTTGTGAAGTTATTTAGCACTTAAGTCTGTTTCGAATGAGAAACGAAAACACTAACTTTACAGGAGAGCAAAAAAAAACTGTTTAACCAGGTTTATCTACTATGTTTTTCATTCTATGATATTTTGTTATATACCAAAAATAATCAAAAAATTAAGCTTTTTTTCTGCTTATAATTAAAATACCTAAAACTATGTCGGTAATGAATAATTGATGTTTAAAAGTTTTACAGACGTTATACTTATTTTTTACAATTAATCCTCAAATGTAAAGACTTTTACTCTACTATTCGTTTTCTAAATAATTATAATACTGTAACTAGTCTTGGTTACATATTTTACTAAGTTTTATATTATTTAAAAATCCTTTGCTTAACTTTTTTTATATATCAAATTCTAAAATGTGTTTACAGCTTTTACTAAGTTCTAGATTATTTAAAAATACACAGTCTTAGCACTGCTTACGCCCATCTTTGCTTAATTTTTTATTTTATCAAATTGTAAGACGTGTTAACAACTTTGTTTGTTCAAAAATAAGACAAGTTCAAGACTTAAGAATGATAAAGTATATTGTTATACTTACGTGCTGATGTTGATTTATCGACTTCTTCTTGAAAAATATAAATTTTACGTGACGTGAAGAATTATTTTTTTGGTATTATGCATTCATTTTAAGTTGAAAAATAATGAAAAAAAATTGGTATCTTTACAGATACTATTCAAAAAAGCATAAAAAAATTACGTATTCGTACTAATGCCTTTATACGCCTGGGTGTGCGTAATGTAGTTCAAATTGAAACGTTACAAACAGTGGGTGATGGTACTAATTTCTGCGTTAAAATCAGCGAAAACTCCATTCTTACAACTTATTTTTTAGCTGAGCTTCAATGATCTACAAGGTCACATCAAAATTTTAGAAAATATTGAAGATGCTACTTTCGTGAGCCCCCCTTTTACTTTATGATCAACGCAGTTGACTTTATCTTTTATCTACAGGGTGCCATTGGATGGAAATCCGCTCAGGGAGGGTGGATCTTCAAATGCGGCGGTTCTCTTATAAGCAGTAAATTTGTATTGACTGCTGCTCATTGCTCCAAGGTCTCATCAAGAGACTCGAGTGTTGCTGATCCAATCCCTAAAATTGTTAGATTGGCAGATAAAAATATTTTGGTAAGTGTTAAATTATTAGATGATGTATAAAATAAATACGTAATAGAGGGTTCAAAAGTGGCATCAGTGGCAGAAGACTGAGTTTATATTGAAGTGGAAGAAGACATCAAAAGGAATTGATGGATTCTGTGAGACATGGTATAAAATTTATGTAAAAAGAAAAGGTCGTGTTAGGTACGGTGTAGATGTCGCCTGTAGATACCGAGTGATAGAAACGAGTTGATTTAGAAGAAATACTCCAAATATGATGTGTTGGCAAATTATTGGATCTAAGCATTTTTGATCTTCTATATAAAATAGTAATTTTAGGCTATGTGGAAGGACTAAACTGCAATTAAGAGTCTCTATGCCAACAAACTTATTTCTCAACATATAGTAGTTGTTGATTTTTTAACCAAACTCAGCGATATATTGGTACCTTTTATTGATTTTAGGATAAAAACGCAATTGGAATGAAGATATTTCACCAGGATTCAATGATTTTGCGATTTATCAACCATCCCAAATATATAGCACCACAAAAGTATTTTGACATTGCTCTCATCGAGTTGGCTGATGAAGTGACTTTTACCTTTCTCATTCAACCTGCTTGTCTTCATGCTGGCTTAAATAATACGCTTATTGGAAAGAAAGCCGTGACAACTGGATGGGGTGTTGTTGAAACAGGTAGGTACATATCTTATAATGCATTATTTTTTTATTATTTCAATATGACTTACTATACATAACTTATTACCCGTTAAAACAATCTTATAAATAATAATAATAGATTAGAATTAATGCATAATTTATTGGTGGTTTTCCTTGTATAAGCGATAACTTAATTGAGTTGGTAAGAAGTGTAGAGTCTATGGAGTTTCGATTAAGGTTTAATTTTCATGGGCCATATAAACGCTCACATATACTACCTACATATTTTCGCCTTTGTATCTGTCCAAATTAAAGCAATTATGCAATATTAACTGACTCCAGAGTTTACTACCATGTTTTATAGAAGTTTTTCTTCAGTAGCATCAGAGTTGAGAATGGACACCTTTTTCAGCTTTTGTCTTAACAATAACTTTTCAAGATAGATTTAATCTGAATTTGGATTTTCAGCAAACTATACAACATCACCCGAGTTGCAAGCTGGTGTTGTGGAAGTTATAGATTCTGAGCAATGTGACGAATTACTTCGCCCGCATTGCAACAGACATTGGTGCGGTATTGGACCTAACCAAATATGTGCTGGGTACCTCACTGGGGGCATAGACGCTTGTCAGGTAATGTTCTGAAGTGAAATGGACTATCACTTAAATATTTTCTGAAATAGTTTTGTTTATAATTTCATCGTGTTAGTTTTAGATTGCACAAGAGAGTTGCACAGTGGTTAAAGGACGAAACAATTAGCCAACGGTGAACTGACATAGAATAATGCAAAATAAAACACATATATCAAATTAGGTAATATGATACAAAAAATAGTGTCTATCATATAAGTATCCGATAATAATAATTATGCCAAAGCCTAAATCATAGGCTAAGCACCCGTTTGATTTCAATTGAAATAATTTTGATGATAATAACACCTGAAACTGAAAGTCTCAAAAGTGTCAACAGTTAAAATATGACTTAGTTATAAATGTTTAGGGCCGGTTTATGGATACAAAGTTAACTCAACCAATTGTTTAAAATTGTTACTAAAGCATAATTTATTAGCCAAATATTTCCTTCCTCTTCAGGGATGAGCAGGCGTGATTGTTATATTTATGTTATATAAATAGATTTGAAACGTTCTTATATATGGTTGAGTAATATGAGTTATTAATTTATTACAAAGATTTTTAATTACGTTTTCCTGTTGCGTTACAGGGTGACTCAGGAGGACCGCTGCAAATGGCGATACCACTACCTCAAAGGACTCGACGGTTAGTGGTACAAATAATCAGATTAGCAGTTCCTCTTGTTACATACATACATAAATCACGCCTATATCCCCGGAGGGGTAGGCAGAGTTGAACTAGCACCCGCGTTTCGTCAATTATTAGGTCCCATGTAATAGGTGGCGAGCCTATTGCCATTTATCGGGCACAAAAGTCGCAGTAGGTACATTGCTAGGTGGTATAAGAGGAACGCTGCTGCCCATTCCACATCACTGTTTTATCCTTAGTCGCCTTGTACGACACCTCCGGGAGAGATTTGGGGTGGTGACAATTGTATTCTACTCTGCCGTCACCAGACGGCTTGTTACGGGATTTAAATATTATTCAACTAATAGTAAAAATTAATTTAAATAATAGCCAGCCCCGTAACATCCCGCTGCTGGGGCATAAACCTTTCCTGTGGATGGAAGAATATATGGAAAATTGACCATAAACCATTGCCCAGTACAGATTGGTGGGTCTTGACGCCTGCAGATCTAGCCGTGATTAACGGTTTAACGTGCCTTCCGAAGCATGGAGGAACTCGAGATATTATATTAATTGTGGTCATCCACTGAATTGGAAAAGAATTCTTAGTTTACGCAATCCTTTTTAACCGACTCCGTGATCTAGCGGTTCGCTTACCGCAATTAAGATATCTCGGGTTCGATCCCCAGGGCAATATAATTTTGTACTCGGTTCTAACCACCGAAATCTTTGTACAAATTTTTCTAACATTTATTTAATGTTAAAATTAAAATCGAATAGTTTATAAAGCAAACCCAAGCTTAACCGAACGCACGGTATTTGTAAAAATATCTGCTTTGGAATGTTTGAAATTTATTTCTACATTGCGAGGGTACCCGTTGGCTTACAACGTGAAGTGTAAAGGTTAGAGGAATTTCGGCAAGTTAATTAGTGTCTTGGGTGGCCGAGCGGTCAGGCACCTGCCCGGATAGCAGCGGACGCGGGTTCGGTTCCCGGCTCAAGATCATAATTTTTCGAAATTCTTTTCCTAACCACCAAAATCTTTGTACTCAGTTTGATTGTTGGTAGGACTTTTTCAAGTCCAACTGGCTAGCCAACACCATCTTTTCTAAATCTGTCGCCATAATAATAATTTTAACAGCATTATTGTGTTACAACAAACTATGATAAGATAGCCAGCCCCCATGGTTGAGAGTTCTGCGTGAAGCTCGATTCCAACTTCGGCCCTTATCGTCACTATAAATCAATATATAAATAATAATAAATATTTTTACACTCACACCTATCATCTAGCCCAAAGCAAGTAGCCTAAGCACTTGTGTTATGGATACTAAGATGGCGGACATATTTTTAATATAATTATGTATATAAATGTTGTAAATATACTACATAAACATATACACAACCATGACTCGGAAACAAACATTTGTGGTCATCACAAAGTTTGCCCCTACCAGGGTTCGAACCCGGGACCTTTTGGCCAATACCCAGCAATCTGAGCATACGAACAAGCCGGCCGTCAAAGTCACTTACCATCAGGTGAGATGTAGGCCAAGAGTTTCCCTCTCTTACACAAAAATAAAATACTCGAGCGGACTCGACTCTACCGTACCGAACGGACGAACGTCAAATGTTTGACAGGAAAGCAGTTTATTTATAAGGGAAAATGAACTTGTTGTTTTTTACTGTTTTCCTCGCATTTTTTCCATATTTTCACACCTTCTAAACCTTCCCTGGACTAAGACAATCATTTCAAAACTGAAAATCAGCTGAAACGGCCCAGCCGTTCTCGAGTTTTAGCGAGACAAACGCACAGCAATCTATTTTTATATATCACTTATTTGGTGCAACATTAACGTAGGTAATTGTATTTTTTTTGTTTTTACAGGAGAAGGAATAAAAGTTTAAATTGATTTTTTTCTTTAAATTAATAATATTATTATTTTTCCCTTTTTTTTTGTCAGCATTGCTGGTAACTTTATAAAATGAAAGAAAATTATACGTCTTTATTCTTTACTTACATATTTTTTCTTCTTATTTATTATTAATTAGTAACTTTATTACGCATGCATAACAAACAACAGCACTCTGTTTTAACAAAAAATTTAAATGTGTCATTGTTGCACCAAATGAGCGATTTAAAGATAGATTTCTCATAATGTTACTTAAAAGTCAAATCGGGAATTAACGCGATTATGTAGGTATTTGTGGTTGCCGTGTGGTAACGGCAGAGTAGAATACAATTGTCACCACCCCAAATCTTTCCCGTGGGTGTCGTACAAGGCGACTAAGGATAAAACAGTGATGAGGAATGGGCAGCAGCTTTCCTCTTATACCTACCACCTAGCAAAGTACTGCGACTTTTGTGCCCGATAAATGGCAATATGCTCGCCACCTATTACATGGGACCTAACATAATTGGCGAAGCGTGGGTGCTAGTTCACCTCTGCCTGCCCCTACGGGGATATAGGCGTGATTTATGTATATATGTAGGTATTTATTTACCTTTTTAATGGCTGACGTTTCGACCGGGTTGCATCGGCCGTGGTCACCGGCGAACTGACTTAAAAGTGATTAATGTTAATTAATCTTCAGGTGCTATCACTTTTGTCGGCGCATGCACGAAGTGATTGGAGTGACGTCTTTTGGCGTCGGATGTGGGCAACCCAACTTGCCCGGGGTCTACACCAGGGTGTCCAGCTTCCTCGACTGGATCGAAGACGTAGTTTGGCACTAGAGCAGAATGTGGACAAGGAACAGTGTTATGTAGAACGTGCATTTATTTAGAAGTAAAGTATGTGTATGTAAATTAATGAAATAAAAATACAAAAAAAATAATGTACACATTTATGACTAAAATACCTTCTCTTCATTACTTGAATGTAATAAATACCATCAACATCGACAAAAATTTAGAAAAGTTTCTAAAGGTCAAAGCTAAAATTTTGAGCAGTATGGATTGGTGTATTGTCATCCTAATCACTCTCTCCGTTTATTGGTCTCTCGGTATAGTTTTCATCACTTTTCTATACATTAATTCATCACTAGCACCTTTCCGGTGTGATGAATAAGAATAATAATATGAATCAAAAGGGAGTGGATGGCTTGTTGATGTCAGACCTATGTGAAAGGAAGAGAAACCATTCCGCCGACCGCAGATAAACTGGGAACAAGGCAGAAGGTAGCAGAGATACGGGGGTTGTCTGTGTTTCGAAATTCAGCCCTAAAGGCGAACTAAGCCCAGTGATTCGTTAATGTATGACATACATTCATAATATTAACAAATATTTCATATTATAAGAGTCAGCGTTCGCCATTTCAAACATGTTATGAGAAGTGACCGTGTGGTGACGGCAGAGTAGAATACAATTGCCACCACCCCCATCTCTACCTCGGGTGTCGTACAAGGCGACCCAGGGCAACAGAGTAATGGACAGCAGCATTTCTCTTGTACCACCTAGCCATATACTGCGATTTATGTGCCCGATGGCAATTGTTTCGCCACTTATTTACATGTGACCTAACTTAGGTAGTTGTCGAAAAGTGGGTGTCTAATTCACCTCTGCCTACCCCTTCGGGGATATAGATATATATGTATGTATACATGTATGCATTCATATTAATAAACCTTTCATATAAGTAACTCAGTGTTCGGCAATTCAAACAAGTTATGAGAAGTGGATCGGAGAAACGCATCACCTAACTAGTTTCCAAACAGGGGGCCTACCGCCTAACTCGATTGCTAAAAAACTATAGCTTATGACTTCATGCTGTCATTTCGCACCAAATTAATGTACCTAAACTATCAGCGATAGCCTAGAACGGATGATCACCGAATGATTTTGTATGAATTTGGAAGAAATTCCGTACCGCCTAAACATTCAAGACGGTTGCTAGCTAAATTGATAGCTTAAAGCAATGCATTGCTTTAAAGCTATCATCAGCAATCGAGTTAGGCGGTAGGCCCCCAGTTCTGTTGTTTGACTCGACAGCTCAATAGGGAATGGTAATGAGGCGGAGGACAAAGTTATAATCGCTAGCTGCCACGAATTCCACTGTTATAATATCCGAAACTTAGCGTGTATGGCACATCGATGGCAGAAATTGAAGAGTCCATTTAATTATTAAAACTATGCGATTTTCGGTATTAGAACTGAATATTGTTGAGTCGAGTACCTGTTGACGGTCGATTAAGTTTTACCGCTCAAATATTTAATGTCTCTACGAATTCAAATATTCCAGGCCTTGACTGGTGAATTGCCGCGAGGCAGATCCCAGACTTTCCCCGCTTAAAGGGCTAGGAGGAACACCGGAGTGGTTTAGTGGGTATTGCTGATGCTTCGTGCGCTGAGCGAGTCCCACACACGCCAGTCGCCTAGCTAACGGCTGGTATGGTGCGTAAAAGCATTCCACTCCGACAAAAAAAAAAAAAAGGCCTTCAATTACTATTCTTAGAGAGATGAGCTCTATCTTACTCCATTCTCCATATTTCGCCCAAGTTCGTTCACTCAGTGTAGTCAATAAATCAGTGATGAGGAATGGGCAGCAGCGTTCCTTTTATGACACCTAGCAATGGACTGCGACTTTTGTGCCCGATAAATGGCAATAGGCTCCAGGAGCCTCCTGGTTGTTCTGAGAAGAACGGGCGAGATACTCAGTGTGGCACATACAATACATAAATCACGCCTATATCCCCGAAGGGGCAGGCAGAAGTTAACTAGCACCCACGTTTCGCCAATTATGTTAGGTCCCATGTAATAGGTGGCGAGTCTATTGCCATTTATCGTGCACAAAAGTCGCAGTACATTGCTATTGCTAGGTGGTATAAGAGGAACGCTGCTGCCCATTCCTCATTATTGATTTATCCTTAGTCGCCTTGTACGACACCCACGGGCGAGATTTGCGGTGGTGACAATTGCTTTCTACTCTGCCGTCACCACACGGCATTCATATACATTCATTCACAAAAGTCGTAGAACACAGAGTACAGTACAATATTGTTGTTGTAGTACAGTACAATATTAATAAGCTAATAAATATTGTGTGGTGAACACAAATTTATGGTTGTTTGCATCATCACTTTCACAGGTCTTCTTTATGGATGGAAGAATCACTATAGGGAGAATGGGCCCACCCACCACACAGACCTAGAGCGGATTGGTGGGTATTAACGACTGCAGATGCATCGGGAACCAACGGCTTAACGTGCCCTCCGAACCACGGAAGAACTCGAGATAGTAAATTTGTGGTCACCCATCCAACGACTGGCCTCAGCGAATATTGCTTAGTTTCCGCAATCGCAGTCCTTGCGCAATAGGCTACTGCGCTATCTGGCTCCTGCGTTCAATGCCATGTTGAAAGAAAAGGAGATACCACATCAATTTCTTATAAAGTAGGTACCAGATCTATGGCGCATGTAGCTCAAGACGGCATAGTCTTGAGTTATCGCTACCACACGGTGACACCAGTTTTAGCTCAGTTAGACGGGTAAATAGTTGAGACTTGGTCCTAAACATGCATCGAATTTCATGCACGAGTAATTACGAAGTAAACTTTATAAGTCAGTCTATGTGTATGTAAATATTTGGATGTAGTTTATTTTATACTTATTATATATTTTGAATTTTACATTGCCCTCTTCCCTCGTGTATGTTATTTTTTATTCCTGTCCATCCTAAGGTTACCTGGAAGAAATCGCTCTTAGCGATAAGGTCGCCCATTGTGCATTGTACTTATAATTGTAATTAGTCAGTATATTATTATCTCTGATCTGGTTGGTTAATGTACAATAAAGATATATTGTATTGTATTGTAAGTCTTGTAAATAATTATCTTGAATTTTAACAATAATGGTGGGATCGGGAGTTTTCTATGGAATGAGCAGTCAGCATGAGAATAATTACTCGTAGTAGATGTACCTATATTAAGGGCCTGTTTCACAGTCGACAAGTAAGTTCTAAGTAGCTTACTTCGCAGATCATTTGACAGTTGTAATATGAAATGTATGTCAATTGACATACATACATACATAAATCACGCCTATATCCCCGAAGAGGTAGGCAGAGGTGAACTAGCACCCACGTTTCGCCAATTATGTTAGGTCCCAGGTGGCGAGCCTATTGCCATATATCGAGCACAAAAGTGTCGCAGTACATTGCTAGGTGGTATAAGAGGAACGCTGCTGCCCATTACTCATCACTGATATATCCTTAGTCGCCTTGTACGACACCCACGGGAGAGATTTGGGGTGGTGAAAATTGTATTCTACTCTGCCGTCACCACACGGCCAATTCTGTCAATATGTCAATTGAACTGCAAAGTAAGCTACTTCGAACTTACTTGTCGTCTGTGAAACAGGCCCTAAGAGTAAGAAGAATAAATTGTAGTAGGCGCAAATAACTTATTACTAAGGACCTAATTACAGCTTTCTTTTTTTTTGCGTTACCCGCTATCTCAAGAAGATTAGTAAGATACTTTACCGTGGTTACTGAACATTCGAAAGCTCTTAAAGAAAAATTATGCTCTTTTACTGGAGCTTTTCCGACTACAAGGGTTCGAATAGCATCTGTTTTCTTCATCATCATCATCATCATCACCAGACCTTTAATGCCCCCACTGGTGGGGCACGGGCCTTCCCTATGGATGGAAGAATATAGGGAGATTGGGCTATAACCCACCACGCTGGCCCAGTGAGGGTTGGTGGGTACTAACGACTGCAGATGCAGCCGCGACCAACAGCTTAACATGCCTTCCGAACACGGAGGAACTCGAGATAGTAAATTTTTGGTCACCCATCCAATGACCGGCCTTAGCCAAATTGCTAGGTTTACGCAATCGCAGGCCAAGCGCGCTGTGCCACTGCACAAGCGAGCTCCTCCTGTTCCTGATTGTTTGTGTTTAAGTTCTTTTAAAGTTACTTCAGCCAACTTATCAAATTGTTGTGGTGACCAAAAACATTTTGTCTCTCTTTATAATATATAATAATGGCTGGAGATTATGTAGGTATGTATGTATATCTATCGTTATGACGACTGCATTCAAACTCCCGATTAATTTATCACGAACACGATCACCAATTTCATAGAGGGAAGCCGCCGATTTTTCCCCGTCTCACGATAATCTAGCGGTAATCCCGCCGCGTTACGGTTCAACCCCCAATTTCTGGATGCGGAATCCCCAAAATAAATCCAGCATTACCCGTTCTACGCGCTGTGCTGGTCCATTGTTCGTAATTGAGGATTTGCTGTTCCATAATCACGTATTGAAATCTGACGGCGTAATATTTTGAATGGAGAATTGCGCAAATTGGCGATTCGAACTGTACTAGACCCAAATTCTTAAGATATATATTATGAGTTCAATTCGTAAAAGGGAGGATTGCCCGGTGTAGACCAATAACCACTTTGGACACTTGAATGGTGGAGGGCAAACCGCCAACAACCGCATACCCAAAGAGGTTCTTTTCATTGGGTTGTAGAACCTAAGCGATTCGTTCGCAAGCGGTATGGATTGGACTGTTGTCATTCCAATCACTCTTTCCGTTCATCGGTTTTTCGACATAGTCCGTTTCGTCTCTTTTCTATAAATTCATTCATCACGAGCACCTTTCCGGTGTGATGGATGATATGGATCAAAAGGGAGTGAATGGCTTGACGACGTCTGACCGATATGAATAAAAGAGGTAACATACTGCACCGACCCCAGAAAGCCTGGGAACAGGACAGGGAGAAGAAGGTTATGAGCTCAATTTCCATCCAATGACCGGCCTTAGCGTACATTGCTCAGTTTACGCAATTCTAGGGCGAGCGCGCTGGGTACCAGCGCAATACTAACATCAATACCTACCAAAAGCAAGATATTAAACGGCCTTATTAACGAGGCACTGAAACCACACAAGCTAATAACATGTAATGCGCCCATAACGTACGACCGGTAGCGGTATGTCACACCATTGAACTTTGAAATTTACAAGCGGTACACTTAGTGCGTTGCAATAAAGGCCTTTTTGGTTTGCCGCCGCGCACTATTCGAACGGAAGCCGACTGTAGTACACGACACGACAAACATGCGATTATTGAGCGCAAATTATTTTGGCCTAACGCAAATTGCGCTGAAACACAGAATGGCTGAGCGGGCTATGATAAATTATTACACTGTAGTACAGTCAGCATCAAAAGATGCTTCACATTTTGCCCACACTGCAAGCTAGCTGGGAAAGCTTAGGGGTATTTCCCCTGATTTATGTATGTATGTTTTAAATTAACTTAAAGTATCAAGAAACCTTTATTTTCGTCTAGTTATATTATTGTAAGGTTTTCAATTGTGTGACAGAGACTTTTCCGAATTTCCGCAAGTTAACTTACACTTACTGGTTGGCTGAGTAGTATAGGCGGTTGAAATAAAACAACTTTTACGGATAAGACTCGCGTATAATTTGGTGTTTGGCATATTAATTATTTAACCCGACGTTTCGATCACTTTACAGTCCCCCCGTGACCACGGCCACTGTGTAGTGCTCGTGCGACAAATGTGTAGTGCTCGTGCAAATATAAGAAAACATTATGGTTTAGGCGGGTTCGATTCCCGCATCAGAACAAATAATTTATATTATATTTTATTATCTTTGTTATATTTTTTTCTAATCGTATCTATAATAATATAAAATTCCCGTGTCACAGTGTTTGTTATTGAACTCCTTTGAAACGGCTTGCTTTTGTGTACAAGTGGTAGGTACATTCTTAGAGAATACATCGTAGACTATTTTTATATCCCTAGCAGTGGCGGCTGTACCTGAAGTGCGCTCGTGCGCTGAACCACCAATTTAGAAGATTTAAAAATTGCAAAATTATAATATTACTTCATCTTCATTTTTAAATTACTATAATAATATTTATTATTTAAACAAACAAAATGATAACAAATGACAATTCCAATTCTGACGAAACAATTTAAGCGCTTTGCTAAGCTAATAAGACTTATTTTCCCTGTAAATAAATGTTTTCGTGGCTGGCAGGGCTGGCAGGGCTGCTAATATAACTTGTATGGATTACAATCTAACTGCCGCACTCAGAGACGTCAAATAACTTTAATGAGTACTTAATTTCAAAAATTATCATTTAAATTTAGACCATAGACCCGGCAAAACTAGCGACTAGTTTTGAATTGTCATTTTTTGACATTAAGTACTAATTAACGTTATTTGACGTCTCTGAGTGCGGCAGTTAGATGCCTGGCGCGTGAGACAAAGAATAGTTCATAGAAATGTACCGAAAAATGAGACAGTTCTCGTGCGCCGCACGAGCGATCCGAAGGCTACCGAGAGGCACCGAGAGTACCCGAATCCCGATGGTTTGGCGAAATTCGCGCGCGTTATGGGGTGACCGATGACCTCTCATTATTAGTATAGTTTCGCTGTATCAGTTATTGTTCCTTTTTGTTTACATTACGTAATTGTTGTGTGTGTTCATTCTATTTTATACTGTGTGTGTGGAGTGAGTGAAAAAGAGCATAAACATGATTATAGTGAGCAAATAAAGTGCACCACCAGTTCGACGACCCACCAGCCGCCACTGATCCCTAGGTGATAAACAAAGTTTGCCGGGTCGGCTAGTATTACCAAATAAAAATCTAAATAAAAATATATGCATCTAAAACTTTGATCTCTACTAGCACCGTCAATGACACTGGCAGTACCAAAATATTGGATGACGTATATCGTCTTTTTAAAATTCATACTAGACCCTAAAGAGGGTCAATTTGCACATTATCCCCCTCTTTATATAAGAAAAAAGGTAAATAAACAAACAGCGTTATCATAGCGCCGTTTTCTTTAGCGATTAAGTCCTGCGGCTTCCCGATAAATTCAAGCTTCACGAAATCCAAAGGAAAAACCACAGCGCAATGTGGTGGACGCAACGAACTGAACGGACCAGTAGGATACATTGAATTATCTATGGCAAGGATTAGACAGTCAATAAATATCGCCATCCAATATCACGATATTGGTGTCAGTGGTGCCGTGTGGTGACGGCAGAGTAGAGTACAATTGTCACCACCCCAAAACTCTCCCGTGGGTGTCGTACAAGGCGACTAAGGATAAATCAGTGATGAGGAATGGGCAGCAGCGTTCCTCATATACCACCTAGCAATGTACTGCGACACTTTTGTGCCCGATATATGGCAATAGACTCGCCACCTATTACATGGGACCTAACATAATTGGTGAAACGTGGGTGCTAGTTCACCTCTGCCTACCCCTTCGGGTGATTTATGTATGCATGTATGTAAATATTAAATCTTAAAGCGTATCAAAAATCCAATTTTTTTTGTCAATATCGTCAATAAAGTTGTAAATTCCGTTTACACGTCGATAAATATCGCGAGTATCGCGATATTTATTGACTGTCTAATCCTTGCCTATTGTATAACGCCGCGTGGTGACGGCAGAGCAGAACACAATTGTACTATACAGTTTAAGTATAGACTAGTTACTCAGTATTTTGTCTCTTTTCCTCGCATTCAAAATCACGATTGTGAGATAAAGATAAAACGCGGAATAGGTAAGTTAATGATTTTTTTTTTACTTTTTTTATGCGAGAAGATTATGAAGGGCAACCCGCCACTGAGAGGGAGGTGGTAATACTAATGCATGTGTTGTATGTAGATACTAGTGAAGCGAAAGAACTCTCAGTATCATAATTATCCTTCTTTACACAATCCATGCATCTTTTCTTTGATCTTCCTCTACTTCTACGCCGTTCCACTTTCATACGCAACAAAGCTGCAGTCTAAATTTGATTTTTATTTCAATATTTTATACACATACATACATAAATCACGCATATATCCCCGAAGAGGTAGGCAGAGGTGAACTAGCACACACAATATTTTATAAATGTTTGAAAAAATATCACAAAGGATATTAAGTCAGAACAATTTCCAAAAATCAGCTCAATTAATTTCTTACTTTATTTTCTTTGAAAGAAATCTAATTATCCGTTGAATGGTCTATTAAATTCTACCAAAAAACAGATGTTTTCTACTGCTGGCAATGCTGCTGGGGCACTACTATCTTTCGTATCTCGAATTGTTTTCGCTGCGAGCTTATCTCCGCTTTTGTGTTGGTAATAAATTCGTTTTCTTTGGACCTCAACAATGCCTCCGTGAACTGAGATTACCTTGCGTTTTTATTTAAGATATCGTCAATCGGTAAGTGGTTTTTTATCGGTACACCCCGTTCTTTGTCTTTTTAGACTTTGCGTTTGAATCTCCTAAACAATTATGGTGCTGGCGACATTAATGGTAGAAAAGGCGGTTATCTCCCTTCGCTCTAAAGGTCTAGTGTCTTTAGTAAGGAATAGGGCGAGAAAATGTGAATTAGCTGCCAACAAAACAACTGGGTATTCTTTTTTGTACATTTAGATTATTAGAACTTTATGTAAATCTGTTTTTTTTTATAATAGGTGTATAGTAAGTGTAAGATAATATTAATTATTTATGTTTTCTTTATACATTTTTTTAACTGTTGGCTAGATGCTGGCTCTATTTCAAACAGTGTTCAAATGTCTCTATGGTTGCATTCTAGCAAATCCTATATTATTTTTTTCGTAACAAGTTGTCGAGTTGTTTTGGTTAAAGTTGGGTTAGTAAAAAAAAATATTAAATAAACTTTTGGACTGTAATTATATTATATTTTATACTATGACGAAATGCTAAAAATATTAGCGACAAAACAGCAAAATACTAGGCGCCTATAAGCACGAGGAACTCCAGTTAAAAGTCTGTTGTTACCGCTTTTTAACAAGAAAACTTCTGGTTCACTAAACTTTGCCGATGCAGCGGAGTTGATATGGCTGAGTTAAGGAGCTGCAAGAGCTATGTTATACTTAAGATAGTTTCTAATGCATTAATCGCATTAGATAAAAGATGCCACAACACGAAATAATGCAAAACCAAGATATTAGAATCTGCGCCGAAAGCTAATATTTATCCATTTCATCTCTGAAGGTCCGTCGCGTGACATAAAGAGGAATAGTGAAAATCGTCTAAGACTTGTGACCTAGGCTTACGGGCCTCATTAAGTGTATCTTAATGGCTCATTCTAGTGTGGAGCGATATAAATATTATTATATTGGTATGGGAAGTTGTGTTGTATAGTCATTTGTCTAACTATCACGATCGATACTGGTTAAATTACAAATTCGATCATTTTCAAATACAATACGAAATAAGATACGAAGTCAGAATTACCATCAATTATAAACCATGTTTAACTTTAGTATTATCTTTTCTAATAAGGGGGACATATTCTAGAATTTAGTTGATATATTAAACAACAGTTTCTTATCGAAAGGGTATTTAAATATCGCGTGTGTATTGTATTGTGTGTCTTCCAAGTTTAAAGCTCAAACCAACCCGGTCAGCTTAAAACTCACAAGACTCCAAAAGCTCTCCTCCAATTAGTTTTCTAAACCGGTCTGCACTAGCTCCAGATAGAAAACAATTTTCGTTCCAGGAACGAAATTCTATCCGTCAAAGAAATTGTTAGCTCAGCGATCGCAAAGTTGCCTTGAAAATAGTTCATTGCGAACTTCACAAAGAGATAATAGCAGTGTTCCTATGCGGCGAGACACGTCCGAGAATGGACCGCGAACTTTGGGCATCGAGTCATCAATCTTAGGCACTTGCTTAGTTGGCCGGCTGTAATTACGGACTTACTGTGTATATAGTTAGTCATTTAGTAACTGCTGTTTGAACCAGGCACGGATTAGTCGGTAAAGCAATAAAATTATAAAAATAAAATAAAAACAAATGCCGAACGCTGGTCTGCCATACGGTAAGAGTTATACATAGGATTATAATTTTGTACTTTAATTATGGATTACGGAATTTTTCAAAGTCGGCTGTAACCTAATGCCAATACACTCTCAAAATCTCGATATCATATCCTCCTATACACAATACCGCAATCTCTCATTTGGTCTTCCTCGCATTCCACGTCCTTCCACGTTCAATGCTTAACATTCTTCTGCCAATCTTTCTTTTTTCTCTTCGCATAACATGACCAAACCAGTCTATTAATCCGCAGTCTCTCAATCACTGGCGCTACTTCATACATTTTATTATATTCGCTCGAATAGATTGGCTACTCGTCTAGAAACGCATATCTACAACTTTTGTACGAGCTTATACTTCCCTGTTCCCGTAGCACGGGACGTGGACACAAATCTCCTCGGGGGAAAGAAAATCTTTTCCTCTCGCTCTAACTCCCACTAAATCCCGAGACAAAACACTGTCAAGTGGTGGAGAGACACTTGTCCACGTCCCCGTGCTGGGCCTAGTGAAGACCTTCAAATAACTATCGCTCATTAGAGAACTAGCAATCCCTCGCTACAACACTGGCGTGAACCGCTCCTAGCTACACTTTGGAAGCTTAATTGAATTCACTATTACGCCGAGGTTGTCAAAGTCAAGAAATTAATAGGGGCGGCGCAAAGTTGAACTACGTTTTGAGTTCCATCGCCCTCGGTCTAGTATTCACAGCATTTGCGGAATTGTGTGACAAACAATGAGCTTGCTTGGCTTAATGTCAAAGTTTGTACGTACACTGCAAAGGGCTAATAAGTGACCTCCCTGAATCAAATAGGCTAGCTTGGCCTTCCACTTAATTCCAAGCAACATTTGATATAAACCTATAATTGTCGCACCCTAAGGGTCGATTTCACCGCAGAATTAAACGCGATCAGTTGAAGTTGAACTTGGTTTATGCTCTAAACTGAGTTCCGCTACCAAGTTTGCATTAATCAAAACCAAGTTTTATTAAACTCAGTTTCTGTGAGAGACGGTGAAATCGGCCCTTAGATAAAGGGTAGCACTACTTGAAGTAAAACAAAACCGAGCTATTGCGTTTAATGGAATATGCCCCAAAAATATATAATCTCAAGATCTTGCATGTTTTAGAAAATACTTTAAGCTTTTGGCATAGGCTGCATATGCAATGGTCATTATCCACCAACCCGTGGATTATTCTTCCATCTATAAGGAAGGCCGGTGCCCGGCAGTGGGGACATTAAACGATTGAGATTTTTATAATTTTATAAATGTATAAAATATTAAATATGTCATTTATTTAATCGCACCAGTTATTATGCAGATCACGAAATTCTGGAATGTTCTTTGGTATATTACGATTTCCCATAAAAAAATCGGCGTTTGTCGTACCTACCTACTGAATTTTCAATTGAACATAGTGATATGGTCGACTAAAAATTTTGGCACCATTCCGAAGAATCCGTTGAAAATTCGAAAATATAATTTGGGAAAATAGTATCGATAGGTAGTGCATTTTTGTTTCTTCAAACACTTACATTAAAAGCGTTGCACGAATTGATTTTTTCTTTCAAAAAAGATCTTGGGCAATATATAAATGTTTTATATTTAACATTCTATACCCGAATGCTTTCCATTTCGTAAGTCGAAACATCGAAAGGGGCTTAAATTCTTAGTTTTCAAAGAGCCATACCCGAATGAATCTTTTATAAAATGTTTCCGAATTTCACGAACCATTGACGGAGGGTCTCTTTGGTCGTTTCTTCATCCAATTTGTGTAATTTATTACATATTAACTTTTATTTCTTGTCAATATACAAATTTTAGAAATCATTTCCAGTCCTTTTGGAAAGAAGTTTCTTGTTAAATACAGATTTTACTGGATAAAAATATTAATTGATTTAAATATCTTATTATAATAATAATTATTATGTTTAACAAGAACGAAACAACAATGTAATGATGGTATTACAATGTGGCTATGTGGTGTTATGAATGTCTGTCTTTGTGTATGGATGCGTGTTTAAATAGGTTTCATATTTATGCGTTCATATTTTATAGAACCTGCTTGATGATGGCAGAGCAGAATGCAATTATTGTCACAACCCTCATCTCTCATTACAGCAGCATTCCTCTCATACCACCTAGGAATACACTGCGATTTATGTGCCCAATATATGGCAATAGGCTCGCCACCTAGGTATTACATGGGACCTAACTTAACTGGCGAAAAGTGAAAATTAAATCACGCCTATATCCCCGAAGGGGTAGGCAGAGGTAAACTAGCACCCACGTTTCGCCAGTTATGTCAGGTCCCATGTAATAGGTGGCGAGCCTATTGCCATTTATCGGGCACAAAAGTCGCAGTAAGTACATTGCTAGGTGGTATAAGAGGAACGCTGCTGCCCATTCCTCATCACTGATTTATCCTTAGTCGCTTTGTACGACACCCACGGGAGAGATTTGGGGTGGTGACAATTGTATTCTACTCTGCCGTCACCGCACGGTTATTAGTTCACCTTCAGTATTTTTTACAGGACAGCGTGTTTACACGTATGTATCTCACGCGGACAGGCTTAAAGATGACGTTGATTACCGAGTGTATCTCTTAGGCCGATGTTGACACACGAAAATAGATTTCCGTTCGTCGACAACAAATAAATAACCTTCAGTCTGTTGCCAGTCGCAAATTTCTTAGCGAACCCGAACACAAACAACGTGTACCCAGCAATTTGTTTAGTGTGTGCAAAGAAAGTGTCAGCCATATTGTTTCCTACGTCAACCGCGGAGCGAAAGTTTGATGAAACATTTACTATGTAAAAAATGTATGAATGTCAGCATATACTATTCGTTGTACGTTTGAGGATGGGACTTGCAGCTTTATTTATTTATTGACAATGTATTTCAAACAGATGAGATCCAGCGTAGGCCCATAAAAACAAAGTTTTCTCTTTACATACATACATAAATCACACCTATGTGAATGCCGTGTGGTGACAGCAGAGTAGAATATAATTGTCACCACGGCAAATCTCGCCTGTGGGTGTCGTACAAGGCGACTAAGGATAAATCAATGATGAGGTATGGGCAGCAGCGTTCCTCTTATACCACCTAGCAATAGCAATGTACTGCGACTTTTGTGCCCGATAAATGGCAATAGGCTCGCCACCTGGGACCTAACATAATTGGCAAAGCGTAGGCGTGGGTGCTAGTTCACCTCTGCCTACCCCTTCGGAGATAATAGCAGGTCAAACCGCAATCGAGCTCCTCCTCTCAGATAAAATACCTGCTGTAAGATAACGAAATAGGGTGTTTGGGTCCACGTAAGTTATTGTAATAGGTACAGCCCAACATCGCCACGCCCATTCCGAAATTCGGGCCTTATTTATTGCCCAGTCGGCGCTTAGAACAAAAGCACCACACGTAAAAAAAGAATAAACAGTTCCGTGTAGCAATTCACGGGAAACACATTCATAACTTAAGCTCGAGATTTCCTACTGCAATTTCTTTTGTCAGATAGTTAAGGCGTGGGCTATCGACCATTCGGTCCGGGGTTCGAATCCTAGCAGTAGTATCAGGGGTATTTTGGTGCTAAATATGAACACTTGAGTCATACATACACTCATCAAATTTGTCTAAGGATATTTTATTGACTTTAAAATACTGACGATTTATATGCAATTTATTCAATGTTTAATGAAGAATCTTCTTCTCCCTGCCCTGTTCCCAGACTATCTGGGGTCGGCGCAGTATGTTTCCTCTTCCATTCGTATCGGTCAGACGTCATCAAGCCATCCACTCCCTTTTGATTCATATCATCCATCACACCGTAAAGGTGCTAGTGATGAATGAATGTATAGAAAAGAGACGGAACGGACCATGTCGAGAGAATGAACGGAGAGAGTGATTGGAATGACAACATTCCAATCCATACTGCTCAAAGTTTTGGCTTAGGTTTTACAGCCGGCCGCCTGCCTGACACCAACCCTCTTTGGGTATGCTGTTGTTGGTGGTTTGCTCTCCACCATTCGGGTGCCCCAAGGTGCTTATTGGTCTACACCGGTCAATTTCCCTTAGTCGACTTTTACGACACCCATGGGATGAGTCGGAGCTGCCCTATTCTACGTTATTTGTTCGCTCCCAGGCCAGCATAAAAGATCTAATGTTTAAGTTTAATCACGAATGAGCATAAATAAGTGAGTCATTGAAAAACTGCAAAGAATACGTCAGTAGGTATTAAAAAATGGAGGCTGATATAACATGAAGTAAGTGTACTGGAATCTCCTTAGATTTTGTTGATGATGAGTTAATCTTTGAATCATTGCTTTCGTTAATCATTGCTTTGTTTGACCCAAGTCGCCGTGCGCGGGAGATATTAAAGAGATTGAAAACCACACTACATACTTAAAAAGAAAAAGGTGTGTGCTTCAGGATAGTCATTTTTTTCTTTTTCAAATGTGTCTAGCAATTATTTACCTATTGTATACACAAAAAATAACAATAAAGAACATACCAATTTCTTTATTACAAACGGCGCCATATTCACGCTCGCGAAGCTCCGTGAAAACACACGGAGAGAGAGAAACAAACGAAAATCAAGCGAGAACCCCCACTCGCCGCGTTTTCCTTGACACGAAAATTTTCCGATGGAATGATGTAGTTATTCCATCAGAAATATTCCCGCGTAAATACATCAAGGCGGGTGCCCGGTGTGATACCTGAAATCGAAAAATGTAACACCGAATACCACGTCCCCGTAAGTTTACTAATACGAATCACTTAAACAACGAATGCACGCCACCACGAAATTGTTGTGAAAGTTACTATTTACCGACATGGGTTAGTAGATTGGTTAGGTTAATTACGCCTTTACCGCGAGTCCCACATACCCCTTGTGGCGGAGTTCTTGGCGCTAATGCGAAACTGCATTTTACCCTTAGTAAAAAAAAGTATATGAACCAACAAACAGCACGAGCCGAGCGAGCGAAGCGAGCGTGCCGCGGTAGCGGCTGGCGAGCGTTTTACGTTATGGCCTGCATTCGTTGTGTTACGTGATTCGTATTAGTAAACTTACGGGGACGTGGTATTCGGTGTTACACTTTTCGATTTCAGGTATCACCCCCGCGGGTGCCAGTGCACATTTTTCTTCCGTACCATGTTCATTAGGACTTTGATAAAGCATCCGCTATAGATCAGCCCCGGGCGATCGGAGAGGAATAGTCGGGAAAACGCCATTGATTAGGAGACTGAAAAAAACAAGATACGCAACTATTTGATCCGCCGCTCTTTATGACATATTTATGTGTGGTGGTATTCGCTGCCATATTTTTAGTTTTGCTGGAGAGATTTGTGCTCTGTGCAAGTTAAGAATTAAGGCTGATTATCTAACGTCAAAAGTTTAAAGTATTCTTCAGGGAAAAGTATGCAAGACGGATTCTTACATGAGTTTAAAAAATTATAATTTTAGTAACCACCTCGAAAAAAAAATTCTTAGAGCACCCATCCAATGACCGGCCATTGTGAACATTGCAGCCACTACGCCATCGAGATTCTCGAGTGATAATAACTGAAGACAAATTTCAAGCAGTAGCCTTAAGCAATTGTCAGATACACACGCAACCACATAATTATACCAGGAAAAACTGACAAGCAACCGAAACGATTCATAAGGAAAACCTTGTATTTCTGCAGAAGAAAACAAGTACAAAATTCCCTTTGCGAGAACGCCAAGGAGTTTTCGCGACAAGCAAAAAGATGTTAAATATTATAATATAGGAAATATCCATGCTATAGTCGAAACCACAACCAGTCAAACCCCCTTTCGGCTCGCTTATATATAAGGTAAAAATAATGGGTGTTGGCCGTGTGGTGAAGGGAGAGCAGAATACAATTGTCACCACCCCCATCTGTCTCGTGGGTGTCGTACAAGGTGACTAACCCCCGAATACAGAAACGCTACTTATAGTATGAGTCCTGCTTAACATACAAATTCTGGTTAAGTTATTGTCCTCTTAACTTTTTAAGCAGTGCTCAAAATTTGAAGCGGTTCTGTATTCAGGGGTAAGGGTTAGAACAACAATGAGATGGGCAGCAGCATTCCTCTTACACCACCTAGCAATGTATGTACTGCGATTTCCGTTCCCGATATATGGCAAAAGGCTAGCTACCTATTACATGGGACCTGACCTCATTGGCGAAACGTGGGTGTTAATTCACCTCTGCCAACGCCTTCGGGGATATAGGCGTGGTTTATGTATGTATATATAATGTAAATATCCATGCTACAATCTAAACGATAAGCCAAAACCAGTCAAACCCCCATTTGGCTACAAAACATCAGGCGAAAATAGAGAACCTAAAATGTTTCAGCGACTCACAGGGGTATCGTGAAAATCGATTAAGGGAGATTATGATGATTTGAGTGTTTAATTTGGAAATTATTTGAAGAATGTTAGGTATGAACGTAGAAAGCCGTAGAAGGAGAGAAAGACCAGAGAAGTGCTGGATGTATTGTGTAAAGGAGAATATGATAGCGAGAGGACTGGATGACAAATTGATGGATAAAGTGGAAGAAAAAAAATTTTGTGCCGACTCCGTCCAGAGCAGGATAAGGACAGGAAGAAGAAATTTAATATTACTGCGACTGTGGTCACGGGGAGTCCCATTACCGGTGTATTTTAATAATACCTGAGTAAGAAAAGAAAGATTCATTTTAATTATTGATCTGTCAAAATGTTGATTTTTAATTTCTTTATATAATTTTAAAATCTATTCGAGCTACACGATTTGTTTTTATGGCAGTACCAAGATTACCTTACTGGCCATTATAAATCTTCATGTCATAGTCTAGAATGGGCTCACTCGATAGAACTTTATAGGTTTATTAATTCTGTCAATAATCCTTGGACCTTCATCCATAGTCAGAATTACTATCAACTGAAACTCACAGTGACAGTGAGTTTGACTGGTTATGAATTTTGATTGCAACATCTCAACGGGTTTTCCGCGAACAAAAATCATGAGAAATTTCTCGCTTGGAACGTAATCGTTTTATGTGAAGGAAACGGAACAATCGTTCGTTATTATACCGTTAACTTTATTGAGAGACGCGTAAGAAATTTTTATATCATTTTGCATTTCATTCTCGACTGAAGTTAGACATTACTATATAGACAAATGATAATAGGGCTATAAAAGGGTATTTCCCATTTTTAAGACTTTGTAACTATCGAAATAGTTGATTTTAACATGTGCGAAGATTATTGGAACTTACGTTATTAAAAGTATTATGGTAATAATGGGGTTTGAAAAAAGACGTAATGACGAGAATTGAGAAATAGATGCTAGCATAGTTTGGTCTCGTAGAAAGGACGAGTGGAACCTGCAAAGTGAATTAAAACTTTTAGGTCTCTTTTATGACGTAATGCTTAAAGCATTTTCAAGCATTCAAGCGGCTCTCTATAACAAAGCCCCCGAATCTGCAGCTCAGGCATTCCGCCTTTAATGCAACCAACGCTTCTGACAAAATACCTAGTCGTCCAGAAGCAAACATTCGCCCAACAAATGCGTAATATTCCAACCGGGCCCCTGTCAAATGAGCGGGATAACTCCAGCCATAACTGAAACAAATATGAGGTATTATTGGGAGGACAAAGTGGGGCTTGAACGCTGTTTATTTGGGCAGCTAGCGCTGTTAGCTCGGAGACGTTCAACTTCCAGTTTAACTATTTGAAGATTATACTCTTGGAACAAAATTTGAGGAACTCGATAATTTTATTAATGAGGACGAAATTGATGCGTTGTTTCAGTTTCTCTGTTCGAGCGCTTATTATTTTAATTTATCATACCCATAGACTATTATTTTTACTTATTTTGTCATTAATTACAAAGAAAAAGATGTCAAAGATGTAAAAGTTTTCTAAAATTTTAACCTAATGCTTTTGTATTTTTGTCTTTGTAATATTTTTTCTGTCCTTTAATATTAGTTACTAGTAGATAGTTTTTGTCAACCTCCATCTCTCCCCATTTACACATACATAATGAGTAGATACGAGTTATTGCCATTATTGGAAACTGCACTGAAACTACTTTACTTTTACTTTATAATAAAATAAAGATGCCGAGGTAAATTAGTCTTTCAGAACTACACAGCGTGATCTTTCAATCCAATAAGACCAACACAACCAAATGGGCTTTTCTGAAAAAATAAATAGGGTTTAGAATTGTGCACAGCTATAGCTAGGTGTGTGATACTTGAACCACGCCAGTTTGATATCAACGCACTTAGCACTTATCTTCCTCTTCGATTCTCTTAATTATTTTTACAATAAGGTCCAATGCTTTTGCACACCTTGAGTCCACCATTTTAATGAAATGACACAACGCAATGAAATTTAATTTAAAATCATTGTAATAAATTTTAATTTAAATGTTTATGAATATGAAACCAGAAGCGAATTTATTAAAATCAGTTATGATAAAATTTTCTTTGCCAAAGAAAGTGTAAGAGAGAGCAGTTTCGCTTAAGCGGGCGCTGGCTTTGAATATTTTATGATTCATGACTGTCTTTTCGTAAACGAGACGAGAAACAAAACTCACAAAATTTCTTAATCGTTTTCTGATGTCTCTTATGATGTGAGATCAAGTTGATCTTTTGAGAGACATTGCCTTATTCTTTCTGCCCTGATCCCGCTCTAGGCGGTGCCAGCACAACATGTTTTCATCTACCACTCTTCTATATACTTCACAAATTTCTCGTTCACTCCTCTCGCTATCATATCCTTCTTTACACAATCCACCCATCTTTTCTTTGGTCTTCCTCTCCTTCAACGTCCTTCCACGTTCATACCTAACATTCTTTTTCATTGCCTACATAGCTTTCATCTCTTCGTATAACATGACCAAACCATCCAAGTCTATCACTCCGCAGTCTCTCAGTCACTAGCGTTTGAAAGTATCAAACTTCCCTGATATACTGAGAGACATCACCAACACCACTTATCTCCTCCCGTACGATTACAGACGCCTTTAGAAACTATCCCGGCATAATTTGCTTTAAATCCCAGACGCGCCAAGAATTCTCGTGTGTCTATATCAAAGGAGATAGCTTGCGAACTCCCCGCCTTGAAATTTATAGCCGACCGCCATTTTGGGAGGTTTTTAGTGGTTCGAAACGTTTCATTTGCCTACTATATTGTTGAAGCATTAACGGAAATAGTCGTTTCCCTGTATTTCTCATCTCGAAAACGTCACTACTTGTGAACAATATTTTAATTATTGTAGTTTATGAACCGAATGTTATAAACTCTATATATATATATATATCTTCGCTAAGACCGGTCATTGGATGGTGATAAAAAAAATATAATCTCGAGTTCGAGTCAAACCGTTGGGCCCGGCTGCATCTGCAGTCGTTAATACCAATTCGCACGGGACCAGCGTGGTGGGTTTTGGCATACTCTCCCTATATTTACTATCCTTTGGGAAGGCCTGTGCCTCAGTAGTGGGGACAAGACTAATAGTTACGAGCATATATCCATTTTCAAAATGATTTTATAAATGATTGTGGCCGTTCTAGGCAAACCCTCTCTGGGCCACCTTCTCCTAAATGTTAAGGTTCCCTTAAAGAGTTTTATATCGAAACGCTGACCAGAAGCAAACTATTGTTCATTCGTTCCCTTCCACCCATTGTCTTCACAGTTTTAAATCAAATTCATCGTCGGTCCCGAACAAAATTAAAGACGAAACGCATAAATTAAAAGGGAGTTAGACAAACTTCGGTGGCGAGTTTTATTCAAAGAGGTGCTCTCTTTTGAGGGATTGTTCCTATTCAACCCCGAGACTAACCTTGGCAAAGTTAACCACGTTGCTTATTGAATTATGAGCAGCCATTATTCCCTGAACAATAAAGGGCAGACTCGAACGATGAATGATGGCGCGAACGGAAAATCCGAATTCCGGATACAATATGCTAATGCGGAGCTCCCATCGGAAAGATTCTGGAGACAACCGAATTGGGAGGCGAGGCATCGGAATATTTATTAGTCTCGGATCATGGGCTTACTGGGATCGTGTTATGGCGTCGCCACTTGTAAACAGCCCAAAACTCTTGAGACAAATCATTTAATTAGTATGTTTGTGTAGTTCGCCGATCAGTTAGTGGTTGTGGTCTGGAACGCTTTCGAACTTTGACCGTTAACGGCGGGATGACCTAGTCTGGGTTTAGGTGGGTATTGAACGCCATGATTTAGTAGTGGAATACAAAATAACTGTCGCTTATCTTTTAAATTCCGCCTTAGCGCCGATAAACGGCAGTATTAAGCATTGCAGAAATAATGCTATTGCAAAAGGTGTTGGTCTTTAACACCATAATTTTTTTTTAAACAATAGTATTCTATATTTAAAAGAAGAAATCAACCTCGAATCTTCTTCTTCTCCCTGCCCTGTTCCCAGTCTATCTGGGGTCGGCGCAGTATGTTTCCTCTTCCATTCATATCAGACGTCATCAAGCCATCCACTCCCTTTTGATTCATATCATCCATCACACCGAAAATGTGCTAGTGATTAATGAATGTATAGAAAAGAGACGGAACGGACCATGTCGAGAGATCTGATGATCCGTTCATCGGTCTCTCGACATGGTCCATGACAACATCCCAATCCATCCAAGAAATCAACCTCAAATATTGTATAGAATAAACAATTTTCATATATATTTTTAATAAATAAACTATCTGAGGAGCTCACTAGTGGCATATCCCGCTTGGCCTGCGGTTGCATAAATTAAGGATTAAGGAATTAAGGAATTTTCGCTAAAGCTGGTCATTAGATGGGTGAAAATTTATTACCTATCTCGAATTCCTCCGTGCTTAGGAAGGCACGTGAAACTGTTGATTCCGGCTGCATCTGCAGTCGTTAATACCCACCAATCCGCACCGGGCCAGCGTGGTGGGATATGGCCCAGTTTCCCTATATTCTTCCACTCATAGGAAAGGCCTGTGCCCCAGCAGTGGGGACATTAACGGGCTGGTGATGATGATGATGATGAGGTAAACTATCTGAAGCTACATCATCTCTGCTGTTCTTATCATAAAATTTATCGATGGATTCCATCAACAATATATTCCTTTTCCGTCATAAAATTTTAAACCTCACACGGGCCGTATATAACGCCAATCCTAACAAATGGCACCGCTCCACTATAACTCTAAATCTAAAACTGGACTCCAAATTTATGTTTATATAAATCTGCCATATTATATTGTTTATGGGCAGTTCATAGCAGCCGGCATATAATTCAATGTTGCCACAACAAAGCTTGAAGCAATTTAACTTGGAATCGAATTGAATTGCAGATGTGGCTGCCGTGTTTATACGGTGTTGCCACATTGGACCGTTTTAATCTGGTTCGCGGTAATTTTTGTGGCCGAAAAACAGTTAACAGTTGAAAACGAACGAGTTTTATTTGTCAACGGTTCAATGTGCATAGATTGGTTCTCTGTTGGTCTGTGTGGTTTGTGATTATTTTTTTTGGTTTATTTCAATAAGTAGTAAGACTCATTCTTCAGCCTTGTAGTGACGGCAGAGGGTGTCATACAAGGCGACTATGGGTAAAGACAGCGAAGAGTAATAGGAAGCAGCATTCCTCTTATGCCACCTAGACATATACTGCGATTAAATGGATGTTTAATTCACCTCTACCTACCCCTTCGGAATTATCCATTAAAATTGAAATAGTCTATGCCAATTCAGATTGACTGGCCTGGCTTACTAGTAAGTAGGCTAGATTTGACATAATTTATGGTTTTTATTTATAATACATTTTAACTAGTTTCTGTAATAAAAGCGCTTCAGCTGCTAGGGCTGGGTGTATCGCGTGAGTATAACATAGAATATAGATTTTCCTCAGTATCTTAACTAATCGCAAAAATGTAGATGCATTTGCCTGGAAATTAT
The DNA here is from genome assembly GCA_963931975.1 of Cataclysta lemnata. Lineage (NCBI taxonomy): Eukaryota > Metazoa > Arthropoda > Insecta > Lepidoptera > Crambidae > Cataclysta > Cataclysta lemnata. The sequence goes on along the minus strand of OZ008353.1, from coordinate 12,428,877 downwards.
CCAAAATAAAATGTGCAAAAGTTAATTAAAACTACAAAGAATGTAAAGGTTAGAAAAGTTCGAAAAATTATAGTCTTGACGCGGAAATCGAACCCGCGTCCTCTGCAATCCAGACAGATGCCTACACCACTATTCACTACAGTCATTAAAACTACAAAAAAAAATTGAAGAGAGATAGGTGTACCCCTTAAATTCAAATGTGCTTAAGACAAAACATTCCTTAAATTAGACAAGACCAAGCCAGTGTTCCGGTTGGTATGGCGGACTTGTTATGTTAACTTCGTTATCCGAACTTCTGGTACACTAAGATAAAGTTAACTAGCAGCAGCACGTCTAACATTGCCATTGTGGTGAGATAAATTGTTCAAATTGTACGTATTTCATTTTAACACACACTTTTGTTTGTTCGCGCTCGCGTTGGCTCAGCGGGATTTTTATCTCCTTTAAGACGAATGAGCGTATTACTTTAAAATAGATGTAATCTTTTGATGTCTAGGGCTGAAGTAAGTAGGTGTCGTTCACCCCCCATCAGACCATCTTAAAGTACAGTCAGCAGTACGTCAGGTTTCCACAAAAGTGCAATTTTCTTCAATCGACTTTGTTCTTTACTTCAAACATATCTTCTTCCTGTTCCCAGTCTATCTGGGGTCGGCGCAGTATGTTTCCTCTTCCATTCATATCGGTAAGACGTCATCAAGCCATCCACTCCCTTTTGATTCATATCATGCATCACACTGTAAAGGTGCTAGTGATGAATGAATGTATAGAAAAGAGACGGAACGGACCATGTCGAGAGACCGATGAACGGAGAGAGTGATTGGAATGACAACATTCCAATCCATACTGCTCAAAGTTTTGGCTTAGGTTTTACAGCCGGCCGCCTGCCTGACACTAACCCTTTTTGGGTATATTCTATTGTTGGTGGTTTGCTCACCACCATTCGGGTGCCCCAAGGTGCTTATTGGTCTACACCGGGCAATCTCCCTTAGTCGACTTTTACGACACCCATGGGATGAGTCGGGGCTGGCCTATTCTACGTTATTTGTTTGCTCCCAGGCTAGCATAGAAGAGACAAACATGTAAAGGTTGATAATGGATTGTAAAAATTTGACAGTTTATGGTAGACAGGAAGCGCCGTTGACGGTACATTTTAGAGACTTACTGCCGCACTCAGAAACGTCAATTAACTTTAATGAGTATTTAATGTCAAAAATTTTCATTCAAATCTAGACCATAGACCCGGCAAGAATAGCGACTAGTTTTGTTGACGTTAAGTACTCATTAACGTTATTTGACGTCTCTGAGTGCGGCATGAAAACTCTTGGCATACCATTTTAACCGTGGGAGTGTCGCAGAGAGGGAAGTCAGTGGCAGCGCTTGGGACTTGTGACCCTTTTTTTTTTGACGGAGTGGAATGCCTTTACGCACCGTATCGGCCGCTAGCTAGACGGCCGACGTGTGTGGGACTCGCCCGACTCAGGATCGAGTTGGGAATACGCCACTAAACCACTCCAGTGTCCCTCCCAGCCCTTCTGGCGGGGAGAGTCTGGGGTCTGCCGCGAGGCAATTCACCAGTCTAGGGACTTGTGACCCTATAGAAGGCCTACAGAGCCCCTTTACAGCTTTCAACATCAAACAATAATAATATGGTTTATGATCTAACAAGGACCCTTATATAATATCAACAATATAAATATTATTATATCAAAATTGTAGGAAACATCACCCGTTAAAAAACAAGGAAATTCCAATTTATAAGCAAAGCAGAGCCTGCGAAATGTATGTAAAGCACACACAGTGACTGGAATTCCCCAAACATCGAAATTAACATATTAATTTGAAATACACAGGATGGAATTCTCGCGTCTGCTTATTATTTATCAAATACGATATTGGGAGATGGTAGAGCGGTATTTATTATGTTGTATATGAATATTAATCACACAGCCAATAAACCGATAGATTACCACAAGTAGGTATGGTAAAGTTAACTTTACGAAGGGCTGATTTCACCTTCTCTCACAGAAACTGAGTTTAATAAAACTTAGTTTTGATTAATGCAAACTATGTAGCGGAACTCAGTTTAGAGCATAAACCGAGTTCAACTTCAACTGATCGCGTTTAATTCTGCGGTGAAATCGTCCCTAAGTGGCTTAGGCAATAACTGTTATTATCTTCTCAATAAAAACATTTATTTGAAGATTTTTTGCAAACTTTCTATACAAAAATGAGTTGACAATCTTGTAAAGACTGACTTTTTGGAAATAAATAATGGACAGTGTACAACATAAATCGCAGTGACTGTTTCGTTGATTGAATTTCATAATGATTTTGTATTGTCAACTTTAACTTTATAGGAGATTAAATTGTTTACACTTAACCTAAAATCAATCGGTTCTTTGCAAAGTCAGAACCAACAGGAAGCAAACATAAGTACTCAAGCTCAGAACTTTAGTAATTTTAGGAGTACCAGCCTATAAACAGCTTACTGATTTCACTGAAGGTAGATAGATATAATTTATAGCTTTGAACTAATAAGAATAATGAACCTCCTGGTATTTATTGAAAGATAGTATCGATATCATCGAATAATGGTCATTAAAAATTGCCTCTCATTATTTCTGGTACGGTATCTTATTATTACTAATAAATGCCAATTAATCACTGATTTGCCTGGAAATACTACATACATCATTTATTAATTACGCCTATTTATCCCTTGTAGGAGAGGTGAATTACGTACACGTTCCCATGTAATGCTGCTGATCAGTACTACCTGCATTACCTTGCCTTGGTTTTATTGTACGACACCCGCTGGACAGATGATGGGTGGAGATAATAGTATTCTGTTCTGCCGTCACCACACTGCCTGAGAATACCGTTTTCATCATATAATCGACTTGAGATGAGCGGTGGTGAAAATTGTTGTATTCTCCTGTGCCGTCTGCTGCCTGTCACTGCCTGAAAACACTGCATTCATCGTAATAAAGTCGAGTTTGCTAGTTAATTTAAGCTAGGAGCCTAAAGAATATGTTTGCTTACACTCGAAAAAGATCTTTAATATAAATGTAGCCCGATAAGTCTCGAGCCCCAGCATTCGATCCCAAGTTAGCCGGGATTAAGTTTGATCCTCTTGGATTCCACTAAAACCCACTGGAAGTTTTGTTCGTTTAATGCATCGTAGATGCCCGTTATTAATGTTGCTGGAACGGAACTCTCTTGCTGCACATGTTTTTCCTTATTGTTGGAGAACGTCCAACTTGGAGCCGAGGAGATAGTGTATTCTGTCAGGTTTGGATTCGTTTCCATTTAATACCAAGGTTGGTTGGTGATGGTAATGTGATGATAAAGGTCAATATAGGTTAACACGGGAATAAACGCGATTATGGGACAGGCGGACTGACCACGATCGGTGCAATCCGGCTGAAACGTCAGGCATTAAAAAAGGTAAAACTTACATAATCGCGTTTATTCCCGTGCTAATCTATATTGATCATGCAACGCGAAAGTTTAAAGTGATTATATTTTGATGATAAAGGTTTTTGAATAGCATTCATCATTATAAGCATGAGGGTTGGTCACGCAGGTGGCCGAATGTAAAATCTAAGCAAAGGCGTTAGCCAAAAGATAATATAAAGAAGCCTTTATAAACAGATGTCTTGCACCAGGCCCTGGATGTAGTAAGGGCGGACATGACGAAGAATGACATGACCTTACCTTATCTTACCTTACCTGACCTGAAAGCGGACCTTGGCGCCAGGCTGGGAAAGCGCTAGGAAGGCTTCATAATCATGAAATTGCACAAAAAGTGACGCTTATGACCCCGACACATTATTGAAACGCGACGTGACTCACCGTGTAGACACCTAACAATCCAGTGGCGCGTCGGATATTCATAGTGAGATTCTGGTCATAGAAAACCAATACATTTGATTCGACTCAACACGCGTAGCGTTACATCGGGTTGCGTCGTGTTTTAAAAATGTGTTTCTACCATTATTCTAAAGACATCTCGTCCAGCACACCTGTAATAGAAAATACAATGAGAAATGTTGTTGTTGTTGACAACAAACATTGAGGCAAACCACACAAGCCACCGAATTTTAAGACCGAAGATCTGTCTTGACAAATGGAGAAAAATCAAATAAACTCTCCACCGAGCGACATCATAAAATTTAGTGCGACACGAACCGATTCCAAATCAGAATCTCTCGGATTTACGAGTGACGACCGACGCCATAACACCCCGGCCCTGTATTTCACGGGCTATGCGAGATGGACTCGAACTTATAAGATTATTCTCAGCCACGTCTGTCATTCGGGAACTTTCCTACAAGTTATCCGCAGTTTATCTCCGAAGCGGCGAGCTGTTGACATTTATGTACTCCTGGTAGTTTGAGACGTTGTAAATTTATTCTTGGACGTTTTTGTTTCATTATCATAAACGTCACCATCATCATCACCAGCACTTTATTGTCCCCACTGCTAAGGCAGAGGCCTTCCCTATGGATGGAAGGTTATGGTTAGGCCCATTCTACCTAATATAGGACCCACCCATAACTGCTCCGTGCGGATTGGTGTGTATTAACGACTGCAGATGCTGCTGTTCCGTAGCACGTAGGAACTCATAATAATATATGTGTGATCGGGTGATCACACATATATCACAGCGAACATTGCATAGATTACCAATTCAGTCACTGCGCCATCGAGATTTAAACCTTATAATCAAATCAACAAGGTTCTAATTTATGATGGCAACTATTTTACCACTACCTACCTAGCAACTAAAGCATTAATTTTCTCAAAAAAAACATGGTTTACTTAAAATGAGAATAAATTACACTTTGCTTTATTAATTTTTTTATTGATGTTATTTATACGTAATTTATGTTCAAGTCAAAACTCGTTTTTAGCACCTATTTATCTAAGGGAAACATGCAAGGGCCCGCGTACTTACCCTGTATTCGTTTATCCTGTTAAATGAATGTTATAAGTGATGGTGGCAATCCTTCATATCCAGGCATACATTAAAAGCGTTCGTCGCGGTTTTTGACAAATCGGTTATGCCGACGACTCCAATAAGATCGTAGTGTAGGTGGCACGAATATACTGGTTTTTAATAAATGATAAGAAAGCTATTTTTGCTTGTGGTGACGACAGAGCAGAAAAGCAGAATATTATAATATACGGGATAAATATAAGCATATTTAAGGTATTTTCGCGACTTAAGCCTTGTAGCCTGTGCGCCAGCAGTGGGAACAATAAAAAGGGATGGTGATGATGATTTATGGAATGTAGCCAAAAAACCAAAATGAATTCTTTTCGACGTTAGCCGTGTGGTGACGGCAGAGTAGAATACAATTGTAAATCTAAATATCTCCCGTGAGTGTCGTACAAGGCGACTATTCTCTTATACCACCACTTATCAACCTAGCAATATACTGCGACTTTTGAGCCCGATAAATGGCAAAAGGCTCGCCACCTATTACTGGGACCTAACATAATTGGCGAAACGTGGGTGCTAGTTCACCTCTGCCTTCCCCTTCGGGGATATAGGCGTGATTTATGTATGTATGTTATTCTTTTCGAATTGATAGAAAGTGGTTTATATTATTTTGCATAGGACTATGAATGTAAGTGTGCTCATTCTGTATCCGTTTCTCCAAGCAATCATTTGAATCTGATGAAACTTTGCGAAGTTTCGCTTGACTTTTCCAACTTTTCTGTGTGTACGTCTGTGTAGGCTTAGAAATGTCACTGTCATGTCATTCTTTGCCGGCCCGTATAGACAGTTAATATGGATCGCTATCCGCAATCAAAATCAATGATTACGACCCTTGATGATTGATTGTGTACGAAGTAGATTGGCGGCCTGTACATAAACAATCTGGATGGTGATAATAGATTTGTGTATAAGCTGGCATAACACGGGTAACACCTCAGCCTGCCCCTTAGGGGAGCAAGGCGGGATTTATGTATGAAAGAACAAAAGAGCTATCAACGCTTAGTTCAATCTCGTTGGTTAATAGTATTTGACATTTGATAAATATGCGATCTAAGGCTTTCTTTTTATCGCCCAAGGTAAGTATATAGTTTTATGTCACCACCTGACCAGGAAGTGGGATATTCCGTACGCATAGTGGTCGGAAAATCCACTTTATGGCCCGGTGTGGCTTTATAAATATTTATTGTCAATCTGGTTTGCATCGTAGTGGATTAAACTTAAAGCCTCGCGGAAATAAAACTTTCAAGATGATCACACCACTAGAAACTCTAAGAGCAGTCCAGTTTAGCTGGACCTTCAAGCACTGGATATAAGGAAGTGTGGTAAGGAAAAGTGCGGGTCAGACTATGATGGTAGCGCAATGTTTATTAGTGTCAGCCTGTGGAGCTAATTCGAAGTCCGACTGACAAACTTAATAACGAATAATGAAGTATATGTTGTTCAGTGTACTTGCAAGCCTTTCAGTCTCGCTATTTTTATATTTTAACCTTTAAACGAACGGGACTAAGTCGAAAGTTCTCTAATCTGCCAGGAGAGCCAAGAATTTGTCATCTTCTCCAATTTTAAGAGGAATTCATTTAGCGTCATTTTCCACTCATTCAGAACACCTATCCCCAATGCCTCTGTAATGATCCCAACCTTCTACCTTACCGCTCTCACAAAACCTGCGAATTTGGGCATGATTAGGAAGATTTTACAAAATTACAAAAAAAAATTAAGTCAGAAAAATGTAAAATTTTTTTCTGGATGCGGATATCGAATCCAGTTCCTCTGCAATCGTTAGAAAGTTGTTTATAAATCTATCTTCTAGCGGTTTTGTTGTGGATTTTGGTCCAATGTCTCTAACTTCTTTCATCTGAAAAAGGGGTTTTGCTCAAATAATCAAAGCACTTGAACTGTTGACAAATTGCGAGAGCAAATCTAGGAACTTCCTCATCATCACCAGTCCTTTATTGTCGCCACTGCTGGATACAGGCCTTGCCTATGGATAGAGGAGAGATTAGGGCATAAACCACCAGCATGGATTAGTGGGTATGAGTGGCCTATGGATGCTTAAATGAGTTTATAAATAAATAATAGTAGGTTTCTCAATAAGAACGCGCTGTTGAATAAACCATATTTTCAACATAGAACCGAGAGACGCAGGACAAAGAACATTTTCCGGTTTAAAAACGGTAATTCCTAGAAAAATACGCTAGAGAACGCTCTAACGACGAATGTTCTCTCTTTGCGACGAAGGGTCCCATCGCGGTAATAGTGCATTTAAAATGCGGTTTTTTTGAGTAAACTTTTCTCGAGCTCTCATTCCACGTTCTCTATTTCCTTAGCAAATAATAAAATGGTGGCAGTATAACGTCTCACAAAAGTACGTTTTGATTTTTAGTAAAGTATTTGTGAAAAATATCTATATCATGGTAAAAATCAGTCCCGAATAGAAATTTTATTATAGATATTAGCCATACTAGATAATTAGCCATCAAGCAATTTTTTTTTTCAATTTTATATAAAGGACTTTTGTCCTTTGGATATGTCAGTCCTGGAGGCCTACCGACTAACTCGATTGCTGATGATAGCTTTAAAGCAATGCATTTCTTACGTCTACCAATTTAGCTAGCAACCATCTTGAATTTTTAGGCGGTACGGAATTTATTCCAAATTCATACAAAATCATTTGGTGATCATTCGTTCAAAGCTGTTGCTCATAGTTTAGGTAAATTTGGTGCGAAATGACAGCATGACGTCATAAATTATAGCTTTAGCTTTAGCAATCGAGTTAGGCGGTAGGCTCCCAGGTCTAGCAATTTACTTCGATTAAAGTTCCCGGTGAATGCTAATAGGCTTGCCTCCAGGTATACAAGGAACCCAAAACATGCTTTGCCGTGTGGTGACGGCAGAGTAGACTACAATTGTCACCACCCCAAATCTCTCCCGTGGGTGTCGTACAAGGCGACTAAGGATAAACAGTGATGCGGAATGTGCAGCAGCGTTCCTCTTATACCACCTAGCAATGTAATTACTGCGACTTTTGTGCCCGTAAATGGCAATAGGCTCGCCACCTATGACATGGGACCTAACATAACTGGCGAAACGTGGGTGCTTGTTCACCTCTGCCTACCCCTTCGGGGATATACGCGTGATTTATGTATGTATGTAAAACAAGCTGGTAAAATGGTGTATTACACTTTTGCAAAGCCCTTAGGGTGTGATTTATATATGTAACAACTACAACTCGGTTGCGATTCCCAACATTACTTTATTTTCTGTTTCTGCTTGTTCGATCGAGGTTTCATTAATAGTAGGGGCAAATGTGTGTGACAAATTGTATTCCGCTTCGTCGTCACTACACGTTTCTTCTTCTTCACCCCTGATGTGAGTCGGCGCTGGCACATTCTATTTTATTTTGCCACTCCCAGGCCAGCATAGAAGAATGCACCACACGTTTAACGGGGGGTCCCAATATTATATCTTCAGAAGATAAACGTAGGTACTACAGCTTTGCTGCTTAGCAACTTTTGTTATTTATCGCAATATAACAGAAAATGCCAAGCAACTAAACTTTAGTAAGCTTACTTGTAACTGTAGATAGAATATTGGGAACCGTCGTAATACAATCATATTCCGTCATCAGTCAAACATACTTCCTTGCCTTGCACTGTGCCGTTTCTGTCCAGTTTAAACAGAGAGTCCATTAATATCGGGGGAAACGTGTGTTGAATCGAAAGTTGGGATCTTTTCACCCTGATAGTTGTTTGGGGTCCTGAGCACACTATGTTAGTGTAAGACCGCATACAAATTCGGACGGTTCCCTTGTCTTTTAACAGGATTTAGCCCCGAACCATCGCCATAGGTCCTGTTTTCCCGCTTCGCATGTGTTTTCAATTAGGGGTTGGCAAAGTCCAGTCCGTGTTTCTGGCCAAGCCGGGTGGTACTGTTTATTTAATTTATGTTCATTTAGATTTTAAGGCCGCGTGGTGAAGACAGAGAAACAAATAATGTCCCAGATCGCAAGTGTTTGAAGCCTTTTTTATTTTTATAGACTAGACAAGGAAGCTCTTGTCCTTCATCTCATCCGATGGTAAGTGACAATGAGGGCCGATGATGGAATCGAGCTTCACCTGGAACCCTCAACCACAGAGGGGCTGGCTATTTTATCACAAATTATCAGAACATGTTAAGATTATTATTATGGCGACAGATTTTGATAAGATATCTACCATCATCTTATTAAAATCTACAGCTAGTTAGGCGGACTCAAAAAGTAGCTAGCTAGGCGGACTCAAAAAAATTAAATACCCTAGTCTGGATCGAAGTTGGGACCTCTGGATCTTATTACCGTTGGGCGACCAGCTACATTACGGAGGCGGATTATACTCCACATTGTGAACATAACAAATATAGAGATTTTTGAAATGAATGCCACTTAATCCCTTGGGCTTCCTCTACGAAGATTAGGCCTTGAATTTCTTCTCAATGGATTTAAGCTAATGAGAACATTAAATAAAACATACGGGTACGAATTGAGTAAACTCCTCCGTTTTTTCTTCGGTTAAAAAGTAAATGTTGTTAAAACTTAGTCTGCACATGATAATGCGAAGCACAGATTTTGTGACAGATCGACGGAGTCAAAACTACAAATGTATATTACATAATAAATAAAATAATAGTAATAAAATTTTTTAATACACTAACCATGCCGACCTAAGAGCGTTGTTGTGCTATTCCAATGCATACTGCTCAAGGTTTTTGCTTAGGTCTTACAGCCGGCAGGTGCCTGAAACCAACCCTCTTTAGGTAGAATCTAACCTAGCCTATTGGCGAAACGTGGGTGATAATTCACCTCTGCCTACCCCTACGGGGATAAATAGGCGTGATTTATGTATTGTATGTGCCACACTGAGTATCTCGCCCGTTCTTCTCAGAACAACCAGGAGGCTCCTGGAGCCTATTGCCATTTATCGGGCACAAAAGTCGCAGTCCATTGCTAGGTGTCATAAAAGGAACGCTGCTGCCCATTCCTCATCACTGATTTGTCCTTAGTTGCCTTGTACGACACCCACGGGAGAGATTTGGGGTGGTGACAATTGTATCCTACTCTGCCGTCACCACACGGCACTTAAAAACGGGTGTTTAGGTATATACTCTTTGATACCTCATAATGAATATTTAAACTTATATTTAATACCTTATATAAACCTTTTTTTTACAGAAAAGTTCTCCGTCATGCGTTAGTGTTTCAGGACCGACACTTGAGCGCCGAGGGCACAGCGATTAAAAACGGAAGTCGCGGGCTGGCCGTTTACACGGCATTGGCGTCACTCCAAATCGCTTACGGACAGTAGCTGTTCGCGTTTTTGCCAGGGGCCTTACCACCAACACTAAACGCGACTCAATACCCATTGTTAAAGTGAGACAACGCTATAAGCTGAGTAGAGCGGCGCCCCGTTTTGTCACCCGCGTTTGGATCGCTCTAATACTTCATGGTACGGCTACAGTTCGCCAGTTGCTGCGTTTTAAATTCGAGCTATAGCGTTGGCGGGCAAAGCCGGGTTATGTTCTGCTTGTCATCAACAGGGTGAAATCGAAATGAATCGACAAATTTTTAAGGGAGGTGTTCTAGTGCTATTAAGCATTATATTAGAGAGGTTTAAAAACTAATCTATTTCGACAAAAAAATATCAATATTTTTCTTTTCTTTTACTCGTAACTGGTAAATATACAGATTAAAAACATAAAACAAAAAAATATATAAAATTTATATCCAAAAATATTAAAATATTTTTTTCTATTCTTCATATCATATAAAATTAAATAAATCGCTCGTAATTCGTAATGCTAAGCGGACGGGTGTGCGCGGCTAGGTAGTAGAACGCTGTAGGTACAATCACGCGTAAAGTGCGTCGACTGCAACAAATAATTGCGTTCTTGTATTTTATTACTTAATGTTTCATTACGATTTTAATTGTTACTATAACAATCATTATAGGGGTTAAAATTTCAGGTAAAATTTTGTCGACCCGTTCACCCTGTAGTATCCTTAACAAAAGTGCGTATGCTACCTACTTACTTTGGGCTAGATAATGGGTGCGAGTGTAAGAAATATTTATTAGTAAAGAATACTGTGGTTAGATAAAGTTTGAACAATTATAGTCTCGCTGCGGGAATCGAATCTGCGTTCTCTGCAATCCGGACAGATGACTATACCAGTCGGCCAACCAAGACGTGGACAAGTGAGGACGCGGGTTCAATTCCCGCTTTCTAACTTTTTCTAACCAAAAAATTCTTTGTACTAATTTTTCTAACAATAGGCAATGTTCAAATTAAAATTAATATAATGTATGTTACACACAAAGTGGCATTTTATATTTTTTTCTTTATTTACAGAAAATATCACTTTCTGGTCAGTGGGTGAAATAAAATTATTAACTTACCGCGGTAAAAAGAAGCCTCATATCGCATTTAACCACAGGCCAGAAAGAGTACATAACCAAGCAGTGTGTTATGGAAAACGCTCCCATGTAATATATACACGCGTGGCTACTGATAGGATTGTGGTAATTTCTACTAGTTCGTTTTTAGAGCGCTATACTGTCCCTATGAGGGTGCTCGATAGTAATGCAGTGGACAATGTTCACTTAAGACGGTAATTGGATGGGTGACCAAAAACTTTGTAAGGCACGTTAAGCCGTTAATTGTACCGTGTGGTGACGGCAGAGCAGTATACAATTGTCACCACTCCAATCCCTTCCGTGGGTGTCGTACAAGGTGACTAAGGGTAAAGACAACGGTGAGAAATGTCAATAGGCTTGCCACAAATTGCATGGGACCTAACTTATTTGGCGAAAAGTGGGAGTTAATTCACATCTGCCTACCTCTTCGGAGGTTATATTCGTGATTTATGTATGTGTGTAAGTAATACGTCAGGTGACGACCTCAGAAATCTTCACATGTTCAGTCTATGGTCGAAAACCGAATGGAGATACTTATTTGTAATTTTTATTTTTGTGTACCTATTGGTTGAAGCAATGAAATACCATAGAATATGTTTTGATAATTTATTCCGAATAATCATTGAGAGTTTACATCAAAAACATTCAACATTTAACACCTACTAATACATTTAGATTACATAATAATCAGTTTTTATTTCTAAACTTACGCGTGTATTGAAACAAAATGTAACATTTTCAAAGTATTTGTTAAAAATTATTTAAACTAGAACTTCACAATAAAATGGTAATAAATGACTCATTTAAAATATTTATTACTTAACTTTTAATATCGGTAAGATTCACATTGACCTTAATTTTAATTACTAACTATTATAAATATAAGAAAAACTTTTAATATCTAAACACAGCCATTACATTTTTTTATAGAGAAAAACTTAAATCTATTTGTAAACTGAAATGCAAAGAGTTTGCCGCTATGAAATACACTCATCCCTTGGTCTTGTCAAGTTATAAACCTAAACAGAATAAAATGAAATCATTTGAATGACGCGGGCTTACACCAACTATTCTTAACTCTTTATATGTCAGCTGTAAAACAAATGCCGTTTGAACTTTTATTATTTGTAATAAGGCGTAAAACTAATAAAAATATTAGATGCATTGCCCTAACTAGCTTAAACTTATCGATCAAATTAATGCAAAGAAAAATTTACTCATAAAGATTTCGAAATATTATAAAATCCTGGTGCGCCAGCACCTTAGGTACTTTTAAAATAACGAACAAATTATAATATGAATAACTTGAATGAGTAACTTGGAACATGAATTAATTATCAATGATGATTATTGACGTCGGCGAATCATCCGCTAATTTTCTATCATCCATCACACCCGAAAGGTGCGAATGGTAAATTGGAAAGGACCATGTCAAGAGATTGATTAACGAGGAGAATGATTAGGATGTCTACATCGCAATCCTTACTTAGTCGACATTCAGGAACTTCTGCGGGCCTAGCACGGGGACGTGGACAAGTCTCCACCACTTGACAATGTTTTGTCTCGGGACTTAGTGGGAGTTAGAGCGAGAGGAAAAGATTTTGTGTCCCCCGAAAGAGTTGTGTCCACGTCCCGTGCTACGGGGGCTGGCGTCAGTTTGGCGCTGGTAGGCTATCTTCTTCTCCTTCTTTTCTTGTTATAAACTATAGATGTCAGCTTATTTTAGCTAAATACTGATTATTAAAAAACTCACAGCCACGTTTGGCTAAATTAACGTACTATGTCTAAAGCTACATTTTGGCTAAGTTTTCTTAGAATATTAACGCTACAATTGTATATGCTATTAGTGTATGTAATGCGTCTTATAATCTTCTCTGACTGACTTTGGTGGACTATGGACTTATATTAAGCAAGTGTACTTTCGTCCATTTGGGAATCTGTATGTTTATGAATGTAGCTTTATAATAAGAGTAAAACTTTTTTGTACAGTGAGCGGGAATCAAATATTTGGTAACGATTAAGATTTCCCTTGATTCACGAACATTTTGAATTACACAGCATTCAATAATTTGCCTTATTGACCTTCTAAAGAGCAGAACAATTAAGCGCTCTGCTATTAATGTGAATATTTTAACAGCGTTGCAGCGATAATAATACTGTTTAAGTGAATACTTTTAAATTCGGTACAGTTACTAATATAACGTTTGTTGACATCAAAAATGTCAGCTAAGAAGATATTAATTCTTTATGTACATCGAAAACTGATTGATCAAATTATACACAGCTAGTTGCATAGATTGCGAGTAAATAAGATTTGTAATTTTGTATAGAGATAATATTATGGACGCCTGATTGCTCGTGCGCAGTTTGTTTCGGTTTGTGTGGTTGGCGAGTTATGGGATTGTATCTGGTGCCTGTTTAATTACCTGCAACATCATAATTTGTTGAGTATGATGAGTTTTCCTACAGCCTACCTGCGTGACGTTTTGCTAGTGAGGCGTGGTACTCAGACGGGTTTAGTCACAACTTTGGTATTGAATCGGGTCGTAGGTGGGATTTGGACACCCATAATTATAGACACAAATAAGAGACGTACTGCGCACTCTATTCTAGGTACTAATGTTTTCGATATCTAGCGTCTTGACGATTCACAAGTGTATTGTAATTATAGCAGCTGATAATACGAATAAACGAACGTTGACTCTCATATTGCCAAACAGCGATAACTTATCAATATTTTGAATAAAATGTTCGATTAAACTGGTCGAGAAATAACCGCTGAGGGACTTAATCGAGATAAAATCGGTCATGTTATTTTTAAGAGTCCCCGCTGTCGACTGGTAAAAATTGCTGCTGAGCCACAGAAGAGAGGATCATGTCGATTGGCTTGGTGTCGTCATACAGCGAAGGCGCTTCACAGAGTATAGCGAAGGTGCCCACTATAGACGCGATGATGAATATCCACAGGAAGAGACGGTCCAGAACCATGGCGACGAAACCCCAATCTTGGTCTTCCTGTTTAGAAAGAAACAGAATTATTGTTATTATTTTTATGTCACAGCTGACCATAAAGTGGGACTGATGAGTAGAAAGAGAGAAAGGGATTGGGATAACCCAATCCCTCTCTCTTAATTATTCCATTCTTTTACATTACCGCATTGAATTCGTCTTGTCGCTGCATATGGTGCTGTATGAACATAACGTTGTGGATAGCCTTCTCTAGTTCGAAGGGATACTTCTTGCGAAGCGCCACGTCACTCAAGGAGTCGTCAAGCCCAGACATGACGGATGGAAGGCCGTTGTATCCAGCTCCAAGACCACCCAGGGCTCCAACGAGGCCGCTAAATCTGATAATTTTAAGCAAAGCATTATTAAAAAATATTTTTAGGAAAACGAGAAATTGACGCTCTGTAAGACTCGAAATAGACTTGGAGTTATACGCTCTGAAAAACGCGTCATGGACTTGGAGTTATAACTATACTATGTCCTTAATTATAGCTATACAATAGACTTGGAGTTATAGCTATATTTTTATTAAAAATTGTTTCTTTTACCATCAGAATCGGTTGTTTCAAGATTTTATATTTAAGCGATATTTTTGTATGGTTGAAAAATTGGTATTTACATACTAATAATATCTTTTTTACCTATTCGTAGCAGTAGTCGAATGTAGACCATTGCATCCACCAGGCATGTGATGACGAAGAGAATCAGGACTGGAGGCATTTGAATTGGTCTGCTCAGCAGCTGCTAGAGCATCTTTAAACTTGTTCTTCTTCATACTTCTTCCGGCTATCTTCTGCGCCGCTAGATCCCTCAACAAGTCCTTAGGGACTCTCATCAGTAGCAGCTTCGGGAGCTTCGTTATGAAAAACTTTCTAACCCACGGAGCCATCTTATGTGTACTCGGCTTTCGGTAATGTACGTTCAGGATGATAATAGTTATCACTACCGATAATCCTACTAGCAACATGGTGAACAGCAAATATTTTCCCAATAAAGGTAAGGCGAGTGACGTTGACGGTATAATTTCGGAAATTAGCAAGAAAAACATAGTCTGCGATAGCAATATTGAAATGCTCAACGCTATCTTCTCTCCAGAATCCGCTGGCAAGTAGAATACTAGCACTGATAGATATGATATACCGACGCAGGGGACGATTAGGTTGACTGTATAGAACAGGGTCTTCCTTCTGAGTGTTATATTGAAGAAAATATCTGAAACAAACAAATGAATAATTGGACTCACCAAAATCAAACGAAGAACAAGAAAAGTAATATAAGTATAAAATAAAATTTAACACAGTTTTGTTAGTACAGTTCTCTTAATAAAGATAATTTGTGGAACAAATGATATATTATTTTTCTTAACTTAAAACGGAACCCGGCTTTGAATAATTGTTTTTTGGGGAAAAAAATTAATTACTTTATCCACGTACGCACTTGATCAAATTCTACAGAACTTACCCCCGAATATAGAAACGCTATTCAAAGTTTGAGTCCCATTTAACATTTAAGTATTGTCAAAATTGACGTTTTTCCATACAAATTCTGACAGGTAGTGTCCACTTAACTTTTTAAGCAGTCCCCTAAATTTGAGTAGCGTTTCTGTATTCGGGGGTTTATTTTACAGTCTTGTTAGTACCTACCTATAGCTCTCTCAGAAACAGTTACTTATGGAACAAATAATATTTTTTTTCCTAAAACGTTTATTGAAACACGCATTTTTATTGAGATCAAATTATATAACAATACTTAGCCACGATTCATAATCAAATTCTTCAAAAGTCTTAGTAACTATTATAATATTGTACCAAATAATGTGTTACCAGGAATAATAACAAAAGAGGCACAGGCGCTTCGAGACAACTTATAACTTTTATCTTGTTTGATGTTTCTCAGTTTCGTTATAACAGCGTATGTTTCAATAAGATACCTACTAGATTTGTGAGTTGTCAATGCTCTACCCACGTCAGGCTTAACTGGTGCTTGAAACACAACAAAAGCTATTGTGGTATAACACCTTCACTAAACTTCTTTTGTAAGAGTGTTTTATGGATTGTCCTTGTGGGAATAGAAGTGTCTATTCGTGCCAATATCAAACGGCGCGTCGGAGGAAAAATGTATTTTTATACGACGCCAAAGGGATTTAATATCCAACATTTTTTTATGTCCAACGAGCGATGCGCGATACGGCTTAACAATTCTAATCTGTTGCGAAGACAAAATTCTTATTGTCATTCAAAATTAGGCTGATTAGTGATGATTTGAATAGGTAGCCATTATGATAATATAAACTACTTCACAATGTTTATGAAGATTTTATATTTTAGACTAGAGCTTATGCATTGAAAATTTGTTCTTGACGAATAAATAGTTAAAACATATTAATTTGAGATAGAGGCATACAATTTCTAGGAAAAAATTATTTATATTGGCAGACAATTTGTGTTTATTTTATTTGAATTTCATTTGTGTTGATAATTTATTAAACATAATATGTCGCATTATAGCAGCGTCGCCTTAGTGACAATGGAGTATTTAATTAACTAACAGTCACTTACGAACATGTTGGTATTATCATTGACTTTTTTTTATCATGTCCGAAATTATTCCAGTCTATATTTGGTTAGTTAAGCTACTTTGTTGGCATTTCTATGTGCTCTTACCAAAACTTACTTTACTTGTTTAATCACTGTTCAATAGATTTAATCAAGTATGTGTTTAACGATGCTACAATTGCTACAAGTAATTTCGCCTACAAGCAATTCTAATTTCAAGATTGAAAAGAAGTAGACGCGGAAGTCAGTGTGCCACAACACAATGAATTTCTGGAATTCAGTTATTTGTCTTAGACGTAATCATGATTAAGCACGCGTATTTCCGGGACAAATTGTTTACGACTTGGAGAAGCTTGTGGGAAACAACTGAAGATGTAACATTAACGTGGATATGACGAAACTGGGAAAAATAATATGGTCACTACAGTATTTCTTTATTTCTATACACATTAATTCAGAATTTTAATATAATAAGTTTTATGTCACACCTGATCAAAAAGTGGCATTTTTCGCCCGTTAATTCCACTTCCTAGTCAGGGTATGACATAAAAAATGAGTAGTTACGTTAAGCCTCGGATCGATCAAATAATCAATCAAATACATTCGATCTGAGACATTCTTTGATTTACCGCTATAATTGTAAATAATTGTACTTTTTTATGTTAGGGATATTTTTCAGAGGCTGGCTATTTTTTTCACAATTTGAAGGCCAAGAGCGTCCCTGTCTACCATACGATTTTAATATCAGGTGCAATACTTATGCAAAATTTAGTAAAAAGCATTGTTCAAGATCCCCTGTGATAGACGGGTTGACATAGACGAAGTCGCGTCATTTGCTAAGGCAGTCAGTTGGAATTAAAGATAAATGACGTACCGCACCGACCGCACTCGTGAGCGAAGCGAGCAATTTGAGCGGGACCCTAATGGTGACGATACGATAATTGCCACTTTTGCAAAGGTGCTTAGTGAATTCCCTTTTATATTACTTCGGTCTCTCAATAAATTAGGCGTATTGGCACACTAAATGACTTTATATTTTGCCGTTCTGTTATAGAGGACACCAGAAGTTGATAGCTGCTCGGTTTTATACTGTTAAAATGATGACTAAAAAAAGCTCAGATGAATAAACTGAATTTACCTAATGTTGGTTAGTAATGGGTAGCAGCATTCCTCTTTTAACACCTAGCAATATTCTGCAATCAACGTGCCCGATACATGGCAATTGGCCAAGGCCAGAGTAAACAGGAATCTTCTAGGTGTGCCATCTTAGTCTCGTCATCGTTTTCCATCAGGCGTCGATCAGATGGTCACTGAGCCTTTGTACTTAAAAATAAGGAAGCATAAGTATATATTACGTGACCGAAGATAACCGGGGAATAGGGCAAGAAGATAACGAAAGATTATATCTTTCGATTAGCGAAATTCACTAGCCCAAAATCGTAGCTATTACCCCACTCTGCTGTGTCCCCGATTTAAATTTGTACTCCTGTTCCCTTTAAGAACTGTAAGGGGAACACCAATTTAAGACAGGTAAATCCAACCTAAGTGCAAAAGTTCCAGACAGTAATTATAGTGGTTTGCGGAGCACTCAAAGTAAATTGCTTGTTGATGAGTTTGACTACCTATTAAGTGTATTACGTCGCATCTTTTGAACATTCTGGCGGGGACGGGCATATTATTAGCCACCTGGGGGTTTTATTGCGACCATTGACAAATTAACAGAACACAAATTACATCGGATGCCGTTTAGTGACGGCAGAGAAGGATACAATTGTCACTACGTTTTTTTACAAACTAAGCCAGCGTGGGAGTAATGTTGCAAGCTCCAACAATCAGTTAATCAGTCAGCTGAGAGGCATCCACTATTGGGCATAGGTCTCCCCAAGGATCTCCAAACAATCGGGCCTGCGCTGCCCGAATTCAGCGGCTTCCCACAGCGACCTTCACCAGATCGCTAGTCCGTCAATATTTGACCGACAGACAAGCTCCATACTGTTTTAAAATAATTAGGTACTTCATAAAGTTCCACAGACATGATGTTACAACCACAAATAGCACGACTTCCGATTTAAATTGGGGTAACTAGAGCTCCAGCGTTATTTGTTTCTTGGTTCTCACTGATTATAATTTCCCCTAAATGCCCCATTAGTGGCAAGAGGCCTTACAAAACAATGCAAATTAAATACCTGCCGGTGCTTATTAAAATATCGGAGAAACACAAAACTGGAGTTAAATTCTACGTAGTTATGAAAATGGAATAAGTCATATTTTTCTCACTTTTAATAATTCGCCGTGTGGTGACGGCAGAGCCGAATACAATTGTCAGCACCCCTCTCTCCCGCGGGTGTCGTATAAAGCGTCTAAGGGTTAAGACAACGACGAGTAATGGGCGAGAAACGTTAATCATAAGACACCCTTAACACACGTAAGATTTATTTTTTATGTTAGACAGGGAAGCCCTTGCCCTTCAAGTCACCTGATGGTAAGTGAAGATAAGGGCTGAAGATGGAATCGAGCTTCACCTGGAGCCCTCAACCACAGAACCTGGAACCACAACCCTATCTTATCACACATTGTCGGAACACAATAATGCTGTTAACATTATTATTATGGTGACAGATTTTTGATAAGATGGTGGTAGCTAGCCAGGCGGACTTCAAAGGAAGTCCTACCACCAACCAAACCGAGCACAAATTTTAAGCTCCCTGGGGATCGAACCCGGGAGCTTTGGATCATCATTCCGGTGGGCAAACGACTAGACCACAGAGGAGATTGCAATAGGCTCGGCCGCTATTACAGGGACAGATCAATGAAGATCAAGGTTAACATAGTTTGGGATTTGCT
The DNA here is from genome assembly GCA_963931975.1 of Cataclysta lemnata. Taxonomy (NCBI): domain Eukaryota; kingdom Metazoa; phylum Arthropoda; class Insecta; order Lepidoptera; family Crambidae; genus Cataclysta; species Cataclysta lemnata. The sequence goes on along the minus strand of OZ008353.1, from coordinate 12,409,018 downwards.
TTCGGGTGCCTCAAGGTGCTCATGGTCTACACTGGGGAATATCCTTTGGTTCTTTACGAAACCCTGGGGCGAGTCGGGGCTGACACATCCCACGTTATTTTTTCGCTACCAGGCCAGCATTGAGCCAGAAGAGGTGCCGTCACATTACGAATATTGTCCTGCAAACTCCGAGTCGTTCGCTTCCCCACGTGTGCGCGCTCGACAACCGTAAACGCCCACACATTTCACGTTTAGATAAACACATAATGAGGGCCGTTTCGTTTCTGCTCGACGACTCTCCGGAGATTTTCAACTTTTCGCTGACTCTGCCACATTATTTACCGTTATTGGCCGGTGTATGTCCGATTAATTTTTGCGGTCACAACGACCGCGGACTGCTGCAAAAAATCACACGTTTTCAGCCCGTTAAAGCCTTTTTGTGTTAACGCGAAGGGAGTCTTCTCGAGTGCTTGGGTTGAGTCCAAACTGAATTGTGTCAATAGAGCTGTTTCGATAGGGACTCACCTTTTATATTGCTTCTAGTTGCGACAAATAAGTCCCACACGTTTGGAAGGTAAATGTTTTAGATCGGGCTTTGTAAAAAGAGATTCAATAATTCAATTAATAGGCATGATTTATGTATGTGTGTATGAGAAATTTACTATTGTGGAAATTACGCTTTTTAGCTTATGAGAGTAGAACTGTGAAAGTAGTGATGGTAAAAGTAAAGTATGGAAAAATAGTTGCCATCATAATTTGAAACTTATGGCCCGTTTCACAATCGACGGATAAGTTCTGAATAGCTTACTTGCCAGATCAGAGATCATTTGACAGTTGTAATAGAAATATTAAGTCAATTGAACTGCCAATTAAGCTATTCCAACCTTACCCGTCGAGTGTGAATCAGGCCCTTAGTGCCACTGGTAAGAAGATTTAAAAATTATAAAGAGTTAAAACAATTTCTGAATTAAGGATATTAAGCAAAATCGTCCCCCGTAGTTGCATCAGTATTCTCATCAGAGACGCGTTACATGGCAAAACAACCGTTTGACCCGCTCCGAGGAAGCAACACGCAGTAATTTAGCATAGATAAGCGTGGCCCCGACATAATTTACAACCTGAGCGGGGGATTAGCCCGCGAACGTTGTCGGGACACGTGAAGAATTGCTCAAGTGCGCTCCAGCCCCCGTAGCACGGGACGTGGACACATCTCCTTCGGGGGAAAGAAAATCTTTTCCTCTTGCTCTAACTGCCACTAAATTCCGAGACAAAACACTGTCAAGTGGTCGAGAGAGACTTGTCCACGTCCCCGTGCTACCCCCGCTGGCGTGTGAACAATAAAAAAACTTGCCGAGCGGTGTACCGAGAATGGATAACGTCGTTCGCTCCGAGTAAGAATCCTTTGAGAGCCCTTTGCTGTGAGACCCTTGAAGATTGTTGACGTTAGATTAGGTATTTGTCTTTCATACCTGCTTATATACAAATACAGATAAATATAGCGTAGGTACCTATTAAGTCTGACTGATATAAACAGAAGAAGAAACATACTGCACTGACCCCCGATAAACTGGGAACAGGGAAGGAAGAAGACCGAATGGTATGAAGCAAGAAAAGATCGCACTAAGGGGAAAAATGCAAGTTGTGCCTACATCCGTGGTACAAATGAGTGACGTTTGTAACTATGTATGTATCGCTGTGATTCGTAAGAAAGTCACAAGGACTAGAAATCTACAAAAAAAATGACAACGCGCTTCGAACTCAAGCAAATTTGAGCGTGAGACGTGTGCGTGTGAAGTGAATAAGACGTTGCAAATTCGAAGTAGCTCGCTTAAGCGAAGCAAGGATCGGGCAAGTTGATACCACACATAATGCAAAAACATCCCATAACATTACAAAACATATAAACAGGGCCGTGTGCCTATATATAAACAAATATATCATAAACATGTCGTGTGGTGACGGCAGAGCAGAATACAATTATCACCACCCCATCTCCCCCATGGGTGTCGTCGTACAAGGCGACTAAGGATAAAGACAGCGATGAGTAATGGACAGCAGCATTCCTCTTAAACCACCTAGCAATATACTGCGATTTTATGTGTCCGATAGATGGCAATAGGCTCACAACCTATGACATGAGACCTGACTTAATTGGCGAAAAGTGTGTGTTTAATTCACATCTGCCTGCTCCTTCGGGGATATAGGCGTGATTTATGTATGTATGTAAACAGGGCAGGAAGAGTTTTCTTTTACATAGAAAAACAAATGAAGGGCTGCTAACGCTTTGAGCTCGATATTGATGATGCAAACTGCCTCAGCTTCGAAATCCCCAACGTTTTTAACTTACTTGGCGTATATCGATCAACTTAATTCACAAAAACCTTTCAGATTTTTTTCCTTGCAGGATTTAACTTTCCTATTATTATACTTCCGTATTCCGTGTCTTATAATGATGAATCATTAGATATCACAGGGCATATCAATATCACACAGCCCTCAGTACAATAAGATCATACTTCTTAATCTTACTCTTTTGATTGAAAGGAAACTCAACTTCGTGTAGTAACAAACCTACCCTTAATAAATCCTATTTAAATCAGGTTTTTGTTCCATCGACAACTCAAATAAAGACAAGACCGTAACATTAAAAGTTACCCTAAAAACTTTACTTGTTATTTGAATTCATTAAAAAGTTGGCAGTTTTCTATTTGCAGTAGTAGTGCCGTGTGGTGACGACAGATCAGTATTCAACCACCAGTTGTCACCACCCCCCATCTCTATTACTTGGGACCCAACATAATTGGTGAAATGTAGGTGTTCATTCATCTCTGCCTACGCCTTCGGGGATAAATAGGCGTATGTATAGTTCTCATTTTTTAAGCACAATGGTTTCAGTTCAGTTGTGGGAACGATATCTGGCAATCAACTGTACTATGGTAAAACCATAGCCATTGCCCCATCGAGCTTCTCAGCCGCCACCGAGGTCTAGTTCACCCACCGGAATAAAATTCAGAGGTCCCGCATTCAATGCCCGCATTTGATAAGATAGCCAGCCTCACTGTGGTTGAGGAGAAGCTCGATTCCATCTTCGGCCCTTATCGCTACTTACCATCAGGTAAGATGAAGGGTAAGAGCTTCCCTGTGTAGAATAAAGAAAAAAACAAATAAAGGTTCTGAATTGTCATAAAACTAAATAAATACATACCAGGGTAGGGTTCTTGGCAGCAAGGGTAGTACCGTTCGTGCCTTTCGGCCGGCACACCTAGAATGTCCCATTCCACCGAAGGATAGTACTCTCTCAGGTCGATGCCTACGTCCACCATGTCACCTTTCTTCTGGTTTATATGTTTCAAGTCAATCTGCAACACACGACCGGTATTATTATGCTGTAGATAAAGGAGGTAGCCAGCCCTAGATTTTGTATTATAAAGCTCAGGGGTACTAGACAAGTGGAAGTATGAAACTGACGTACTATTGAGAAGACACTGTGGCGACCGTCGTGTCAAATGAGAGAGAAGTTGTCAAAAATTGACATTCGTTTGATAGAAACGTTGTAGCGTTGCCACTTGGCCAGCCCGGCTAGCATGCTGGTGCTGCTGGTGGTCATGCCATGCTAACCGAGCTCATCATCATCATCATTGCCTTAAACGATGTATATGTCGTGGCCAAATCGTAGAATTGATCCCTTCACGATGTGGCCGACCATTTCATGAAATGGTTGCATTTCATGAAATGGCCAGCTAAAACTGCCCATATCATGATAATGGCCTGGCCAGATCAATGAATAAACAACGTTTAACGATATAAACAGCTAAACGCACGGCTTTTTTTATGATATGGCCAAACATTATTGATCATATCGTAAAATAGTTACATAAACCACCGTAAGAGGCGCTTATTTCGATTTGTTTTTTGATGCATCATGGCGGCGGACAAATTATCCTAATGAACAAACTATTATAGTAATGTTGTAATGGAAGATAAAAGTGAAGTGAAAACGACATCAAATTACTAGAATTTTATGTCACTCAAAAAACGAGCGAAATGTAAAAATACCAGACATTAACTACATTTATGATATGGCCAAACGATTGACGGTTCAACGATATGGTCAGTTTTAGCTGGCCATTTCATGAAATGCTCGGCCACATCATGAAGTCATCAATTCTACGATTGGCCACGACATATACAATGATATTTTATATAAACACAAGTTAACAACGCAAAGCGCGCGCATCACGAAGGCTCGAATTCGTCCCAATTATGACGTCTTGCTATTTTTTTTTAAATTATTAATTGCTTATAACAACACTCCTTAATGACTTGATGTTCGAAACCCATTATTGTTATGCGTCGAGTCGTTTTTATAATATTCACGAATAACGACAACCCTCACATGTATTCCTACCATTGTCATCACAATTCCACTCACTAATCCCCCAAAGAGCAATATTTTCAAACAAACAGATATCACGCTAACGTCCATTAAAAGCTAATCAAAAACGGGATGAAAATTGGATAGCAATCGGCAATCACTCGGATAATCCGGAACAATATGGAATGCGAATAAAAAGCATCGTCGAATTTACATGTTTATTCCATTTGCTATCAGATATTCATTGGTCATTCGCACACCTCACCATAAAACATCTATATGTTTATTTGATAGCGATGGACAACTTCTCTTGATATGGTGGATAGTGGATGATAAAGTCCATAATTATGTTCGGGCACCTAGGCAAGCAAAAATTCTACTGATCCATTCGGAATCTCTAAGCCGACCTATAACTTAAGGCATCGAAGCACAACAAATTTCAAATATGATAATATTGACTTCATCACAATCATCACCAGCACTTAAATGTCCCTACTGTGACCTTCCCCATGGATGGAATAATACAGGGAAAATAGGTGCAAAACCTTGACAGGTATGTATTGGAATGTAACCAACCTAATCACTCTTTCCATTCATCCGTCTCTTTTCTGTACACTCATTTATCACTAGCATCTTTACGGTATGATGGATAGTAATGAATCAAAAGAGAGTACCTAAGTGGTTTAATGATGTCTTAAATAGAAGATGAAGTGTCTTTTAATATCTTCTTTCCTTGTTCCTAGTTTGCAGTATAATTATATATGCACGGATCCCAGATAAACAGGGAACAGAGCAGGAAGAAGAAGAAAGAAGTTGAAATACTAGGAAACTAGAAACCTTACCTGGTCACCATCGTAGCTCCAAGATCCGAACTTCAGGAAGCAGGTCTGCTGGTCGAACGGGAAGTATCGGACGTCAATTTCGCAAGAGGACTTAAAGATGGCCGGAGGAGTCCAGAGGACCTTTCCCGTGTGGTGCAGGACGGCTTTCGTCATTGTTGTGACCACGTATTCACCATCAGCACTGCGGAATTAAAGGAACGGTTTATGGCAAGTTTGTGAAAAACAGACAACAAGGCAAAAAAGTGTCGTGTGGTGGCGGCAGAGCAGGGGCTTTACCACCAACTCTCAACGCGACTCCCATTGTCAAAGTGAGACAACGCTATAAGCCGAGTAGAGCGGCGTCCCGTTTTGTCACCCGCGTTTGGATCGCACTAATACTTCATGGTACGGCCACAGGATACTTATCACCACCTCTCCCGCGAGTTTGGTACAAGGTGTTTGGTTCCCAGCGAGTTTGGTACACCATGTTATTTTTATATGAGTAATAAATGTAATAAATGTTTTGCCGTGTGGTGACGGCAGAGTAGAATAGAATTGTCACCACCACATATCTCTCCCGTGATTCATAAGTGTATTGTAATCATACCAGATATGAATAAATGAATTTTGACTTTGACTTTGACTTTGACTTTGACGTGGGTGTCTTAAAAGGCGACTAAGGATAAAACAGCGATGAGGAATGAGCAGCAGCGTTCCTCTTAGACCACCTAGCAATGTACTGCGAATTTCGTGCTCGATAAATGGCAATAGGCTCGCCACCTATTACATGGGATCTGACCTAATTGGCGAAACGTGGGTGTTAATTCGCCTCTGCCTACCCCTTCGAGGATATAAGCGTGATTTATGTATGTATATTTGGTTAGTTGTAGTTGTATGTTATTATCCCAACCGTTAATACTGTCCAGTGTCCAAAATCCAATAACGTCGTATCGGATGAGCACATCACACAGCCGGACTGTCCCGGGAAATCCCCCGCGCTGCCAAATGCGTTCCACAGTGCAATAAGCTCACCACCACTGTCTTCTCGGTTATGACAGCTACCATAAACCTATCAAAAGGCAAGTCAAACGTAAACGGACGAAAACATGGCGTGCAGTTCATAGGCGACCAGCGATCTGTGGTGTTGACTAAAAAAAATGTAATTTTTTATACATACATAATTATAATGTGGACTATACGTAATTATATCCCCAAAGCGGTAAGTGTAATGCCAACTAATATAGTTCATGTAATATGGGGCGAGCTTATGACCATCTATAATGCATGTTAAGTGGTATTAGATGAACTCTGATGTCCATTCCTCATGACTGAATGTTACTTTGTACGACACCCGCGAGAGAGATTGGGGGTGGTGAGAATTGTATTCTGCCCTGCTGTCACCACCACGGCTAAATTATATATCCGGCCCATTTTAATGATTTTTTTTTCGATTTAAATATACCTACAGAAGATAGCCTTTTTACCTAGGTTATTGATTATTTTCAAACTGAAATGGAGCTCCCGTATTTTTAGTATCGCAATCAGTAGCGGCTGGTGGGTCATCTAACTGGTGGTGCATGTACTTGCTAACTAAAATAATGTTTATGCTAATTTTCACTCACACCACACACACAATATAAAATAAAACCAACACAAAAAACCATAACGTAATGTAAACAAAAAGAAACAATAATTACATACATACATACATAATTCACGCCAATATCCCCGAAGGGGTAGACAGAGGTGAACTAGCACCCACGCTTCGCCAATTAGGCTAGGTCCCATGTAATAGGTGGCGAGCCTATTGCCATTTATCGGGCACAAAAGTCGCAGTACTTTGCTAGTTGGTAGGTATAAAAGGAATGCTGCTGCCCATTCCTCATCACTGATTTATCCTTAGTCGCCTTCTACGACACCCACGGGAGAGGTTTGGGGTGGTGACAATTGTATTCTACTCTGCCGTCACCACACGGCTAATTAACAATAATTACCGCATCACTGAAACAACGAAACTATACTAATGAGACGTCATCGGTCACCCCATAACGCGCGGGAATTTCACCAAACCATCGGGATTCGGGTGCTCTCGGTGCCTGTCGGTAGTATTCGGTTCGCTCGTGCGGCGCACGACAACAGTCTCATTTTTGGGTACATTTCTAAGAACTATTTTTTGTCTTGGTTACGTCTTAACCCATACAAGTTATATTAGCAGCCCTCGTGCGCTCCAGATCATTTATTTACAGGGCAAATAAGACTTATTAGCTTAGCATAGCGCTTAAATTGTTTCGTCATAATTGGATATGTCATTTAAAGAATAAATATTATTTTAGTAATTTAAAAATGAAGATGAAGTAATATAAAAATTTTGTATTTTTAAATCTACTGAATTGGTGGTTCTGAATTGGTGGTGGCCTAGGCTTGAGGAGACAATGCAGATATTGCATTGCAAGAGGCTTCTTGCAATGCAATATCTTCTCGAGCTGGACAGCACGCATGCCTGCGGGACGGAGACGCAACGTCGGTCGCGTCGACGCGGTGTAGCTTAGCGTCCGTACGTCACTTGGGGTCACTGACCTCTATTATACTTGTACGCTGGACTGTAAGTTGTCATCCAAAACATGAACCAAATTTGATTATCGCCATCTTGGCGCTGATGGCACTGGTGTGCAAAGGTGAACGTCCACGGAACTAATATTATGAGATGCATTTGTAATGTCAAATACAAGCAACAAACGTCAAATTGAGTACCCATGCCTCTAGATAGGGCGCTTCAAATATATAATATGTCATTTTAGTAGAAGTATTCAGTCCAGCGTATTTATATAGAGGTCAGTGCTTGGGGCCCACACTATGTGGTGTCGCAGCAAAGCAACAAGCTGAGTGTGGACTTCGGTGTCACAACCTACGACGACGTGCGATCATGATAACTTTTAGTGTTTATTGTTTTTATTTTTTTCCGGTTAATTACTTTTTACTGTATGTTATTTGTTTTTGTGTCGTATATTTACTTGTGTTTGTGTTAGCGCATCATTTTTGTTGTGAGAATAAAACTATTTCTACACACATACATAAATCACCCCTATACCCCCGAAGGGGTAGGCAGAGGTGAAATAGCACCCACGTTTCGCCATTTATGTTAGGTCCCATGTAATAGGTGGCGAGCCTATTGCCATTTATCGGGCACAAAAGTCGCAGTAGTATTGCTAGGTGGTATAAGAGGAACGCTGCTGCCCATTCTTCATCACAGATTTATCCTTAGTCGCCTTGTACGACACGGGAGAGATTTGGGGTGGTGACAATTGTATTCTACTCTGCTGTCACCACACGGCATTATTTCTAATATTTTTTATTTCTTTTCTATTCTGAAAATTATTTCTATTCTATTGTATTCCATTCTGGGTATAAAACGCCAACTCTTGCAACTTGCAACCGTGGGCAGTCCACGCAGCGTAAGATTAGTCGCACGTGCGTCGCTCTCGTTCGCTCATGATTAATCGCTAGCCGGCCTGTTTTGACACAACATGATGTATCATTCGTGAGCACTTTCTTGTCGATACGACGCAATCAATTAAGTTGGATACGAATGCTCTAGCTCTTAAGGGCAGGTAGTCAACTTTGGCAGGGAAAAATTGGACATGGCTTGTGATGTGTCAAGTCAATCTGGACTATAATATCAATTTCGAAAGAGGTGTTTTTTATTTGAATTGAAGTTTTACAAAATAATAATAAAATAAGTTAGATATGTCATAGAATAAATAGGCCAAATGATGCTCATTTATGCACTGAACCGCAAAGGATCCACAACACGGTCGGTCTTCTTCTCACTCTAGGACTATGCACATCCACACTTAACAACCTCTAGTTACGTAACATTCAACCCTCCTCACACATCATAATTAAGGCTCCTATATTTTCGTTCATCGGTGCTACTTTCAAACTTCCTCTAGAATCCGATATGGAAAGTAGACTATAAGAAATTTCATTATTCAAGAACTTGAAATGGGAACTGACGAGAATCAATGCCACGTCTTACACAATTAGAATTCTATGGTTTCCCGTAACGCAGGTTACCCCTTGAATCTCTCCAATCATATTCATCTACCCATCAAGCACTCCTTGCCCTACCAATAACACAATTAAAGCCAACCGCGTTCAGTTAATCTGAAATATTGCATGCCATAGCCTAAAATGGTTATAGAGGTTATGGGCATGATTTACGATCCGTTTCACAGAACTTGACGTCCATGCGTCATGGGATGGACACGCAATATATACGGCATCTGACTCGTTGGATCTGTCCGTATGTCACCACTATTTATAGCCAGTGACAGTGCAATTTTACAATTATTCTCAGGCTTGCTTAAATTGTTTTCATTTCTCTCGTCGGGTCCAGCCGTTTGGACGTAGTCTGTTTTATATAAAAGCCATCTGTTTAAAGCCAGAAGGAGTATCTGTCCGTAAATTTAAGACTAAAATATTTACCCTATAACGCTGTATTGTATACGCCTATAAAGGCTCAATATGCTATCCTGTACTTTGTAAACTGGTTGCATTATATATATGTTGTGAACATGTCGTTGGTTTCATCATCATCATCACCAACCCTTTTAATGTCCCCACTGCTGGGGCACGGGCCTTCCCTATGGATGGAAGAATATAGGGAGAGAATGATGAATAAATTCATAAAAAATAATATTACTGTTTATGGGAAGAAAAATAAGAACTTGTCAATGCTTCAAAACCTTTTTCAGACCATTCGATAGTAGGTGAATACGAACTGGATGTTCCGGGTAGATTAAGTATCATAAGTATGGTGCTAGACGATGCACCATGAACGATCTTAAAAGTGTTAACGAAAATTGATAAGCTCGGAACCCATCCTAGGGACATGATATACGAGCGATTTACATACAACGGAATATGGGACAAATTGGTTTGGCACAAAGCTTCCAAAGTTAGGGCAATCGGACTTTAGCAGTCAACCAGCATTGTTCAACACGCCAAGTTCTGAACATGCAAGATCAAGTCATGAAGTTATTAAATTTGGATTTGAATCCCAGCTCAGTTGAACTAGTAAGACCTGTTTCATCCGGTATGAAACCGGATGAAACCAGTCTTACCAGTTCCTACGATTTTAAAATACCTACGTTTGTATGTTTTCTTAACTTTTTTCACTATTTATAAAATATACTGCTAGAGATTTGTTTCGATTTCGGAACTTTAAAAAATATTCCTTTTGTGCTACACGTTTATAGTCGGCTAATACAACAGGGTTATTGGGAACATTTTAAGTACAACCTGTAGCGGTATTGTTTTACAGTCATGGGCGATATTATCGTATCGTGAAGAATACAAACTTCACCACTCACATGTTTTCAAACTTTGAGTAGCGTTTCTGTATTCGCGGGTGAGTATTATAAACATGATGATGAAAGGACCGTAGCATAAAAGAATAACAACATGACTTCTAACACGAAAACTTTTAAAGTAAAAAATTGTCTGACTCACTTGTTGTACAGGACGATGTCAGGAAGCCAGATGTGTTCGGATGGAACATACAACTCCTTAACGCCTCCGTACTCCAGGGGATCCCACTTGAACTTGTGATCTTCCCATTCCTGCGGAGGGTTAACTTTATCGAGATATACAAAAAAGAAACAATTATGAAATTTTATCTGCACTGGGATGCCAAGAAAACGGTTCATTATCAAGAACATCAATATCGTCTTAAATGTTGCACCTGAGCAATAAGAAGTAGTTATTTCAAAATTTACATAAAGAAATACAAGTACATTATTGTTTCATTATATTGGCATTGGAGCTACAGAACTTCCATACTGGCCTTTAACTCAGCCTAAAGGTATCAAAAAAGTCGGCTAAGGGATATCGCTTTTTGTTCTGGGTTCTATCCACCCGTTATCTGTACATTTTAATTCATCACTAGCAGGTGTTTCTGGTGTGATTTAGATTACAAAAACCGTTCTAATTGTATTTTACAATACTTACATGCTCTAGCCACACGTTGGTCGTCAATATTTGATCCTTGAGATTCTGTAACAAACAAAACCAATACTAAGAGCAAATTTTTGACATTCCCGGAAATATTTGTCAATAGTTATGAAACAAACATGATGTTGTTTCTTTCCCATAAAAATTTAATGTAACCCTGAAAACATTTATTACTACATACATAAATAAATCACGCATATATCCCCGAAGGGGTAGGCAGAGGTAAAATTAGCACCCACGTTTAGCCATTAATTATTATGTTAGGTCCCATGTAACAGGTGGCGAGCCCATTGCCATTTACCAGGCACAAAAGTCGCCTTAGTTGCCTTTTACGACACCCACGGGAGAGATTTGGGGTGGTGACAATTGTATTCTACTCTGCCGTCACCAAACGGCAATACATTTTTTGCTCATATTAAAAAAAAATAACTTATTAATACAATACAACAAAAATCCAGAATAATCAAATCGCCAAAACCTATAGTCACCAAATCCCACAGTCATTTAGGACCACCCTGAAAATCTGTAGCAAATCAAACAAACAATTTCGACTCATATTATTTTCTTACAGGACAAGCAATAACATCTATATTTTCCAAAGAGGGTTAAGCACAGTGAACTCAAACGTTGTAGGTCGATGTGAATGGCCCTCCATCGGTAGGAGATCGATTAATAATAATCTTGGCGACAATCCAGACGAAGTTACAAGAGCAACACACACACACACACACTAGTCCGTTTTGGCGAACTTTGAATTAGTAAGACGTACAAGATCAACGTAGATATTTATTTTATTTCCTTTGGAAGGTTGCTTACTTCAATCGTGGCCTGGAAGCCAAAAAATAAGGTAGAATGTGTTGTAAAAGTCGACAAAGGTACATAGACCTACTGTAATACTATAGACCAATAGGCCTTTCTCATCTTTTGGGTAAAGGGTAAATTATCTACTAAAAACAACAAAGGGTGTCAGGCAGGCGGCTGACTGTAATACCTAAGTCAAAACCTAATGCAGTATGGATTCGCATGTTATCAATAATTATCTCCGTTCATCGGTTTCTTGGTGCCTTCCGTCACTTCTCTATTACTAATCTAGCACTCACTAAGTCTAGCACTAGTCTATTCATCACTAAGTCTAGCACTTTTCCGGTGTGATATTTACATCATCCATCTCATCATCCTCTTCAATGTATGAAAGAGGGTTTCTTCTTTCCCAAATAAGCTGTTGAGGACTTAACATGAATAATTGGCGAATAATAAATAATAATAATATTGTTTTGTTGAATTAAATCGCATTAGAGGGCCGGTGATGGTGATGATGATGATGATAATAATAAGAACATTTACAATGTCAAGAATTTTCAGACGGACGAATCGTGCTATCGGCAAAGGACCGTAGTACCTACCAAAACGCCTAGAATTTCGAACGAACTTTCATTTTTTGTTGCAATATATTATATCACATTCAAAGGCTAATGATGGTGATGATGACGATAATTAGAACTTAACAGTTAAGCTCGAAATTTCGAACGAGCTGTATTTCTTCGTTGCTTAGATAAGACTTCCAGATGCCACCATCAATGTTTACCAAAAAGTATCAGGCAGCGAACAGCGAAGCGGGGCATTCAGATCAAGTCTCTTGGCGAACAATCGATTCAGGCTCTTGGCACCGCTCCAGAGGATCCCACTGGCTCATCAAACGGATGTGTCCGTAGTGAATAGCGACGGAAGCACGATAGAATATCAACAACCCAAGCCCAGTGTTCTGTGTAGTTGTGGTGTTTGCAAAACGAAGAGTTTTCGCGCGTCTTGTTTTCATTTGCGATTACAAATTTTAATCGAATGCCGGTTTTCACCAACAATAACTTAACTTTTAAAACGTCCCTACGAAACTTTGAAATTAAAACAATATACTTAAATGACAAAAAAAAAACATGAGAAACTACTCTGTTTAAAAGCACAAGGTCAAGTCAAATTGACAAATATTAAGCAAATATTAAGAATTAAGAAATCTTTAAAGTTAAGGGTCGATAAAAATCGCACGTTTGTCATGTCAGTTTTGATAACATTTATTAAAAGCTTCTGAAATCCCTATCTCCTGGAGATTCATAAATCATGACGTTTTAGGCCTTTTTTAGACCGAGGTGTACCTATTATACTAATACCCACATTTCGCTAGTTTACGTTAGGTCTCATCTTGTAGGGGGAAAACCTATTGCTATTTATTGACTGGGAACTTTAATCACAGTATAGCTAGGTGGTAAATACACCCCTGCTTACCACTTCAGGGAAAGTGATTGACATGTAGTGTTAGGAAGTCAATGTATTAATTTAATCCTTCATCTTCCTGCCCTATTCCCAGTTTAACTTTTCCTCTTCCATTAATCTCAGCCAGACATCATCAACTTCCTTTTGATCATCTCATTCCATCTAAATATCCTCTCAAAAGTAGTATATTAATCACACTCCGTACTTCTTGCGTTCACTATAACAATTTCCTTTTGTACCTCTTGTGTTCTTATCTACTTTAAATGTTGTTCTCAACACTACTGTCTGAGCTGATTCACAAGTGACTAGGTACTTTATTGCAGTGGCGGTTAGCGTTTTATTGACGTCATTTCTCCAAAACGTGTCCTGCTTACTGGAAGACGGTGAATGGGAGACATTTGTTACACAGGAAATGTGTGGAGGCAGAACGTCAGTATGAGGGGGTAGAAAACTCTTGAAAAAAGTGAGCTAAAGCACCGTTTGCTGAGGCAAGTCGTCGGATGGATGGTCAAAAACATATTTATCGATTGAGATTGACCGGGGTTGGCAGAACTAACTTTTGAAAGATTCCACGAGCATTTTCTGTTTTATTTTGATCGAAGAAGGAGAAGAAAAATATTACAGAAAGGAGGTAATGGAAAATGGCCCATAGAGTATAATTATTTCTTATTAGATACTGAATGATACTAAAACTGACATTATATTGATTGTGGCATACGTCGTTATATTCTTTTCTGCCGTCACCACGCTGTGAAAATTGCTTAGCTTATGGGACCACTTTAATTCCCCATTAACCATCTCAATACTGGCAAAAAGTGGACTTACCGCTCGCACATTGACTGAGTCTTAAATTTATTTCTTAGTTTGGTACATTTATTTCACCGTCAAGTTAAGATGAGACATCGCTAAAACGGATTACTGTAGCGAAACGCAATCAAAGTAGACTAAATGGTACACTCTAACTCGATACATAATTAAACACTTATGCCTAGTTCATAAAATAAACAACAATGAATCAAGAAAAAAAAATAATGACTGTGTTCTACACTCAAAGATTTTCCTATATCAACTAAACACTTAGTAGACTTCTCAGAAGTCAAAACATGGCCAACACACCAAAATTAAATGTATGTACTTTAATATTATTCATTAAAATTTAAAAGTGCCGTGTGGTGACGGCAGAGTAGAATAAAATTGTCACCACCCCAAATCTCTCCCGTGGGTGTCGTACAAGGCGGCTATTCTTATGCCACCTAGCAATAGCAATGTACTGCGACTTTTGTGCCCGATAAATGGCAATAGGCTTGCCAGATATTACATGGGGCCTAACATAATTGACGAAACTCGGGTGCTAGTTCACCTCTGCCTACCCCTTCGGGGATATAGGCGTGATTTATGTATGAATGTATGTAAAGTTAAAAAAAGTTTGTAAGTTATTTAATTTAAGCAAATTACTAGCATAAGCTGGAAAAGAGAATTTTCTGAATAGAAATTTCTTTAAATGGAGCAACAGGCATATAACAGACAATATTTGTAATATTTTAGTACCGAATGTCTCGGATATTGAAACAATAAGGCGTACGTAATGAAAATATCAATAACAATCACGTTCGGAATTGATACTGACGGTTTATCATTGTAACGAGTAAAGGCAAGCATTTACAATGGTTATGACATTCAGTAATAGCGACTTTATTGATGTAGCAAATCTTCAAGGAGAAGAACTTCAGTGCGTTTTCCGTAGCCACGCAACGTGAAGAATCCAGTATTGTATTTTTTAGTATATTTTATTCATAAAAGCTAACTAACTGCCGCACTCAGAGTCGACTTAATGATCATTAAATGACATTTAAGTAAACTTTAAATAAAATTCCCTCTCAGAGTCAGATAATGGGTCAATAGTGACGCTAATGAAACTCAAATTTTGAGTAACCGATGACCCTTACTTAGGTCTTATGTGACGTCTATTTGACATTTCAAAAGTAGGGTTATCTTTTGTTGTAATACTTGTAATTATATTTCAGTGCATTCATAGTGATATTTTCAATAATAATTTATAATAAATTACGTTGTGGATTTTGTGGAGTTTACAGATTACGTAAGAAGGTTCAGACAATCACAACCTAGATTCTATTTACGCGACTATTCTGATACTTTCACTATGTGCTTGAATTTCATGCAAGGTACAGATTTACACTCCGGGCAGTAAATAATACTTTGGAACCTGATTTAAAAAGCACCGAAACAGGACAGGCTTGCCAATGCCCCTGAAGTAATAACATTGCGGTATTTAGCAACTGGGATTTTTCAGGTTAGTTAAATATTACTTTACATTCAGACAGAGCAGAATATAATTGTTACCATCCCCATTTCTCCCGTGGGTGTCGTACAAGACATCATCATCCCCCTGCCCTTATCCCATCTTATTTGGGGTCGGCGCAGTATGTCCTCTTTTTCCATTCTCTTCTGTCACTCGTCATCTCCTCATTCACATCCGTCACCTTCATATCACACCTCACACAATCCATCCATCTTTTCAGTGGTCTTCCTCTACTTCTACATCCATCAACATTCATGTCCATAACTTTCTTACTTGCATTCATAGCATCACGTCGCATAACATGTCCATACCAAGCTAAACGGCTCCCTTTCATCTTCTCTGTTACTGGCGCCACTTTCAGACTCCCTCTTATGTGCTCATTCCGTATTTTGTCCATTTTTGTCACTCCGCACATCCATCTCAACATTCTCATCTCTGCCGCATGCAATTTTCTTTCATCCGTCTTTTTCACAGCCCAACATTCCGATCCATACATAACGACAGGTCTTATAACAGACTTATAGATCTTTCCTTTTAGTTTTAGTGGCATTCTTGGGTCGCATGTAGTTGCTGTAACCTGTCGCCATTTCATCCAACCTGCGTTGATCCGGTTTGTAATTTCCCGATCAATCTCTCCATCTGCTTGTACAAATGAACCTAGGTACCGAAAATTGGAACAGACTGGCAAAGGCATTCCGGCTAGATTAATGGGTATTGGACCAGAGTCACCACCAAAATCACATAACATATATTCTGTTTTGGTCCGGCTCACTCTAAGTCCAACACTCTCTATCCTGTGTAGCCATTCTTCCCATCTGTTCTGGACCTCTAGGCCATTTTCCGCTACCAGCACAATGTCATCCGCAAAAAGCATGCACCAAGGAGCCTCTTCTTGTATATCCGACGTCAGGGCGTCCAATATTAACAAGAAGAGGTAAGGGCTCAGAGCCGAACCTTGGTGCAAGCCGACTGCTACATTGAAGCTAGTAGTAGTACCAGCAGTAGAGCGGACTTGGGTACTACATCTGCTGTACATAACTCGGATCAACTCCACATACTTCCCAGGCACGCCTTTCTCCTTTAGGGCCCACCACAAAACCTTACGGGGTACCCGGTCGTATGCCTTTTCGAGGTCTATAAAAACCATGTGCAAGTTTTTATGTGCACGTCTGTACTTCTCGCATAGTTGGCGAATTGCGAAAATGGCATCTGTTGTTCCCCGACCAGGCATAAACCCGTATTGGTTTTGTGACACTTCAGTCTCTTCTCTCAGTCTTCGTTCAATTACTTTTTCCCATGCTTTCATACTATGTGACATTAGCTTTATTCCCCGATAGTTGTTACACTCAAGGACATCGCCCTTATTTTTAAAGATGGGTACCAAAGTGCTGGTACACCATTCATGAGGTAGCTCTTCTTCCTGTAACAACTTATTGAAGAATAAAGCTAACCATTTCCATCCATCCATTTTTAATAACTTCCATACTTCTACAGGTATATCATCTGGTCCCGCGGCTTTCCCATTCTTCATTCTATTTATAACATCTTTCACTTCACTCACTGTAATCTCTTTCACTAATCCTACATTTACTGGCTTTTCATCTAACACACCATCCCAATCGTTTTCTTCATTCATCAACCTTTCAAAATATACCTTCCATCTCTCCCTTATTTTTCTATCATCTGACAGAACCTCTCCTTCTTCATCTTTTATACATTTAATTTTTGATACATCCTTCGTCATTCTTTCCCTTGCCTTGGCGAGCCGATATAGATTTTTTTGGCCAGCTGGAGTGTCCAAGGCATCATACAAAGTATCTTGGGCTGATGCTCTTGCAACGGCGACGGCCTTTCTGGCTTTTTTCTTACATTCATCATACTGCAACTTCTTCATTTCTTTCATGCTAACATTCACATCATCAGCACTCTGCCATTCTTTGAATTTATCCTTCTTATCTTTCAAAGCCTTCCTAACTTCTTCCGACCACCACCACGTTTCTCTCTCGATCACACCTTTCCCTTTTGTCACCCCCAAAACATCTTTCGCAACGTTTCTGATACACTCTGCCATCTCATCCCAACATTCATTCACCCTTCTCTCGTACATATCTCCCATTTCAATAATTTTACACCCTACACGTTTTTTAAATTCATTCGCACAGTCTTCCTTCTCTAGCATTTGCCATTTTATTCTTGGAGGGGGGCGTTCTTTCCATTTGCTATGATTGACCTCATTGACTACTTCCGTTATTAAAAGTCTGTGCTGTGTGACCAAGTCTTCACCCGGTACGACTTTGCAATTTTTGACGAGGTTTAGATGGTTCCGTCTTATAAGAAAGTAGTCAATTTGGGTCTTATGGTTACCACTTCCATACGTAATCAGGTGGCCATCCTTTTTCTGAAACCACGTATTGACAACAGCTAGGTCGTGTGCTACTGCTGTTTCTAAAAAGGCGTCTCCTTCCGAATTACGCAGGCCAAATCCCCACCCTCCATGTACTCGTTCATACCCTTCTCTCATTCTTCCCACATGTCCGTTGAAATCTCCACCAACACAGATTTCCTCATGCATCGGTATAGATATTATCACCGAGTCAAAGTCCTCCCAGAATTTCTCTTTCATTCTCTCGTCACATCCTACCTGTGGTGCATACACACTTATAACATTCAGAAATCCACTTTCTAGCTGCAGTTTTAAAGCAATCATCCTATCATTCACTCTTTTTACATTCATCACGCATTCTTTAAGATTTTGATCTAACACTATTCCCACTCCATTCCTTTTACCATCACTCCCACAATAGAAGAACTTGTATCCTTCACCAATCTCTCTCGCCTTTTTACCCTTCCACTTAGTTTCCTGCAAACATGCTACATTTATTCTTCGTCTCTTTAATACATCTGCTAACTCTCTGGCTCTTCCATTCATCGTTCCAACATTCCAACTAGCAAACCTCATTCTTACCTTCCGAGCTAACTTCTTACGTTGCCCCCGCCCGGCCTGGTGCAACAACCCTCGTCCATTTCCCACAGGGGCCGGGTGCTGCCCCTGCGCGTCGCCTACAGGGTACGCCCTAGCTCTATCGCTCATCTTATTCGTACTGGACATACTGCAATTTGTATTGGCAATTTATTTTTATGGTCGGCTGCCTGCCTGACACCAACCCTCCTTGGGAATGCTGTTGTTGGTGTTTTGTACTCCCGTCACCACACGGGTGACCCTTTGTGCGAAGGTCTGCACGGGTCCATTAATTTTCCTTAGTCGGCTTCTACGACACCCTCGGGATGAGAAGGGGTAGTCCTATTCTTAGCCGGGACTACTCGGTGGCCCTATGTGCGAAGGTCTGCACGGGTCCATTTTTTCCCTTAGTCGGCTTCTACGACACCCTCGGGATGAGAAGGGGTAGTCCTATTCTTAGCCGGAACTACACGGAACTGTCGTACAAGACAACTGAAGGTAAACAGCGATGAGTAATGGGTAGCAGCAATCCTCTTCAACCTAGCAATATACTGCGATTTACGTGCTCGATAGATATGGCAATAGGCTCGCCACGTATTACACGGGACCAACTTAATTGGCGAATAGTGGGTGTTTAATTCACCTTTGCCTACCCTTTCGGGATATAGGCATGATTTATGTATGTATGCATGTACTTTCAATATCTGTCATCGATGTGATGGAATATGGATAAATATTAGGTCAACAGTCAGTATCACAAATTGTCAAAAAGTGTCTATCCAAGCAAGAACAATGAAAGACTTTGTAAAATTGCCTTTTACCGACGAGGACACAAACAGAATAAAGCAAAATTTAATCAAGCAATGTCACAATAAATATAACTAATAATTGTAAAATTAAAATAATATAGTGAACTTCTTTTATAACCCTAATCTCTTTATTTTTCTGCTAATTTATTTTCATTGCGTGGGGTTTATTTTGTTTTTTGAATAAAACTAGTAGATTTAAAAGAAATATTTTATTTTGAGTTCCAATTTCTTTTTTAATTCCTTGAACTGTAATTTGAAAATTTCCAAAAGAGTTTTACTCCTCTCTTCCTCCATTTCAGCAGCACATTTCTTTGTAACTTGAGTCTTCGGGTAATAAAATATTTATTCAAAATTGACTTGGTGTGTAATTGTCAGTCTTTAGATTTGTTTGATAATATATCTATGTGATCTGAAAAAAAGATAAGTATAATATCATTAATTTAAAATTTGAAATAAAACAACTTTTACGGATAAGACTCGCGTATAATTTGGTGTTTGGCATATTAATTATTTAACCCGACGTTTCGATCACTTTACAGTGGCCGTGGTCACGGGGGGGACTAAAGATGACAGGTGTCACTTTATTGTGAGGACACCTGTCATCTTTAGTCCCCCCCGTGACCACGGCCACTGTAAAGTGATCGAAACGTCGGGTTAAATAATTAATATGCCAAACACCAAATTATACGCGAGTCTTATCCGTAAAAGTTGTTTTATTTCAAATGTGTAGTGCTCGTGCAAATATAAGAAAACATTATCATTAATTTAAATCATTTTTCTAATTGCATGTTATGATTGAACTATATACATTAATAGCCAGTTGCACCAAGTTTTACAATTTTCCTTAAAGTAACATAAAACAACTTGATTCATATTAACAAGTTTTTAAACAAGTGGCCATTTTATATAAAACCTTATGAAATATAATAGGTACCCATAGCAAAGTCTAGGTCAAACTCATTGTCCCAAATATATTATACTGTTTTATTTTGATTATTGTCTATATGGACAGCGCAATACCATCATTATCAAATGGGTTCTGCACTTCACATATAATTGAAGGTGCAGCCTGAATAATAATTATTAAAGATAATAAGAATAGGTTACATATAGATTACAGATAATTTATATAAATTGTTATACTTTCATAAGTTTAATTAGTGGAAAATAAATGTTACCTCCTCTACTGCTTATGGATAGCTCCTTGCAGTGGGGAAAGTGGTGGATTTTATGGACCACTTCCAGATTAACTCCCTAGCTCTGTAGTTTTACAGGTTATGGTGTTATTGTATCACACTGCAAATTGCAAAGAAATATTAGATACTTTTTAATACAGGATAATTCTATAATCTAAGCACAAAACAATATAAGAAAATACTAATTACTGTGCACATATGCATTACAATTAAATTCCTCAGTCATTCCACTCCGTGAACTATCGAACCCCATGCATGTAACAAAGAAATCATCAATACTTACCAAGACAATCACAGTACTAATCAATTATTTCAATGAAGATAGGGTTCGTGTGGCTTTTTCTTCTTTTTTCTATGGCGTTTCCTATATGATTTCGCCAATATTGAGTGTGCCGCTGAGACTTTTGTATGTTAATGATTTCCCAGGCTGACTCCACTTGCAGTAGCTTAATATATATTTGATCAATTTTGATCACAAAATAAATAATTTGATATTGATAT
Source organism: Cataclysta lemnata (assembly GCA_963931975.1). Classification (NCBI taxonomy): domain Eukaryota; kingdom Metazoa; phylum Arthropoda; class Insecta; order Lepidoptera; family Crambidae; genus Cataclysta; species Cataclysta lemnata. The sequence continues at coordinate 12,387,781 of OZ008353.1, read as the reverse complement.
GTTTTTGTTTGGTATTTCCATGGAATTATGGGGTGTCCGTAGTATTATTGTCCTCTATGTATTTGAGGTACCTATTTCTTGTTTGTAGACATTTACTTTTTAATTTTATAATAAATGACTTTTGGTCCGGTGTGGCCAAATCTAAAAAGTCATGGCATTTACCGTTCAAGTTTGATCAAATTAAATTATTATTATGGATTTTTACGTAAATATTATATTAAATAGATATTAGTAACTAATTCTTATGGAAAACAATACTTTTGTGATATAAAAACTAGTGTAACTAATAATATTGTTTAATGGCTTTTTGCATGTGGCAATTCCGCACTTACCGATAACACTGGATTACACACGCACTGCACTAACCTGACTTAAAATTGTCACATAACTAATCAATCAATTATTTTCGACCCTGAGAGGAACGGTCAATTAGATGTTTTAATGATAATTTGTAAAATACTCATTATCACTAATTTAATGAACGACTCTGAGTGCGGCAGTAAGTCCTTTAACGCCATTACAACTTAAGTACTCGTCTCCTTGAATCGATCACAATGTGTCTTGAATAACTTTAGCGATCTTCTTATCTATATGTCTATGAAAATAACTGTGTTATAATAATCGTAATTTTAAAAATATTAACGATTTTCTGAAGAAGCCTCAATTTGAAATAAAATGCAAGACAGCTTCTCTTATTCTCTTTCGGATCTGCTTCTCTCAAACAATGTTACAATGCACAGAAATGACTGTCACATAAAATTGCAACAATTTTAAAATAAAAGCGTCCTTAAAATTAGCACCGCCCACAAAGTCTGGAACATTCAAAAACTCCACTAGCCGCAAAAGCATAAAACTGAACGCTACCCAGCAACGCCCGAAAAGCTTACGTGGCAAAATGCACAGTAATTAAGAAGCCCTGGGCGGATTGTAAGTGTCAATTCAGTTTCAATGAAGGGCCTTACAACTCAGTTGTTAGTGACTATGTAACAGAATAAAACTCAACACACGACCCGCCGACAACAGTCGCGTAAAAAAGTTTGAGTGTCAACGTTTTCGCTCCATCTGGCTGGCCACCGCAATCGTTTAAGCTAGATTTTGTACAAAAAAAAAGTCAGAAATATACCAATTTTTTTTTTTTTTGGAAAAGTTTCTAATCACTTTTCCGAGTGACCAGAAGACGTACTGAACTAACCTCACATTAGTAAGCACTGTTTATTATCTAATCCAAAGTAAGCAACTATAGTGCTTTGGCATTCATTGGAAAAAGTTATCAACAGCACCCTGTCCTTACTCCATGCTATTTGGGACCCGTGCAGTATGTCCTGTCTCAACTCTCTTTCACTCGTCATCACCTCATCCACACCCATTACGTTCATATCATTCGTCACAAAATCCATTCATTTTTTCGGTTACGGATGTGAATGTTGAAGGAGAAGAAGACTTCAGTGGTCTTCTTCTCCTTCAACATTCATATCCATAAATTTTTTAGTCGCATTATGGCATCAGGTTTCATAAGATGGCCGTACAAAGCTACTCTAAAGCTTTAAAACTAAGCTAGATTTGATCCATCTCAACTATTTAAGTTCAATATTGGAAATATTCTGGGATTATAAAACAATATTTACCCAGGGCCTGCTCTAATTCAACTAAGTTGACCGTCAAATATATTTGTCTGACTTTATACTTACTATTTGAACTCGATGAATAAATGGTGTTGATATTACGTCCGCCTAACGTAAAACTCTAGACCGGTTAAAAAAAAGTGGTCGCAAAGAGAATTTCTTCGCAACCACTTCTTTTGCCAGAAAATGCGATGCCAAAAATAGGTTGCAAAGAAATTCGGAATTTCTAAAAATTGCCGCAAAATGTTATTCTCCAAGGACAGAGTAGGTATCAATTTACGTTTATTATCAAACCCAGTTTACTGTGTAGCGCTGTCTACGCCGCATAGCTCCTCTGTCTACTAAAAATGCGTGATGCTTTGTGTAAACACGCCTTTGTGGCATAGTTCGCGTTCCACTTGTGAGATACGCCGGCGGATTCCGAGCTTCTGGGAACTACTACAAGTTGAGAAATAATTTTAATACGCCACGTGTATCTATGTACATAGGTACACACGAATCTCGCATATTATTTTATGCTGATCCTAAAGGTGTATTAGCACCTTAATTTCGCCAACTATGTTAAATACAAGACCGCTGCCGCCTTTAATAATGAATAAAGACCTTTCAGGGATAAGTAGGAGTTTGATGTTTGTATATATTTTTTACACTTACACCCATCGTCATCTAGCCCAAAATAAGTAAAATAAAGCACTTTTGTTACGGATACCTGTTGACAGACAAATTATAATAGAATGCTGCCAATTATTCATAGCTGTCTTGAGTCGCCTTGTACGACACCCGCGGGATTATGCAAAGCCAAATGTTTTGTACAAAAAGCTCCGATATTATCATGAGACTAACAAGAAACGGCTTATCATAGTGACATCAACGCCATCTCGTGACAAATTACGATAAGATTCCACCGGTAGTTCCACGTGTATCAGACTTGTATTGTAAAACTTAGATCGCTACGCCACATCGTCACCGTTAGCATGTAATTAAGTAACGTACCAAGTTGCTCGCCTAAACTTATCCAATATAAGGGCCCATAATATTGGAATTCCTAATTACTTCTAATGACGCGAATGTCAATTAAGCGCCGTTTACTCCGAGAAGTACTGCATAGTTCTTGAATGAAGTTTATTCGAATGAAATAGCACTGTGTACTGCTTTTGACTACCTACATCCTACCTACCTGCCTAGTCTAGAGGGTAATGACTAGAAATTGATAAAAATCAGTGTGGTGACGGCAGAGCAGAAAACAAAAGTTGAAAGGAAGACGCGATATATGTTTATTTAAAAGTTATTAAATATATGGGTTTTTTTATATACGTGCCCGATTATTGATAGCAATATACTCGCCCCCATGGATCTAAGCATGGTTGATAAAATGTGGGTTACAATTAAAAAATCATATCAATATCAGTGAAGCCCAGTTGTCAAAAAATAAGCAGTAATTACCATCGTAGCATGATTTATTTTGGATTAAATAACAAGCAATAATTACTTGCTATCCAACAAAGAACACGAACTGTCTGTACAAGTATTAAATTCCAATCTGAATCGGTTGAAGACAATACACAAATTAAGTTGTCAAGAGCATTCCTTGTAATTGCAAAGTAATTGTTCTGCTGTCGACAAGCACTGTTCAGACCGTATCGTAAATAGATCAAAGGGTGTAATTGATAACATAATAGCTTCCTTAAAACAGTAGAGACAAAATTCTCAAAAATGCATTCAATTATTTTCCTGCAACAGTAAGTTTTAAACTCAATTATTTAAAATGGACAATGATTTTAAGTCTCTCTGAAATGTTAAATTTCGTATTAAATATGTGATGTGCAAAGTTAAGCTGTTGGTCCCGGCTGCATCTGCAGTAGTTAATACCCACCAATCCGCACTAGGCCTGCGTGGTGGATTATGGCCCATTCTCTTTATATTCTTCAATGTGCTGGACATCAAAGAGCTGTTCATTGTGAGTGATGTTTTCTTCGCAGTATATTCATTTCTATTAATATTAATTTGTCTTAAATATTATAGTATAGAAAAGTAACGAAAAATACCTGTCGAGTGACCGATGGACAAAGAGTAATTGGGATGACAACATTTAAATCAATTCTGATCAAAGTTTTACAGCCGGCCTCCTGTCTGACACCAACCCTCTTTGCGTAAAGTTAGTTTTGCTGGGCTGTTTTCGCACTTAATCTCCTGTAGGCCTATTCGCTAACTTTTTTTGACACTTGAGAGTAATAATCACTGAACTATTTACTGATCCATTACTACTTTACTATAACGCTATTGTGACACTTGTCCTGTGAAAACAGTAATGGATATCATCACTTTGAACTGTCAAAAAAAGTTAGCGAATAGGCATTGTGTGTAACCCTCTTTGTATATATTGACAACGATTTTCAAATTATAAATTATATAATGCAGCGCCACTTCCTCTAGCACCCTTTCCAGTTTAAGTCCGAATAAAACGTGTCCCTTAAATACCTCTTCAGCTTATCCGTCTTAAGCATTCCAAGTGGGTACTTATTTCGTGAATTTCCCGGAGTCACTGGGGCAACGAATGCGGGAGTTAGAAACCCAATTATCACACCGACGAACTTTCTTAAACATTCGTTGACTTTTGTAAAGGGTCTCGCGGAGGAAGCTTGTAGATTATGCATACATACATAAATTATGCCTATTTTTCCCCGAAGGGATGCGCAGAGGTGAATTAACACCCACGTTTCGACAATTATTATTTAAGGTCCTTGGAGGCGAACTTTATTATTACCTAACTGGCATGAGGTGGAGGTGGTAACAGTTATATTCTACTCTATTGTCACCACACGTAAAATATTGCATACCATAATGTGGTGAAGTAGATAATAGTAATTTTTGAGGGTTTGCACTTGATTAACAATCATAATAAATAAAAAAAGGCCCCTTCGGGGATTAGTAGGCGTGATATATGTAGGTACTTAGTATATCATCTTGTCAGCTTATTGTCATCAATGAATAAGAAGTCTTGAAAGAGTATATGCAGATGCCTTTATGCACGGTAGCCGACTATGGCTAGTGGTTAGTTTCACTTTCAAGCATTGAGCCAAAACTAAGTGTCAGTGTGCCATACCATACACTGACACTTAGTCTAAGCAGTTCTCGAACACATTGTACGAAATCCTTCATCACTACTTAATTGCTCGCATTATAAAAGAATTAGCGAACGCTCTCCCTTGCTTAGTTGTAATTTAGGAGCTAGGTTTGCAAATGTTGTAGGCATTTAGCGTAATTAACGTTAACTCGTAAGTTAGCACATACTAATACGGCGATTACGCAATTTTTGCAAGGGTCAAAGGTGAGAATTGTAGTTGGTGAAAAGGTTGTGTTTCACCGTGTACCAACGGGGAAAGGTCGGCCGTCCCATTTTGGGCGGTAGTACACATTGATTAAAGATGTTATCAGTGATAGAGGTAATGTAATTTGATATGCTTATAGACGTTTTAGCTATTAATCATTCCACATTTAAACATAGGTACATACATACATACATAAATTACGCCTATATCTCCGAAGAGGGAGGCAGAGATGAACCCACATTTCGCCAATTATGTTAGGTCCCATGTAATAGGTGGCGAGCCTATTGCCATATATCGGGCACAAAAGTCGCAGTAGGTACATTGCTAGGTGGTATAAGAAGAACGCTGCTGCCCATCCCTCATCACTAATTTAACCTTAGTCGCCAACAACACTCATACAACACTCACGAGATAGATTTGGGGTGGTGACAATTGTATTCTACTCTGCCGTCACCACACGGCAAACAAAACATAGGTAGTGCCTAATATTTTATTTAGCTATGTAGTGACGGTAGAGCAGTTAAAATAATGCCCAATAAATGGCAAAAGGCTCGCCACCTATCACATGGGACCTAACAAAATTTCACCTCTGCTTACCCCTTCGGGGATATAGGCGTGATTTATGTATGTATTTATTCAGTTGTGTGGTGACGGCAGAGCAGCCCTTCATTGTCCCCACTGCTAAGGCACAGGCCTTCCTTATAGTTATACGGAAAATGGGCCATATCCCACCACGCTGGCCCCTGCGGATTGGGTTATTGACTACTCCAGATGCCTCTGGGACCACGCATTAACATGCCTTCAGAAGCACGGAGGTACACGAGATAAAAATAAATTGGTCACCTATCTAAAGGCCAGCCTCAACCAACATTGCTTAGTTATTTAGAGCGCTAAGTCACTGCGCTATCGAGCTCCTAATGACCAGGTAATATATTAAATGCCTATTTTGATAAAAATAAAATGGTTTCATTCATTCGTACGGCGAATCTCTCAGTACGCGTCGCGCTTTACGCTTGCCGTTACGAAACTTACTTGAGCTCTGTTGCGCTAATTAAACTTGCTTTTATTTGTGTTTAAACTGTTAACGAAGCTTCTAGAAGTCAAATTGAAAGCTCTCACTTAGAAATTTGCAATGCTAAATATTATCTACTTGCTTTATACTTATATGTATAACTTACACCTACGGAGAGGTAGTAACGGCGTTATATAGGATACTTCGAAGGTTTGATGCCGTGTGACGGCCGAGCAGAATACAATTGTCACCACCCCAAATCTCTCCCGGGGGTGTCGTACAAGGAGACTAATGGTTAAATTGATAAGGAATCGGCATATATTCCCAAGCAATATAATGCGATTTTCGTGCCCGATAAATGGCAATAGGCTCGCCACTTATTACATGGTACCTAACATAATGGTCGAAACGTGGGTGCTAATTCACCTCTGCCTACCCCGGCGTGATTTATGTATGTATTTCAATTAAAAAATTGGGTGTCTATCAAAAACTTCTACTTCAATGAACATAAATATGGATTTTGGTTCAATTAACTAATCAATAATTACATAAAAAATATAATTTATTATTATAATAAAAAAATTGTACTTAGGGATTAAAGTCCTCTTACTTTTTACATTTTCCATTCCCTATTATTTACGCTAAGTAGCTCTAACTGCCGCACTCAGAGACGTCAAATAACGTTAATGAGTACTAAACGTCAAAAAATGTCAATTCAAAACTAGTCGCTATTCTTGCTGGGTCTATGGTCTAGATTTGAATGAAAATTTTTGACATTAAATACTCATTAAAGTTAATTGACGTCTCTGAGTGCGGCAGTTAGACCTTACTTTACACTTAATTTCCAAATAAATATCAAATATCTACGGAAAAGCTAGATCAATAATGACACTTATAAAAGGCTTTCTAATTTTATGTCCGCAAAAAAATATATACTGATACTCTTACTTACCAAATCAATCAGTTGAGACAGCCTCAGCCCTAGTTTCACAAGAACTGTGTTGTTGTTCTTGTCAACAGGCCGAATCAGCCTGTTGTAATTGCTCAACAAGTCATCGTACAGTCTCTTCGCGTCAGGGTTCGCATAACAGCCCACGGAAACAGAACAAAATACAAAAAACACTTTGTAAATCATTTTGATCGCGAAAGCAGCGCAGTGGCTAACGCAAAGGTTTGAGGTTATGACTCATTACAGATTAATAATTCCCGCCGAAAATGTGCAACCTTAAACTTTTTGGACATAACTTTTATCGGATTCCATTTTCGAAAACGGAACAGCGTTCAAAGGTAAACAAAAGAGGTTTTTCGAAAAAGGAATTTTGACAGCTACGCCCGAGAGCCCGCAGCGATTGTGGCGCCACTGGACGTACTGGTGGGCGAAGCTCGTAAACATGGCGCCCATTGCGCCGACTCCGAGCGAAATATGATTGTGGGGGCCAATGAAATATTTCGCTTAGTACGCGTTGCTGTTATGCGTAGCGAGCTTCATTGATATTTACAATCTCGGTCGTCTTAAATAATAAAAAGTGACTTCTGACAATGGTTGACGGTTTTTTCCTTGTCAATTTTTATGTTTGAAAGGATAAAATGAGTAAATGCGAAGACTGTATTTTGACGCATATTTGCAAAACATGGCCATTTCTAAGCAAACAAGGGAATAAACAAAACAGTCCCATTCCAAATGCCACGTGCGTATTTTCCGGGGCAAAGGCATCGAAGTGTCATGCTGGCAAAATATTAGATGGCGATTTTTTGTCTTCGAATTCATTATTTACGTGCCAGTATCCTGGATCGATGCGTAGTACGCATGCGTGCTGGCCCATTCATGGCCTCCCGCGTGGTTAGTTCGCTACGCGCTACAACAGGTGGCGTTGGTAGTTGGTAGAATTGTATTTCCACTCTCGATACCTCGTACGAGCGAAATACTATACGATGACGTAGTAATTTGATTTTATACCAAAACAGATGCAGCGTACTTTTGTAAAATTTAAATTCTGTACATTGATGATGCAGTAGAGTTAACTTAACTATGGCCAGTAGCGAGAGCAATATTCTGGCGTTTGCATCAGCTAAGCCTACAGTACCAAAGCTGGTCAATGGATGGATGACCGCTGTTTTTTCAAATTTGGATTTATATTAAGAAAGCAAATTTCAGCATAATGTTGCAAATATTATGGTTCAATTACCTACTTACTAATAATCTACTCATGTACGTTCACTATTGCCACCAACTGCCTTAGTGAAGTAATGCTGACCCACCCGAATCTAACGAGACGCTCCAATTCGTGATTGATAAAACCATCACTGGACACTTAGCTCCCAAAATTACCATTCAAATAGGTCCACGGGAATCGTAGGTACAGTCAGCATCATAAGTCGATTAACACTTTAGCCCTCTGTCATAACAAATGAACAAGTATCTATTGTGACAAGGTATTAAAGAAAGGGATGCTCGCATGGTTTAATCACGTCGAAAGAATGGATGAAAGGAGAATGACAAAAACAATTTACATGGCGAATGTGAATGGAGAAATGGGAAGGGGAGACCAAGGCCAAGGCGGATCTTTAATAATCAAATTAAAAGCCTTTTAAAAAAAGGGCCAGGGAGCCTACCGACTAACTCGATTGCTAAAGCAAAAGCTATAGTTTATGACGTCATGCTGCCTTTTTGCACCAAATGTACCTAAACTATTAGCGATAGCTTTGAACGATTGATCACCGAATGATTTTGTATGGCACAAAATCCGTGCCGCCTAAAAATTCAGGATGGCTGCTATAGCCGTAAGCAGTGCATTGAAATATAGCTATCATCAGCAATCGAGTTAGGCGGTAGGCCCCCTGGTCAAGACTACCCGAAACCGACGGGCATGCATGAAGAGATTGATGAGATTGGATGAAGCGAAAGAAGTACCTATGTAAGGATCGTAGCAAGTGGAAAGAAGTGATCTCTGCCTACCCCTGTGGGAGAAAGGCGTGACATTATGTATGTATATTAAAGTGTTAATCTACTTATGATGCTGACTGCACCTTTGAAAGAAATCACCTCGGAAGCCGTAAAAAGTCGGGGCCCCTCCAATAATGCTCTTTGGCAGACAAAACAGGTATTGGCGAGAACCAACAAAAGATATGATTGGTAACTGCAGAGGTCGTACTTGAGAAATGTGTAAACTTTTTCGTTTAAGTCCCCGACGCTCGCTCTACGGCGTATCTGCGGGTTGCGTTTGTCTTTACCTGATTACTTTGAATTTTTATACTGTACCAGCCCCCGTATTATGTAAGCCGGTTTCAGTTGCTGGGGTCTACCTGTCACTCTCACACTTTGCTATTATTCTTAATGAGTGAGAGAGACTGGTCGACGAAAGTAACTGGAATCGGCTCACATAATACGGGGTCGGATGACTGGTCAAGTGGCAAAAGATACAATGTTCTTCTATCTATCTTCTTCTATCTTCTTCTTCTTTTGTTAGTTACAATTAAGACTAAACTCACCGCCTGGCTATTATAATTGACCTTATGATGAAATATTATTTTATTTGAAATTGAACATTTATATAAATGTTATAAAAATAAAGTACGATGAAAATTGTCGTTAGAAAAAGTTCGAAAAATAAATAGTCTTAATAATAATATAAATAGTCTTGATGCGGGAATCGAACCGCGTCCTCTTCAATCCGGGCAGATACCTATACCTACCACTCGGTTGGCCGAGTGGTATAGACATCTGCATTAGGCATTTTTACAACTTTTTCTAATTATTATTTTTATTTTTGATTAAATAGGAAATCTACCAATCTAAACCTACCTCTTACTCATTACGCTATAACATGCTTAAGCTGGTGCACACACTGACGCACTCACACAGACACACATAAGCACGTACACATCTACACAACACACACATAGGTATAGTTATATACCTACCTCGCCTAATAAATAGGCTTTGATAAATAGGCGTAATTTATTTATATTATATACGTATGGAGATTTTTGATTTAGTGCATGGTACCATTTTATTAAGCTTTTTGCATCTACCAACAAGATGGATTACCGCCTCACAATAGTACAGTGAGTAAACATCGTGGGACGTTATTTAATGGTTTTAAAAATGAGCATCTTCCCTTCCATATTATGGTCCTATTAAATATGGCCTCCACGCTCGCCGTTATGACGCCATAAGCTCGAACTTGAGGGTCGAGTTTATGAATCTCAATACAACACAGCACAACAGTTAAAAGACCCAGCCGTTTATCATATCAACAACGTTCACCACACAACTTTGTCTAAGGCAACTGGAGTTCTGAAACGCGAACGAAATTGCATACAGCGAGAGGAGGCTACGTGGAATATTCACTGCGTTAATTGTTTTAGAGGGAGACGAAAATTCTTAAGGCTGATTCACACATATCAGTGAAGCTTGGTTTACCCATATTAATGGCTTTCTTTCTCTATATTCTTCCATCTATAGGGATTAGGGACTATAAGTCTCTCCCGTGGGTGTCGTACAAGGCGACTAAGGATAAATCAGCGATGAGGAATGGGCAGCAGCGTTCCTCTTATACCACCTAGCAATAATACTGCGACTTTTGTGCCCGATAAATGGCAATAGGCTCGCCACCTATTACATGGGACCTAATATTACTGGCGAAACGTGGGTGCTAGTTCACCTCTGCCTACCCCTTCGGGGATATAGGCGTGATTTATGTATGTATGTATGTATAGGGAAGGCCTGTGCCCCAGCAGTGGGGATATTACCGGGCTAGGGATGATGATGTAGGAAGAAAAAGAGCACACGTCATTATTAAAATTTAAGGAAGAACTCGTAGGGAAACCTCAGTCCAGTTGTCCTGGACTCGATTTCTTTTTCCTGATTTAGAAATTAGACTCATTTTGACAGAGCTCGCAAGACACCTAAAATAAGTCTTGAGTTCTAAGTCTTAAGTCACTTCGATTAGTCTTAATCCATTAAAACTTGACTCAATGAAGTTTTCATGATGGACTCCAATTTCCACAACAGTTCCAGCCAGCCTCCCTTGCTGGCGCGGGAGAGAAAAAAATTACGTAAAAGTTGAGGAGAATGCTCCGTGTACACTAAGGGAGAATGCCCCGTGTAAGTCGGTAAACTTAACCTTAGGGCACCCGAATGGTTAAGGGCTAACCAATAACAACAGCATACCCAAAGAGGGTTAGTGTCAGGCAGGCGGTCGGGTGTAAAACCTAAGCCAAAGGCTTGAGCAGTATGAATGTTGTCACCCCAATCACTCTCTCTGTTCATCGATCTCTCGACATGGTCCCTTCCGTCTCTTTTCTAATTAAATCATTACTATCACCTAATTGCATGATGGCACTGAAACTCAGGGCACTTTTCCGGCACGTGGGGATGCGTTCATAGAGAATGTACGAAAGAATATTTCGCACTGTACCGGTGCTGTGTCGGAACTGTGACTTCACCGATATGTGTGAATGGACCTTTAGCATTCCGTGGATTCACCGTGCAGGTGCCAGGTCCATAGTGCGGCAGAGAGGGATGTCAGTGGCAGTACTTACAGACTTCCCTCTAACCAAAATGCAGGGTTTACAGGGCCCTGTCAACACTCACCTTCGCCACCCTTTAATCAAATTTAAAACTGACCTAGAAAAATTGGCGAAACACGGCTAACAATACACCTCTGCCTACCCTTTCGGGGATACGTAGGCGTGATTTATGTATATCGTAAAGTCCATTAGTTAAACATCAACAAACCCTAAGCTAATCCAAGCCAATAACACTCACCAAATCCCATTTTTGTTAGAAACGAAATCCCAGAAGGACTTACCCCATGACTGATTCGCCAGGGGTGTTACCGCGAAGACGTATTGCTACAGGTGTCTACGTCAGTAGTTCCCCTGTTAATGGTTCTATTAACTTAACGGATCCCCCGGGCCCTGTGTAAGAAGTAATCACCTTTCCGTTTTTGTAACTCCGCCATTTTTGCGGCGTTCTTTCGCCGAACACGTAGAATATTGCTGTCTGAACTTAATTTAATCTTAATTGCTCGAAAGTGCTCCTCGAGAAGCCACCGTGGTTGAAATAAACATTAATTATTATAATTAAAACATTAATTTGTTAAACTGAGATGTTTCTGCGTCGGAAGTGGCAAATGCGAATAATGGAATATCACTCTACGTAAACCCCATTCACTTGGGCTTGAGACAAAATGTAAACAATCTTGATGTGTCTTTTAATATAAAACACAAAAATAAAAATGTGTAACACCAATGTTTCAAAGCAGTTAACAGTTTCATTTGTCTAATAATCGATGATGTATTTTAGAATACACGTTTCTTGTTTTTACGAGCATTTCGTAGCTGAAGAGAGTTAACATTTTGTCTCAAGCCCAAGTGAATACGCATATATATAGAGTTCAAAGTTTGTGGCCGTACCGTGTGTTTTGTATTAAGCAATAATATAGGGACAAAGAGACCTAAGCTACCACGGTGTCCCACTGTGATTTGATGGGTATTAACGGCTGCAGATTGCGACTGGACAAACGGATAAAATAAATTTTTTTTTCTTCCTACCCTACTCCCAAATTATTTGTATTCGGTGCAGTTTGACTGTTTGTTTGTTTGTTTGTACAGATCTAGAATTCGGCTAGGTAATTATGGTCGGCATGCCTGACACCAACCCTCTTAGGGAACGCTTTTGAAGGTGCTTTACTCTTCCTCTTTATCAGATATTATACTCAGTCTCCTTTTACGACATGCAAGGCCTTTGAAAGGTGATAGTGAAGACTGTAGTCCTAGCAAGGGGCTTGGACAAAATCTCCTCGGGGTAAAGAAAATATTTTCCTCTCGCTCTAACTCCCGCTAAATACCGAGACAAAACACTGTCAAGTGGTGGGGTGAGATGTTGTCCACGTCCCGTGCTAGGCCTACTGGTCTGTCATGGCCAATGACAATTAACAGGCCGAGATTCAGTTAATTAAAATTCAATGTTAAAATTTAATATTATAAAGCGCTATGTATATCAACTGCAACATCGGAATACAAGTAAGGCCTTATTCCGCGACTGGCTGTCAGAAACAAATGCAGTTCTGTTCCCAGGGAAATAAAGTTACAAGTTGCAAGTTCCATTCCCGGATTGTCATACAGGAACTGTTGCTAAGGCGACGGCGTGCGTCGCGGACTGCCAACGTCTGCAATGCGGCGGGCGCGCCGCGTTTTGAATTATGTAGGTACCTACGTGTGATTCACTGGAGTAACGTATTTATTTGTGTAGGGCAACACTGGGACAACGCATTCGGTATACCTACTTCGGGTGCAGTTCATCGTTGGAACTTCAAGTGCGCGGAAATTTTACATAAAGGCGGGATTCCAACTAAATGATTTGTTTGGTCTTACGCGGTGCCGCACAGTTCAGCACACTGTTGGAATCCCACCTTAACACAGTGAGTGTTATGTTAACGTTATGGCACACTCTGACACATAAAGACACGTTCAAACACATACGCATACACTTACGCGTAGTATACACACATGCGCCATTTTCGCTTTTCCTCATCAGTTCATCATCCTCAGCTTTTCAATGTCCCTATTGCTGGGATACAGGCCTTCCCGATGGATGGCAGAATTTATAGACAATAAGCCATAGCCTACCACGCTGCCCCAGTGTGGATTGGTGAGTAAAAAGGACTGTAGATGCAGCCGGGACCACGGACATGCCCAAGCGAACCACCTCGTTTGTATAGGCCAGACTGACTGTGACGGTCCTACACTAGGCAAACATCGTACATACCTAATAGAAGCGAGCTTCGGTGGGCATGTCTACAGGCATGCCCGCGGGCATTTCCGTGTAGTGAATTCCCCGCTTATAGAAAAATTTAATCTTAGCCCGAGCAGATCCAGAATGATAACTGTTTTTCGTTCATTCGAGTGGACAAGTGACGATAGTTCTGCTTCCACATGTCCGTTGTTAATACTTTGATTTAAGAACTGTTTCTCGTTAAGTGGAATATTCTTAATAACTTGTTATTTGAGTCACGTAGGAGGCCTAGCAACGGCCTGAATAACTTTATCACGTTTGCCACTAACAACGTGAAAAAATTATCCTAATTTATATTTGTTTTGTGTCGGTAAGCGCTTAGAGAGGACAACACCCGCGTTTCGCCAGCTTACTTCAGGTCCATGAACTTAAATTGCAGTAATTTTCTGGAGAGCTGCTGCTGCTGCCCATGGCTTGTTATTCTATAACTTACTGCCGCACTCAGAGACGTCAATTAACTTTTATGAGTACTTAATGTCAAAAAAAATCTCTAAATTTCTCTCAATGTAGACCTCTATGGTCTACATTAGAGAAATTTAGAGAAAAGCCCTAGTTTTGAATTGTCATTTTTTTACATTAAATACATTAATTGACGTTAATTTACGACTCTGAGTGCGGAAATTATTCGCTTTATACCACACCACGAGAGCGACAGGGGTGGTGACAATTCTATTCTTTTCTGCCGTCACGCACGCCTAAAAGATATGGCGCAAGTTTTCTATTATTTCGACGGTAAATCTCAGGATTTTATTTTAATGTCCTGTTTCATTCAGCAAAGCAATAATGGAATTCAAAACATTAAGCTAAGTTATAAAATTAGCAACCAAATCACATTGCTTTCTATCCTAAAACAATTTTCTTTCGTCGGAACATTAAAATTTACTATAATAGTCAAAAAATTAAAACCTTAACCTGAATTTCACAGTCTAATCGGAGTAATTTTTGGCTCATAAATTTTTGTCTTTATAATCAATGCCGTGTGGTGACGGCAGAGTAGAATACAATTCTCACCACCCCAAATCTCTCCCGTGGGTGTCGTACAAGGCGACTAAGGATAAATCAGTGATGAGGAATGGGCAGCAGCGTTCCTCTTATACCACCTAGCAATCCACTGCGACTTTTGTGCCCGATACATGGCCATTGGCTCGCCACCTATTACATGGGACTTGATAAAGTTGGCGAAACGTGGGTGCTAGTTCACCTCTGCCTACCCCTTCGGGGATATAGGCATGATTTATGTATGTAGGTATGTATGTATGTCTTACGTTTTTCAATCATATCAAAAAAATAATGGCTGGGCAGAGAGAGAGATAGAGAAGGCAAGGTGGTGAAGGAGTGTTGATATAAAGATTTTGGTGGTTAGAAAAATAATATCGATTCCCGCCTCAAGATCATAATTTTTCGAAATTCTTTTTCTAACTACCAAAATCTTTGTACTAATTTTTCTAACATTTCTATAATGTTAAAATTTAAATCCAAGAGTGTTGACATGTTATGAAGGGGCCCCGTAAACCTACATTTGGGTCACAAAGCCCCAGCGCTGTCATTGACTTCCTTCTCTGCCACACTATGGTGACTCCATGGAATGCTAACTGCCGCACTCAGAGACGTTAAATAACGTTGATGAGTACTTAACGTCAAAAAATGACAATTCAAAACTTGTCGCTATTCTTGCTGGGTCTTTGAGGAGTGTTTGGCGCGTTTCGTGGTGTCGGTCAGATTTATTTTCACTTATTCAAAAATTGTTACAGAGTGGATTTTGTGCAGTGAAAGTGGTGTTATTTTGATGCACAAGCATCCGTGTTGATGTGCAATTATGCAGAATCATCGAAAATAAGTCACATGATGTGTTTGATGTTGTGGTGAAGATTACTATAAAAAGTGGTTTTATCCATTTCATCAAGCACCATCATGAACTCTGTTACCATTCAATTCGCGCCAAGCACTCCCTAGATGCGTTAAAATATGTGGCACCCATATTTTAACGTAAAATTCATTTCATTCATACTTTTCACCCACTCATTATTTCATAAGACTACAGATAAAATATACACTAAAGACTTGGCTGTATGGGCTAGACCCTTTGCCTTCCCTAAAATATAGGGAGAATTAAGAAACAACAACAATCTTGCTGGGTCTGTGGTCTAGATTTGAACGATTTTTTTTAGATTAAATACTCATTAAAGTTGATTGATGTCTCTGAGCCGCCAGTAAGAGATTTCGCCTCATCTAAAAAAATCTTCATAATTGTGTGTCATTTTATATTTCAAAGAAAGCCTAGGTTATTTTTCCTGTTCCCAAATTATTTGGTGTAGTATGTTTACATTATTTTAGTGTCGTAATTATCTAGAATTATTTATCTTAAGTCTTATTATATGGTCGGTCGCCGATCTGTTAGCCACCTTCCTAATAAAAAAAATAAATCAATAAAGACTCAATCTCATGACTATGAGTCGTTGATTAGAGTCGTTGCATCTGACTAGGTGAAACGAATCTAATCTCGAGTCTTTCACAACACTAGCCCAATGAAGATGAGGAAATCAGTAACGTGCCTATATATTATATGTCGAAGAACTGTCCATTGCAGGAGAAAATAAATTTTCATTGTCACCACTACTATTTTGATACCTTCCCTTACTTCAATAACAATAATTCCATTTTTGTGTTTACAGACTCTGTTTTTGCAAACAATTTTGTAGACGATGTGTAAGCTTTCAGAGTTGCTGCGCTGACGGTTGAACCATTACGTATTGAAGCTTGCACCCTCTATTTACGTGTCATATTCCTTTGACGAGGATTCCTCTTCCGAGTTACCGTCGCATTTAGCTTTACCGTCTTGTGATTCTATGTTCCTCTAATGAACTGGTCTTTCCTAAATAGTTACCGTTGGTTCTTTCGCTAAATGCACTCTATCACCCAGTGTCCCGTAACAAACATTATTAGATTTCACTGGGGGATGCAGTGTTGTAACCATTAAAAGTTGAGGTTTTGGTTTAACTTCTGTGTCGGCATGAAACTGGTCGCACTGTTTCCAATTTTATACATTAGCTGAGAAAATTAAATTAAAAATAGTTTGAATAGTCGAAGAGAATTAAAATGGAAGGGCATTATGGCATGGAAGTCTTACATGCTGGCCGTGGAGCGAAAATTTTCACTCACTTCTTCTAATCACAAATCGTCGGAACACAGTAATGCTGTTAACATTAACCTCCTTCAACTGTCGTAACCATAATAATGTTTTTGCAGACCTACGTAGTCAACTATCTCATTATAATCTTTTGTTAACGCTGCACTTGGTATATTTTTATTGTATCCCCCAAAGTTTCCGCCCTTCGAGCTCGCTTTCCCTCAGGAACACTATTCCGGAATAAAGAAGTACCCTTTGTTTCCTAGTCCTTTGGCTCGAACAGAAATTTTGTTGAACGCAGCTGTATAGATGCCACCGTGCAATGTAATAAATACGTAGGTATTTATAGACGTTGTTTAGTATTATTTGATTTCTATTATTTGAATCTCATAAACCGAAATGTTAGAAATTATCACGTTGAAATAGAGGTCATTAAAAATTCGAAAAAATAGTATATATCAATAGGTAAGTCACACAAACAAATTAAACAGAAAAGCTAGATCGTAATGGAAGTATATTTTAAGATCTGAGAGCGCAATAAAAAGTTACGTTATTAGAGTTTGCCAGTCTCGACTAATTGACGATTGACTGATACCAAGGGTGTGGTAAAAGTCCACTAAGGAAGTTTGACCGGTGAAGACAAATAAGCACATTGGGACATTCGAATGGTAGAGGGCAAACTAATAACAACAAATAATTAAAGCTGGTGTCAGATGGGCGGCTGATGGCTGTGGAACCCAAGCCAAAACCTTGAGCTTTGAAAAAATGTTAATTAATAATAAAAATTGCGAACAAAATGTCCACTGCAAAGTGTATTAAACAAACAACGCCTTACAATGATTGTAAGTTCTATCATCAAATTTCTCAACGACGAGGCGTGAACAAATTACACTGCAGAACAAATAAGATTAAAATTTAAGGAATTTCGTACTCTGGACTCCCCGCTCTTTGGCTTGGTACACCCGAAACTTCATGTTTCATTCAGATATATGTCTACTGCGTCTTATCTGCTGCCGTGGGGATAGAGATGCCCTTCTGAAGTTCTTTAAAGCAATCATTGTAGACTAGCTGGCCGAATTCAGTCTCAATTTTGAAGTCAAATTTTAAACTGAATCCAATGTGTTTCAGTTTTAAGCAGCTTAAGTGCTAAGCGGACGGGCGAAAATTACTTTGCATATTGAGTATAGTAGATTGGCCGCTACCGTCTAAGCTGCGGCTACCTAAGCACGTTAAGTGCATTCCGTGAATATTTTCTTATCTTAACTTGCGCTTTAAACAAATAGGTGATGCCTGAGTAGAATACAGTTTTAACTACCTCTCTTTTTGCAGTTTATGTGATAGGCGAGTTGTGGGATTGTGTCTGGTGGATAATTTACAGCCGCTCGGATTGCGGAAGACTCGGGTTCGATTCCCGCATCAAGGCTACAAACTGTCGAGCGTTTTCTGATCTATTTTCTTTGCAATATTCACCCCCGAATACAGAAACGCTAATCAAAGTTTAAGACCTGCTTATCATTTAATTATTGCCAAAATTGACGTTTTTCCATACAAATTCTGACAGATACTGTCTACTTAACTTGATAAGCAGTCCCTAAAATTTGAGTAGCGTTTCTGTATTCGGGGGTTATTCTAACATTTATTTAATATTCAAGTCACCGGGAACACTCAGTCAACGGGAACTATTCCTCGTTATATTATAGCTCATTGTCGCCTTGTACGAAACTCACTAGAGAGACAGGGTTGGTGACAATTGTATTATTTATGCCGTCACCACACGGCATTGATGTATTAGAAAATTATCATTTTCTATACATAATCAGTAAGCAGTAAAAATGAGTAATGAACTACCACGTAGTTTTGAACCCGGCATAGTTTACAGTGTGATAAACTATTATTTTGATTTTTTTTAAATTCAAACAGTCGTTCGCGTCTTCGCTCGCGTTAATGTAAGTCATTATAGAGTCTATAGCCTTCCTCGTTAAATGAAGTCATACAACACAAAAATAATTTTTAAATTTCAGTCAGTAGTTCCTGAGATTAGCGCGTTTAACCAAACAAACAAATAAACAAACTCATCGGCTTCATAATATTAGTATAGATTATATAAAAAGGTATTAATACCTGGAAGGCGCAGGTTCGATTCCCGCATCAAGAGTATATTTTTTATGTCCTATTTTCCTTTGTAGTGTGATAAACATTCTCTTAGGGCTATTCACATCGCGGTAAACGCAAGTAATTTTTATTTGAGGTTGAATTTGCCAGGGAAATGGAATTAAAAACCTAGGGCCATGCCGAATAATTTCCAAATGTTGACGGTGACACACGAACGGGTAGCTTGTCAAGCGTAAAAATAAGCGTAAAGGGTCTATTCTGACCTAAGATTAATTTGACAACAGTGTTTCTCTTTCATTCTCAATACATAATGAAGAGGAGAGAATGATATTAATTTAGTTTTAAGTTTAGAGAACGTGCGGTAATTTCATGCAGCGCGCAATATAAATGGTTAGGTTAGTCTTTTTCTAATATAATAATACAAAAAAACCAAACATTGCAACCACACAACAAAATAGGGTCAATTCTGACATGATTCTCTAAGATTTTGGTATCTTCTAAATTTTGATCTTGAGGCGGGAAGATCTAACCAACCTAACCATTTATATTGCGCGCTGCATGAAATTACCGCACTTTTTTTAATTGTGTATGGGACAGACAACAGCACGTCAGACTATTATAATAGTCAAATTAAATTCAATTGATTGTCTACCTTACTTTGTTTGACGTAAAGCGCAAAGTCGATTGAGAAAATTTGACTTAAAATTGTTATTTTACCTTTCAGCCAGCAGCGAACATCATACTAAGTTGGTCGTCAAACTCATTATTTCAAGTAATTTAAGGACTGTCACACTAAATATTATAAGTATTATGGATTCTTTTTAACCGTTTCTTAATAATATTTTACTTTGACATGTCAAAGTGCCGTAGATTCAAACGAATAGATAATTTGAGGAACCTTATTAACTTCGGTGTATAAAACAGCGATGTTATAGACAGCCACGTTTCTCTTAGCCAATTCTACGACTTACGTGCTCAAGAGATAGCAATAGGCTCGCCACCTACCTAAAATATTTTTTGGAACATGAGCGTTAATAGTAATTCACCTCTGCCTAACCCATCGGGGATAAATATGCGTGATTTATGTACGTATGTTTGTATATACAACTCGATTTCAGCTCGATTTGTCAATTGACGGTGTGTCACAGAAGTTAGTTGCATTCTCTTGATGATAATATATACTCTGTGGTAGCACTGACATGCTGTGTATGCAATTTTAGCCACGGACCGCAATGCGGAGTACGTTTCGGTACTTAAAACTCACATTGTGGTGCTGTGGGCTGATTTATAACAGAGTTTAAGGGGCTGAATATTTAATTCATTTGCGGTGAAAGTACAAGGAGCAAGGCGTTGCAGTGGTTTAGCGCGCTAGGCCTGAAATTGCTTAAACTAAGCAATGTTGACTAAGGTCGGTCATTGGATTGGTGACTGAGGATTAACTATCTTGAGTGCCGAGGTCTCTCGGTTGGCACGTTAAGTCGTTTGTCCTGCGTGGTGGGTTATGGCCCCTATAATGGACCTGTGATCTAGTAATGGTCGCAGGAAGCCGCTGTAGATCCTTGGAGGAGGCCTATGCCCAACTTATACATCATAATTATACATTTAGAATGAGAAATACATATCTTCTTTATAAAAATAAACAAGAGGGAAGTACTGATTAGTGAACTGAAGCCGATATCAAATTGTCCAAATTCGATTCAAACAAGAATTCCTTGGGAGTTTTCGTTAAATTAAAAAAGTTTCCATATCCAAAAACCGTCGTCTGCCGTGTCTGGCCAGCAATAACTCTAATAATTGTCCCCAAAGTTCCGAAGAGCAGAAACGGGAACTTGGCAGTGGGGAATTCGAGAATGGGACTATTGGCACAGTGTACCCAGAACAGTAATATTTCTTCATACAAACTGGCCGCTGCCCATTAGAATGTGTGCTTTCGTCACATGAGTAAATAAACGGAATAGAGAACAACCTTCATACAACCGCGCGAATCGGCTGCACCACTACAAGCACGCGGGGCATGTGTGCGTCACTAATGGCCGCTGTCGCGCACGCGGCAAGACTGGAAAAAAACGGTTTATGACGCACAGCCAGTTGCCTAAGTCAGGGTTAGTGCGACGTCGTTCTTAGAAAGCTTATTCTCTATTTGGTTTATCTACTCATGAGCTTTCGTACTTGACGCCTTGTAGGCACGCACTGTGACGCACACAGTGTGTGCATCTCCCTCGAGAGATGCCGTCCCCCACGGGGGACGCCTGCCGTGAAGGCACCCTCACAGGGAGTGCTCGACTGCAAGGCTTGAGGACACGTTTGGCTTTAGGTCAAGGTCTTCGCCTTCCCCAAAAATATCCGGTAGATGCTGTAAAGGCCTCTCGGCCACCAGCCTAGGTCCTTAAAAAACTGGGAACTGTGACGCACACATTGACATAAAACACGGGGGCGGGCATAAGGGGGTGGCAGTCTGGGCCGTGCATTCGGTATGATCGCGCGTGTACAAGTTGATTGCACGTTCGCTCGCTGCTCGTTCCCGGCCGGCACATTCGCGTTCACAGCCGCCGCTTCAGTTACAACGTCAACGCAAGAGTAGACTAATAACTCGCCGCAGGCCGCAGATAAACTACTGTTCTGGGTATACTGTGCTATTGGCATCGGAATGAAAATTATAGTTGCGCCATTCTCAGGGAGCGTCGCTGGAATTCTTGTTCTAAATGCAACAAAATTATACGGTCGAAGATTTTAATTCAAATAATTCAAGAATTTCGCTCGTGTGTTTTGTAGATCGCACGCCTAGGTAAACAACAGCACAGCTCGAAAAACTGCTTGTGTCAGAAATAGACAAGAATAGGCAAAGTAAATTTTGTATATTTTCAATGATTTTTAAATATTGACTTATATTACAGGTATTATTGAAAATGAGTTAGTTTCCAATAATAGTATTAATTCGGTTTTGTATTATTTCGAGATACCCTTTAGTTAGCTACCCTTTATGCGTTATATATTTGCGATACAATTACGATCGCGATAGGTGCGATATTTTGGTAGGATCATAATAGTAATGCTTTTCCATGCAAAGTATTATGTCCATCAGATACTTTGACCAATCTTCTTTCAATCAATCAATCTTTGACCAATCCAAATACTTTGATCAGCCTTCTATGCTGGCCTGGGAGCGAACAAATAACGTAGAATAGGCCAGCCCCAACTCATCCCGTGGGTGTCGTAAGAGTCGACTAAGGGAGATTGCCCGGTGTAGACCAATAAGCACCTTGGGGCACCCGAATGGTGGAGGGCAAACCACCAACAACAACATACCCAAAGAGGGTTGGTGTCAGGCAGGCGGCCGGCTGTAAAACCTAAGCCAAAACCTTGAGCAGTATGGAATAGAATATTGTCATTCTAATCACTCTCTCCGTTCATGGGTCTCTCGACATGGTCCGTTCAGTCTCTTTTCTATACATTCATTCATCACTAGCACCATTACGGTGGGATTGATGTTATGAATCAAAAGGGATTGGATGGCTTGATGACGTGATGAATGGAAGAGGAAATACTGCATACTGCGCCGACCCCAGATAGACTGGGAACAGGGCAGGGAGAAGAAGAGATACTTTGACCAAGTGACAACATTTCAGTGATCCGAGTGTCTGATCTCCGAGACTAGGCATTTGAAGCATTATCATAGGTATATAAAATAAACCATATTATATAATTTACACATAGGTAATCCTTAACCCAACCTTTCACACCAAAACTACCTACCTACTTTTCATAGACCCGATGGATGGCAATAGGCTGGCCCCTATTACATGGGACCGTAGCTGATCCTTTCGGGAATGAATACGGTGATTAATTTATGTAACTTATCATCATTTGGTGTGGTGAATTATTTAATATTTAACTCCCCTCTCTTGGGAGTCGACAATTCAGTAAGGAGTATTGGAAATAACATCATATTCTAAACTGCTGTCACCATACAGCACCCAAAGCCCCATTCATAGATAAAGAATTGATCCTTAAAAGCAACGATGACTAATTGGAAACTAAGTTTACTGCTTTATTAATTCCCATTTATCGAGAAACATATCACTTAACATAGAAGAAGCAACTTCTAAAAGGTCAAAACTTATAACAACAATGCGAGAACTATAAATCAAAGCAATAACAAAGTATTTGAACGATTTATCATCAAGCGAGGAGAAAGTTCTTTATGAATCCAATTAGGGTGCGTCGGTCTGTATATCTCTGGCTTTTAAAAATAATCCTTATGCATTCACCAATATCAATATTAAACCGACGGGCTCTGCTTTAATCTAAGTGATTGCTTCAATATGATATCCCGGGGACAGGCTAACATTTTCAAACAGGTAGGACCTAAGCGTTTGCGATAAAGTTGGTTTTCCAATAACCCAAGCTAACATTAAAAAGTTTCTAAGTGAAATGGGTTTTGATTTATTTTCATATAGCTTCTAGGTTTGAGTGGTTGTGGGAAAAAGGCAGTAGAGGTGCAAATTTTAATGACTAATATATCCTTTAGATATTATGACGGATAAAAACAAATTGAAAATTGGATTATTCGGCGGAATTCTGAACGAATGGCGTGGCACCAAGTATGAAACAAACCTTTAAGTATTCGATCCTATTAATCAAACGCCATTTTCACACGTCTGTATTGATGCATTTGGTATAAGAGGGAAAGAGTTATCTATTCGATTCTCTTGCAATCAAATATGAAATCGAAAAATCACTAAACGCAACAAAGAAAAACAGGTCACAAAAATGTAAAAATTAAAAAGAAAAATTCAAATTTTTATGCAATTTTCCAAAGTTATCCATAAATCTGATGGAGCAGATGGGATACCTACTATTTGACATCATACTTGCCATGGCAAGACAGCAGAGGATGGGGCAGACAGGATTATATCAATTCTTAAAATGATCCCATCATACACTTGGATCTCCATTTTCGCAGTTTCGCTATGAACCAGCAACGGTTTTTAAACATACATAAATCACGCCTATATCCCCTAAGGGGCAGGCAGAGGCGAACTAACACCCACTTATCGCCAATTTAGCTAGGTCCCATGTAATAGGTGGCGAGCCTATTGCCATCTATCGGGCACATCAATCGCAGTATATTTCTAGATGGTACAAGAGGAAAGCTGCTGCCCATTACTCATTGCTGTCTTTATCCTTAGTCGCCTTGTACGACACCCACGAGAGAGATGGGGGTGGTGACAATTGTATTCTACAATGCCGTCACCACACGGCAATTTTTTAAAGCACGGTTTTAAAGCAACACCCAATTACCAAATCTCCCGTGAACGAGAAGGATTGCAGATATTTTCGCGAGCAGATTATGTCATCACAGACTGGGAGCAGTGAAGAGGCCCTGCGGAGTGCCCCACTATCTGGAAGATAAATTGTGCCTACTTCACACGAATGCCCGTTGGAAGTATTCCTGACGAGAGTCGTAAAAATTCCGCCGTGTGGTCACGTCCTTGTTACATCTGTGTCCCGGGCATAAGGTTTATAGTCAAACTGTACTGCGTAAATAATTCAAAAATTCCTCCTCCATAGTACGCTCGCGGCCAGAAAATGTTTACCAGTTTCGAAATTAGATTCTGTATCACACACTTTTTGTACTAAAGTCAAAAATGTCATATCAAATAAAACAACTTTTACGGATAAGACTCGCGTATAATTTGGTGCCTGGCATATTAATTTATACACAAGTCTTATCCGTAAAAGTTGTTTTATTTCAAATGTGTAGTGCTCCGGCAAATATAAGAAAACATTATGCCATATCAAGTTACTTTAATACGTTTTAAAAGTTCAAAGATTTTGGTGGTTAGAAAAAGAATAAAATCTTTGTACTAATTTTTCTAACATTTATATAATGTTAAAATTAAAATCGAATAGTTTATAAAGCAAACCCAAGCTTAACCGAACGCACGGTATTTGTAAAAATATCTGCTTTGGAATGTTCGAAATTTATTTCTACATTGCGAGGGTACCCGTTGGCTTACAACGTGAAGTGTAAAGGTTAGAAGAATTTCGGCAAGTTAACTTAGTGTCTTGGGTGGCCGAGCGGTCAGGCACCTGCCCGGATAGCAGCCGGACGCGGGTTCGATTCCTGCCTCAAGATTATAATTTTTCGAAATTCTTTTTCTAACCACCAAAATCTTTGTACTAATTTTTCTATCATTTATATAATGTTAAAATTAAAATCGAATAGTTTTAAAAGTTATTATGCAAAATGACACACCGAGAATAACAAAGAGAATTCATTCATCAGAGGATCTTGATGATGAAACTCATTTCTTTATTTGTTGCAATGACATTTTATCAAAAATAAATTGTTTCAATGTCATTTGGACAAGAGAAAAATTTTACGAAAGAAGGTTTTCTATTGTCAAGCGTTGATAGAGTCAGTCCATCTCCGAGAGCAATTGATTGTCAGATCATTAGAAAAAAGACATTCTAGGGTCAATCAAATTATTATGAAATATACATTTAGAAAATTTAGAATGCCGTGTGGTGACGGCAGAGTAGAATACAATTGTCACCACCCCAAATCTCTCCCGTGGGTGTGTACAAGGCGACTAAGGATAAATCAATGATGAGGAATGGGCAGCAGCGTTCCTCTTATACCACCCAGGCAAGCAATGTACTGCGACTTTTGTGCCCGATAAATGGCCATTGGCTCGCCACCTATTACATGGGACCTAACATAATTGGCGAAACGTGCGTGCTAGTTCTCTCTCACCTCTGCCTACCCCGTCGGGGATATAGGCGTCATTTATGTATGTATGTACATTCAGAACTTGTAACCTATTGTGTGCATGCAATTGTGATCCATAAGGTGGTAGTCATTTTTTGTCCCCGACTGTACCTACGCTTGTTTTTGCACAACAATATATCTTTCGGTCGGCGCTCGAATGTTTCATTTTTTAAGCCGGCTTGTAATTTGTGGGTCGTTGACCCCGGGATCTACCTACGCTTTGGCCAACGTGTAGATAGACTACATGATATTTTTTTTGAGTTTTGGAAGTATTTCAATCAGCAGAAGCTGTCTCTGTTTGGGACTTGAGCAGGGCTTTGCTAGGATGCTTTTGTTGTTGTTTGTATTGTTCTGCTTAATCAACATTGTGTTTTACTATAAACAAATTAAGGTTGACAGTGGCTTGGAGGTTTTTGACCGTTTTTCATAGTAGGTATAAGAATGAAATTATCTGATAAGCCTCATTAAAAATCCACCATTATCTTTTCAGTAAACATTTCGGATATTTCTTCGCCGAAAAGCGTTTTGTAAGATCGGTTGCAAATAATGCGTAATTAAATACTAATTAATCAGCGTCAATCATAATCCCTGCACACCGAACCCTCGCACCGAAAACGCCATAGCTCAATTTCATTCCAATATCGCCATACACCGCCGCATAATCGCACCACGTCCTCCCGTCTATCCCGGTCCGTTTCGTAATAATTTCGGGGAATACAGGCTCTCTGTCAAACAATACTATGTTATTGGGCCTTGAGTCCCTCCATGTTTTATGTATGAAGAATCGAAAACACTTGCGGAGGCGTTTTCGGGACATTACAAGGAGTGGCTACACGTTTGAAGGTCTCGGGACAGGCATACGTTCGGAGTGACACGGAACGTTGATTAAATTTGGGAAGCCCATACCTTTTTTGCGTCTACGAGATAAAGTTGAAAATCGAATGACGTTCGGCGCACAACTTGTCACGCTCTGAAACTTAGTTTAGTTTTGTAGTAGACGCTGCGAAAAAGCGTGATGGTGTCTTTCCGAAATACGATGGAACTGGAGATCATATAATTTGGTTCACCCATCTGGCCAATGGGGAGCTCGATGTCTCAGTGGATTAGCTCGGCTTGCGGTTGTGTAAACCGCAAGCCGAGCTTGCAAAACATTGCAAAACACCTCAGATACCAGCTACCAGTCAGGGCTACTCCCTGGGGTAGCTTCCACTTATCAATCAGCTACTTGGCAG
Source organism: Cataclysta lemnata (assembly GCA_963931975.1). NCBI lineage: Eukaryota > Metazoa > Arthropoda > Insecta > Lepidoptera > Crambidae > Cataclysta > Cataclysta lemnata. Next base: position 12,360,771 of record OZ008353.1, on the reverse strand, counting down.
GGCTACTCCCTGGAGTATTTCCTATTCATCATTACTGTTCCTGCGGGAAGCGGTGCCATACAACCGCTCGCTGCCCGCTCGTACAGCCCTGTGAATGGATGGGAGGGCAAATATAATTATTATCTTGAAGGCTGGAAGGCATACCCTTAGTCCCGGCAAGCTTTTAATCCCGGCTTCATCTGCAGTCGTTAATACCCACCAATCTGAGCTGGGCCAGCGTGGTGGGCTATGGCCCATTCTCCCTGAAGACCGACCTCTACTAAGCGAAGATCATTAGATTTTCGCTAAGTTTAAGGCATATTCATTCGACGTACTATTTTCTCCTAACTTTTTTCAACTGGGTTAGCACAGATGTTTTCACAGAACGAAAACGTCACTCAGTCTCTTAGCTAATAGTTCGCCTCGTCATCAATACCATTTGTGGTCTCAGTTCAGTTTAACTAAGGGATGACCGATGACGGATACCCAACGAAGTTTTTCCTCAAACAAGAAATAATTGTTTTATAGCTTCATTTCAAATATATCATTTCATTTAACTGAAATGTTATATTTGTTTACCCCTTTACATGGCAGGGGTTAAATAGTCCCCATGGTATTTTAAACCTTACTGATTTGTAATAGGTTTAAAAACAATAAAAAATTGCTTGTATTGATCTCTAAAGGGTTATGTTATCGTAGAATATTACAGTCAACAATGTTTATTCATTGCGTTGTTTCATCAAACATTTGAATTTATAAATTTAACTTAATTATTCGAGTTACTATTACCTCTATCTTATTATTATAACATGTAACAGATTATATAATAATCATACTAATCAATTAATAAAATATTGTTTAGTAAGACAGGATTCTTGCTAATCAATATTAAGAACATGTTCAGACTGAATAAATAAGTTGAATGCAAATTAAAAAGTAATCCACCAAACCTACAAACCGAAAAAATTGAAGACTTTGTATTTTTCGGAACATTAGAAAAATATAAGTTTTCGTATTTTTTGAAACACGAAAAGGGAATGGAAAAATCCCCACCCGACAGCAATGCATGGCGTCCCCACAAATACGATTCGGGAGTCGCGTTAGATCTTCCGCCAATCGATGTGGGTACGTGGGGCGGCGCTGATTTTAGAGTTTTAATGGCATCGCATGGAACTTGGCACATTCCGACCGTCCGTGGGCTCGTATGCTATTGCCCGTTAGGAATTTCCGATCTTCGGCTCGTAGCTGGGTAAATAACGTTTGCTCGGAATACGAAGGAAATTTTACATACATACATTACGCCGTAGTAGACAGAGGTGAATTTAACACCCGCGTTTCGCCACTTATTTAATAACGTAATTATTTAGGGACCTGTAAAGATTGTGTATGTTTGTGTTTAAATAAATAAACAAAAAAATAATGTTATGTCTCATCATCAATAGGTGGCGAGCCATTGCCGTTTATAGGGCACGAAAATCTTAGCCCAATATATCTGGAAATTTTAGCACACATAAAATAACTTTGACTTAGCTCCAAGACATCATCATCATCACCACCACCACCATTCCTATATGGGGTCAGCGCAGTATGTACTTTTTCTACACTCTCCACCTTGATATCACACCTCATACATTCACCATCTTTTCTGTGGTCTTCCTCTACTTCGGCATCCATCAATATTCATATCCATAACTTTTTTACTCACATTCATGACAGCCCGTCTCATAACAAGTCCATACCAAGCTAAATGGTTCCCTTTCAACTTTTCTGTCACGGCGCCACTTTCAGACTCCTTATCTTTATGTAACCATAGCTCCAATATTAGCTCAAGGCACTTGAAATAAAACAAATTTTAGCTGAGGCCGTGGTCACGGGGAGTCTGCCCGTGACCCCGGCCGCTGTAAAGTGATCGAAACGTCGGGTTAAATCTAGCCAAGTGGCAAACCTATTCGAACGCATAGAATACAAACTTCAATTTTTGACAGCTCCTCTTTTTTTTTTTAATTCTCCCTATATTTTAGGGAAGGCAAAGGGTCTAGCCCATACAGCCAAGTCTTTAGTGTATATTTTATCTGTAGTCTTATGAAATAATGAGTGGGTGAAAAGTATGAATGAAATGAACTTTACGTTAAAATATGGGTGTCACACATTATATACAATAACGATAACGCATCTAGGGAGTGCTTGGCGCGAGTTGAATGGTAACAGGGTTCATGACGATGACCGATGAGGTGGTGAAAACCACTATAAAATTCTCAACGTCAATCACGGCACAACACTTTTATTTCATTGATTCTTCATAATTGAACATCACCACGGATCCTTATGCATCAAAATTACACCACTTTTACTACACAAAATCCACTCTGAACAATTTTTGAATGATTGAAATAAAAATTTGACTGACGCTGTTAAAAGCCCTCTTACATTTGACAAGACAGTTACTAAGTTGTTTTATCTGTAATACGCCAGTTTCATACATTTGTATTCTACACGTTTGAATAGATTAACCACTTGGCCTAGACCCCTGGTTTAACAAGCCAAACACATAATTATAGGTACAAATTGTTTTATTTCAAATGTGTCGTGCTCGTAAAAATATTATAAGCTTCAAAACTTCAAGAAGTTGATTGGCTACGCTCAAAAGTGTGAAGTATCTCGATCTCGTAAACTAAGCAATATTCACTAAAACCGGGGACCAAATTAATTATTTCGAGTTGGAGAAACTCTAATTCAGAAAACACGTTAATCTGTTGGTCCTGGCTGCAACTGAACTAATCTGCAACTGAACTTAATACACACTAATCCACACGAAGTCAGCGTGGTGGGTTATGGGCCATTCTCCCTTTGTTCTTCCATCCACAGGAAAGGGTTAGACGCAAACCATTGAGACATTATAGGGCTAGTAATGACGATAGTCAGCAGCACAGTGTATACAAATGTGTTGAAGATTAGAATGATCACACTTACAAATAGTCCGAAAATTATCGAATCATTTGACCATAAGAGGGACCTTTTTAGTGATATTTAAAATTACAAACAATTAAAATTTAATATTATGGTCCGATATTATTTACTTGAATAATTAAACACACAAAACAATATTGCCGTGTGGTGACGGCAGAGTAGAATACAATTGTCACCACCCCAAAACTCTCTCGTGGGTGTCCTACAAGGCGACTAAGGAAAAATCATTGATGAGGAATGGGCAGCAGCGTTCCTCTTATACCACCCAGCAATGTACTGCGACTTTTGTGCCCGATAAATGGTAATAGGCTCGCCACCTATTACATGGGACCTGACATATTTGGCGAAACGTGGGTGCTAGTTCACCTCTGCCTACCCCTTCGGGGATATAGACGTGATTTATGTATGTATGTATGTACAAAACAATATTCAGTCCAAATGACTTACATTATTTTGTACTTACGTACTTAAGACTACTAACTCAGACCTAACAATAGTGATCTTCCTGCTTCGTTCCCAGGTCAATAGATTATGTAAGAAATAACATTACACTGACTCTAATATCTACCTAACTATCTACTAACTATCTTAGAGCCAAAAACTGCCATACAAGCATGACCCACAAAGGTTTCACCTTTTACCAAGAGAAAAATAAAAAGTTTCCCATCCCCGTATTAATCTAAAAGCAAATCAGATTCATACCCGAGAGGCTGAGCCGCATCTGGCCAGTTAAAAGTTGCGAGTAAACTGGTATGAATACACCGCGTAACTTTGTTAACAGCATGGTCAAGTCTGAAGAGATGAGCGAGCAATGGAAACAATATTAATTAGACTGCAAATATTTAAAAGACACGACGCTTGTTGAATATAAAACGGGCGCAAATCAATTTTTATTCTATATACACAATGTATCGAAATGTTTTTTGATTTTTTTATAATTCATATTTATAGAGACAAAACGCAACATTAACAGATAACAAGACAAGAAATGCATATTGCGAATATTGCTTAGCCAAGCTATGTTATGCCAATGCACTAGCGAGCTTCTCATTTATGATTACATTGACGCATTATAGTAGAATCTGTGATGAATATTATAATGTTTCCTTATATTTGCACGAGCACTACACATTGTTGGTGGTAGGACGATGGTTAACTATTACGTTTTTATTTTGAGGACATCTTTCATCTTAAGTCCCCCCGTGACCACGGCCGCTGGAAAGTGACGGAAACGTTGGGTTAAATGATGTTATTATACTTAAGTTTTATCCGTAAAAGTTATTTTATTTAAAATGATAAATATGAGTCAATCATACATCTTCCGTTCTTCATCTTCTCAGACATACATACAATCACGCCTATATCCCCGAAGGGGTAGGCAGAGGTGAACTAGCACCCACGATTCGCCAATTATGTTACGTCCCATGTAATAGGTGGCGAGCCTATTGCCATTTATCGGGCACAAAAGTCGCAGTACATTGCTAGGTGGTATAAGAGGAACGCTGCTGCCCATTCCTCATCACTGATTCATCCTTAGTCGCCTTGTGACACCCACGGGAGAGATTTGGGGTGGTGACAATTGTATTCTACTCTGCCGTCACCACACGGCCTTCTCACAATTACAATTAATTTTTCATAATTATTTCTAACCCGCCAAAAGCTTGTAGCTTGCACCATAATGCGAAAGTATCCGAGTACCACAGACATCGTAGTCGTGGCATCATTTCGTGTTGTTAGTGCTAGGAAAATATGAAAATATCGTGCTGAAACTTGCCCGGCGGAGGCTGTAAGCGTAAAATATTGTTGATAGGCTGTCATAATTTACGTTTAGTTCAAAAATGCTTCAGCATAATTTGGGTGCTAGTGAATGCTCTAAATACAAACTTTTACAGCCGCACTCAGAGACGTCAAATAACGTTAATGAGTACTTAACGTCTAAGAATGACAATTCAAAACTGGGCGCTATTCTTGCCGGGTCTGCGGTCTAGATTTGAAGGAAAAATTTTGACATTAAATACTCTTTAAAGTTAATTGACGTCTCTGAGTGCGGCAGTTAAATTTCACGTTCTGACGTGACCGCGTGGTGCCGGGTGAGCAGAATTCAACTGTCAGAACCCCCATCTCTCCTGTGGGTGTCGTACAAGGCGTCTAAGAGTAAACAAAGATATGTGTAATGGGCAGCAGCGTTCTTTATACCACTTAGCAATATACTGCAATTTATGTGCCCGATAAATGGCAATAGGCTCGGGCAAAAGGCTTGGGATCTAACATGTGGTCCGTTGCATCGTAATGGGCTCTTTGCAAGATGGCGAGCAAACCACCCACGACACCAATCACTAGTAGTGTACGTGTCAGTCAGGCGACCATCCAAAAAAAACAAATTCAAGCAGTATGACAGTCTAAGAAAAAACACGCTGCACTTATCATCATGATCACCAGCCTTTTTAATCTCCCCACTGCTGGGGCATAAAGCTTCCTTATGAATAGTAGAATATTCGAAGGAACCAGACATTTATAAAATATTTTTGATTACCCTTCCAATGAGCGGCCTTAGCACACATTACATCTCATCAGTTAACGCAATCGCAAGCCGAGTAAGCTACATTCCGCCACCGGTCTCCTCACTTGTTACATGCAATCGAATAAATGTTTCAGGGACCTTAATGGTTAAGAATATAGTAGCAGCATCCGATATGGTGAAATTTTATTGTTATTTTCATTACGATCATTTACAACTCATACAGCAGTCGTTTCAATACCGTTCATCGTTCCTCGCAATCCAATATCGACAGACTGGCTTCTGTGAATAAATAATATGCTCTTAATATCAATATTATAATATTAATATGCCGTGTGGTGACGGCAGAGTAGAATACAATTGTCACCACCCCAAATCTCCCGTGGGTGTCGTACAAGGCGACTAAGGATAAATCAGTGATGAGGAATGGGCAGCAGCGTTCCTCTTATACCACCTAGCAATAGCAATATACTGTGACTTTTGTGTGGCAATAGGCTCGCCACCTATTACATAGGACCTCACATAACTGGCGAAACGTGGGTGCTAGTTCACCTCTGCCTACCCCTTCGGGTATATAGGCGTGATTTATGTATGTATGTATGTATAATATTAACGTAATTCAGATCTTTAACGTAGAAGTTAAAAAGTACTACAATAAATGAATGACAATAATACTTCTTGTTTCAACCACTTTGGTCACTAGAATCTGACATTTTGTCACTATTATTTGGTTTTTACGTCTTTGTCTTTCCTCTAAGCGCGGAGTATAAAAACATAAAAATGTTTTACATTTATTATAATATTAATTTTGTTGAATAGTTTATATTTAGTTGAATAGTGAATGTATCTAAGAGCTGGTTAAAATAAAAAATAAAAATAAAATAAATAAATATTTTTACACTCACACCTATCATCTAGCCCAAAGTAAGTAGCCTAAGCACTTGTGTTATGGATACTAGATGACGGACATATTTTTAATATAATTATGTATATAAATGATGAAAATATACTACATAAACATATACACAACCATGACTCGGAAACAAACATTTGTGGTCATCACAAAGTTTGCCCCTACCAGGATTCGAACCCGGGACCTCTTGGCCAATACCCAGCAATCTGAGCATTCGAACAAGGCGGCCGACATAATGACATAATGACAGGCAAAATGATTATCATTACACCTTATTCGTCAGTCGATAGACGTCAAATCAGCTTGTTATTGGCCCGAACTCGCTCCGCCAATTACAAGCTCTCTTTGCGCTTGAATCTCATTTCGGGTATGTACTTAGGTCTACTTCATTTATGGGCTGTTTTGCATAAAATTTGAATGCGGAACCCTGTTTTCGTGACGGTGACCCCTGTGGCTGATGTTGACTCTTGTACCTACCTTATCGACAAAATCGGCTTTTTTTGTAGGGACTATTTGCCTTGTTCCAATATTATTCGAGCCAAAGGCTGAGTTGTGGCACTCATTAGTGGGCCAGTATCTAATGTCTGTTTGGAAATTTGAGAGAACATTGTTTGCATGGAATAGCTTGATTTCAATAGAATGTAATAGATAAGGTCTTCCGTGCTGGCCTGGGAGCAAAAATTAACGTAGAATGTGCCAGCGCCGACTCATCCCAGGGTTGTGGTAAAATTTGACTAAAGGAGATTGCCAATAAGCACCTTGAGGCACCCAAATGGTGGAGAAAAAACCACCAACAACAGCATACCCAAAGAGGGTTGGTGCCGGCGCGGCTTTAAAACCTGAGCCAAAACCTTGAGCACTATGGATTAGAATGCTGTCATCCCAACCACTCTCTCCGTTCATCGGTCTCTCGCGACAAGGTCTTAACGATATGAAGGTGATGATGAAAACACTATCAAAAATCTTGATCTAATCTGAACAGCTAATTTTATATGTAATTGAAAATTCATTCCCAATTAACCCTTAAAAATAACAATTTAGGAGTAAAACAAGAAAAATTGTCTTATCTATTGTTATGATGGTAGATTGACGAGAACTCGCACAAAATAAGCAAAGACTTATTGGCTGGTAACATTACAGGGACATAAGCATAAGAACTTTTACTATTACCAGCCCAGTAGGTATCAAATTGGGCAAAATAACATGAAACGGATACACAGTATTAAGTGTCACTTGGACAAATAGGTCGCCGATCTCACGGTACTCGCCGCTTCATAAACTTTGATGACTTCCAAACTTGTAGAATCTTACAACTACGACGAATGTGGAACACATATTATTCCATAATCTAACGGATTGTCTCGCTTATGCCTAAAGGCTTAAGGTTCGGTTTATGCTGTTCAACACACTGCTTTAGCCTCATCTTCATGTAGTACCGGTAAGTTAGATTACGCACCAAATTGTATAACTTGTCGATGGATATTAGAAAGAAAAATAGGTGACAAAAAGTATGATGATGCGGGAATCCAACCCGCGACTTCCGCAATCCATATGTTGTACAGTTAGGTGTCCGCATTGCGAAAGACGCGGATTCGATTCCCGCGTCAAGACTATCTATAATTTTATAAACTTATTCTGACCTATTTTTCCTTGCAACTTTATTTTCATTCGGATATTATTATCGTAACATTTTTGTTGCAAAATATTTTTCAAATCATGCCAATGTCTCCTGTGCATGTCTCTTAAGAGGTAGGCAGAGGTATAAGTCCACAATGTTAGTGCCCAACATAGCGAGCGTACTACATACAAATCCCTAATAAACTCACAATCGAACACAACGCAGGTCATTCTTCAAAACAGCTAAGCGTACCAGCCCTCGCCGAGCGAACATTCATCAAATACTTCGCCAACCATCGGAAACGCACCGCTCTGACCTACGACAGTTCACATATCGACTACACATTGTAAATCACCAGAAACCTATTACAACTTTCTAATCCCGCCCGAATAAGCGAGACATATCGCCCGCCGTTTCTCAAAGACGAACGTACCGGGATTAACAAGTGATCCGCGTAAAAAGTTTTCCCGATAAATTTGGGTGGAGACTGGAGTCACAAAACTCTGGAATGACACGTTAAATTTTATTTTATCATGGCCCCGGGCGCGGCTATTAAACTTGGGATATTATTGAAATGATCCCACAGACAAAGGATGTTATTCCTGGGAAGTGTATGCCGAATCAAAAGTGCAAAGTTGAGGTGGGGGCCTGTCGATAACGCGCCAATATTGGCCGTTGCTCGGTTCATAAGGGCCCCTTTTAGAACCGGCAGAGTTTGGAGATGTCATCAGCGATCATCGGGGCTGCTGGTGGTTTTACGATGTACTTAAGTACATCAAACTGGATTGCGGTTGAGGTCCGAAATCTTTTTTTTTATCCTGGCAATATTGATTTGTGGAATTTATATTTAGATACATGAGAAGGTGACGACAAAAACGCTATCAAAAAAACTGAATCTAATGTAATCATCTAAATTGATGTGAGTGCTGAACAAACAGAAATGATGAACCTTAGGTAGTTAGTTACGAGTAATTAGGCTGAGCAGAAAACAAAACTAGTTTTCTGACCCGGTAAGCCTTGATGTTATGAAGCATAAGTATTGTGGCTAGTTTAATATAATAGTTAATCATTGAATCATCATCGTCCTGACTTGTTCCCGGTTTATCTGAAGTCTGTGCAGTACTAATATTTTCTTCTACAACACTATGGACCTGGCACCCGCACGGTGAAGTTATGGAATGCTGAGAGTTTTGATCTCGTGTCCCAAATAGTGTATTTAATACACTATTAGGCACCAGCTTACATACATACATACATAAATCACGCCTATATCCCCGAAGGGGTAGGCAGAGGTGAAACTAGCACCCACGTTTCGCCAATTACGTTAGGTCCCATGTAATAGGTGGCGAGCCTATTGCTATTTATCGGGCACAAAAGTCACAGTACACTGCTATTGCTAGAGGTATAAGAGGTATAAGAGGAACGCTGCTGCCCGTTCCTCATCATTGATTTATCCTTAGTCGCCTTGTACGACACCCACGGGAAAGATTTGGGGTGGTGACAATTGTATTCTACTCTGCCGTCACCACACGGCCACCACCACCTTATTCATAAGTAATTATCTGTATATGCTGCTCATTACTGCTGAGTATTGATTCAAGTAAACTTGTAGATTGTAAACACAATTTATCGAAAACGCATTAACAATTTTGCTTCATTTGGATGTAAAATGAGACGAAAAGAGCTGTTTTCTCGAGGTTAGTAATAATATTGTGCCCGTTTCTTTAAATAATGCCCAGGTATTGAAAATACGACACAAAATATCGAAAATGTATTAACAATTTTGCTTCATTTACACGTAAAATCAGACGAAAAAAGAGCAGTTTTCTCGAGGTTAATTTTGCACGCTTCTAATATTACAAGTCATTATCATAACCCTTTAAAAAACCTTATCTCAATTGGCGAACTAATTTCCGCGGCTCCAGTTCTGATAGCGGACTGAGCGCCTTTCCATCACACCTTATCTCTATGGTACCTTGAGATACCTAACCCTTAAAATATTCACGGGGGTATACACGAAACCGCGTTGCATATTAATTGCGGTCTTCTTTGTATGAAAATGTCCCCGTCTCTAATTTCTTTGGGTTGTTGTGGTATGTCGGAGACTGAAATTTTAATGACCTAATTCGGATTTAACCCTAAAGTTATGGTGGCCGGAATGGGAAAGGTGTATTCTACATGGCTCAGCCCTGTCCTACTGCTGATGTTATGTCTTGATAAAGTGTCGTAAACAACATAATATTTAGGTGTTATTATTATAATTTTTTATTCTTCTTAGAACATTATAATATAAATGTCAGTAAAATCATTACAAATTAATTTGTAATAATTTATTTTCTTGATGCTTCCCGCATCAAGACCTTATAAACTGGAAACAGGGCAGGATGAAGAAGAAGGTGCAGCACGGATGTTATAAGGATTAAGTAGAAACTGTAGAAACAGTATTGTGGTTAGAAAAAGTTCGAAAAATTATGGTCTTGCGGGTTCGATTCCCACGTCCTCTGCAATAGGAAGGTGCCTAAACCACTCGGCCAATTCCAACTTTTTCCAACCATATTCTTTGTGCTAATTTTTCTAACATTTATATAATGACAAAGATTTTAGTGGTTAGAAAAAGAATTTCGATAAATTATGATCTTGAGGCGGGAATCGAACCCGCGTCCGCTGCTATCCGGGCAGGTGCCTGACCGCTCGGCCACCCAAGATACTAATTAACTTGCCGAAATTCTTCTAACCTTTACACTTCACGTTGTGAGCCAACGGGTTCCCTGGCAATGTAGAAATAAATTTCAAACATTCCAAAGCAGATATTTTTACAAATACCGTGCGTTCGGTTAAGCTTGGGTTTGCTTTATAAACTATTTGATTCTAACCACTAAAATCTTTGTACTAATTTTTCTAACATTTATATAATGTTAAAATTAAAATCAAATAATTTATATAATGTTCAAATTAAAATCAAATAATTTATATAATGTTCAAATTAAAATCAAAGTAGTAAGGACTAATTAAGTAGGTAGGATATTAGACGAAATACTGAATTATTACCGAGCCCCGTTGCTGACCGTACGTTCACCGTTGCGAAGCCTGCTTTGCATTTGGACGGCAACGTGGACGCCACTTGGAATAATATCGAAGTCAACAAACATTCCATTTCGGTTCTGTCGCTATTTTAATAGCTCTTCGCTTCCAGCATTCAGTGGATCAGCTAAATTATTCATTTATAACTTCGGAATGACAGCACCGATTGTGGCCCGGCGTGAAACGTCGCCGGATTTCGAAAGTGATAAGAGTAAAACTTGGGCCGTGTCCGATTCTGGCACGATTATATTTTGGTCACAAAATAAATAAATATAGAGCACAATACAATTGTCACCGCCCCCATCTCTCCCGCCGTACAACGCGACTTTTTTGTCGCCGCGTGGTAACGGTAGAGCAATAATTTTGTCGCCGTGTGGTGACTACGCGGGTGTCGCACAAGGCGACTAAGGGTAAGGCCATCGATGAGTTTGTGGGGAGCAGCACTCCCTTTATACCACTAATATACTGCTATTTATGTGATCGATGGATAGGCCAAATTTCTCCGACTAAAATTAAAATAGTGATGAGGAATGGGCAGCAGCGTTCCCATTGTATCAGCTAGCGTTATTCTGCGATTTAGGAACCCAATATTTCGGCCTATTTGATTTTATAAAATTAAAATTTTATAAAAAACATTATATAAATGTTAGAAAAATTCGTACAAAGATTTTGATGGTTTGAAAAAGAATTTCAAAAAATTATGGTCTTGATGCGGGAATCGAACCCGCGTCCGCTGCTATCCGGGCAGGTTGTTGGCCGAGTGGTCAGGCACCTGTCATAATTTTTCGAAATTCTTTTTCAAGCCACCAAAATCTTTGTACCAATTTTATGGCAATAGGCTTTTATATGCAACCAAAGATAATTGGCGAAACGTGAGTGTTTATTTATCTCAGTTTACCCCTTAGGGGATATAGGTGTGATTTATGGCAATAGGCTCGCCCCCTATTACATGGGATCTAGTTTGATTGGCGAATAGAGCGTGTTTTACCTGTACTCTGCAACCTGTATTTGCATCGGTGATGTAGGCGTGATTTATGCTTATATGCACATTACAACAGAGCTACTTACATTCAAAGGATCTCTAAGGGATCGCTCAATAAAAGGTTACAACAATCCACCGAGTCGATAACAGAATCGACCGAATTATTAAAGCAGATAGCTGTCAACGAGTCGAACTAAGGTAACGCGGAAAACTTTTGTCAATTACCAACTTCGGCATCCGTCGAATTCGCGTCGGCGGATCGACGATCGATTCCCGACATTCCGACGTAATTAAGACGCCAACAGGTGCGCCTTATGAGCTCCAGTTTGTACTTTTTGTATAATTACTTGCTCCTAAGCTGTTTTGTTTAGGTGTAGAGTTTTACGAAGCACCGGCCCAATAACCGAAGGGAAGAAACGAAATTTGTTTCTTCGCGTTTTGTTCGATGCAACTCTTACGTGCTTACTGTGTTGGACTAAGTTTGTATATTCAGTGAAGAAATTTGAGGGGAATTTCCGATCACCTTGCTGCGTGGTATACACAGAGAAAATTGCAGTTTTCACGCCTTTGGATACTGCGCCTTTGGACTTTTAGGACACCTCCGGGGTTTTTCGCTCCCAGGCCAGCATGGATTAGAAATGCAACAGATAATCGAGTCGTATAAAAAAGAAAACTGAAGTCAATCAGGAAAGAAAAGCCCCAATGACATCTCCGTCGAATTTATAGTTCGAATTGGTGTTCCATTTGAAATTAAAATGATATCCGTTTTAATCCACACTGCCCTAATCCAACTAATAAAGTATTTCGCTCATAAATACGAACCCTTCTCAGCCATTACCATAAAACAAACATCTACAAAATGACCCGCTAATCCGATATCGATGCCGGTTTTACTATCCGGCCTGTTCATGCATAAAACACTGGCCGAAAACTAATAAGAGTTAGTCGGCACCTTGACAGGGACGCAAGATATTATGATAAATAGCCAACCCTCGTCACACTCCCGCACGGGTTCTGGCGCCCTGGTACTTTTTCGGAGTTGCAATACAAACCGAAAGGAGACATCGCTGAAATTGATTTTCAAACTGTTTTTCCACGAAATATTTATTGCAAATACCGTTCGTGGAGGTGGTCTGTGCAATCTCCGAAGGTTTTCACAAAAAAATTTAAAACCTCATCATCATGATTATCATTTTAGCCGAGAGACATCCATTGTTGGGGGAATGTGGGGAGACCTTGTAGATTCTGGTGCGCGTCTGCCATATGAAGACCTTTCTTTCTGCTCCAACGGCCGTCAGTCCTCCTCGTAATGTCCCCAGTGCCTCTCAGGTCAAAAAGTTGACCCTACACCAAAAAAAAAACGCAAAATCATAATTTCTATTGTAATAAGTTTTTTTTCAATTTATTTTAAGTTACGCACATTACAGATGATACATTAATTGTATTTTAAAAGCGAATGAAAAATAGCAAGAGAGAGTCTTAACTGATGTAATTTAAAACGCCCATAATAACCGCGCCTGGGTTCCGTCGAACTATTGAGGCTAAAGATTAAAATTTGAATAATATATCAGGCTTCCATATCACTTGTTAGACTGCGTCCATAGTGAATGTTACTTGCATAATAATAAAGCGGATTTATTTTGAACTTCCCTCGGGAACTTCCCTCGGGAGTTTTAACCTCGTTTTAAAAGGTATTCTGGGATAAATTCGGTGCCTATTCATTGTGAATGTCACTCTAATAGTAATGAGATGGCTTTATTTAAAACCTATAATAATAGAAAAGAAAGAAATAAATAATTTATTGAGACACAACAGAGAAACAAAAAATATTAAATATAAAAATGTCTCAATCGGTCCCACCTCAGCATCTTGCCAGCCTCGAGACTAGCGCTGGTCTTCCGCTAGAACCGTTTTCAGGAACGTAATAATAATTTGAGACGTCAAAACTCAAGAGTAAATAAATACTGTTATTTATAAACATTAAGATTTAAAATATAATATGGCTGAAGCACATTATCGAATATTATGGTGTCCATTCGAATATAATACTAGGAGAACAGCAATTAAGGGAAGGTAAGAACATTGCACCAACAAAAACGGAACGGAGCAGCTCTAACAACATTAATCAGGATCTTAACGCTTTGATGTTAATTTGCTTTGAAGCAAAACATACTGGAATGCTAAGCCAGTTAGTAAGATAACTGCTAATTATCATAGTTTATTTCGCTATCAGTCTTTTATTGTGATTTTAGCATGTGAGATTATTTTTACAAGGGCTGTAGTTGTTTGGCCCTTCGAAGTAAAAGCTTTCGAAATCAAATTCGTCCTAATCCAATAAGTTAGGCATGGTAATCAAACAAAAATAACGTGAGATGATAATTCGATTTGAAAAAGTTTTATGCCGGCCCGAGAACGAAATAATAACGTAGAATGTGCCAGTCCCGACTCACCCTAGGGATATCATAAAAGTCGACAAAGGTGATGCCCGGTGTTATACTAAAATGCACCTTGGGTTCTGCCGTATAGTGACTGCAGAGCAGAATACAATTGTCCCCACCCCCATCTTTCTAGTGGGTGTCGCACAAGGCGACTAAGGGTTATGTCAGCAATGAGTATGGGCAGCAGCGTTTCTCTTATGCAACCTAGCAATGTGCTGCGATTTCCGTGCCCGATAAATGACAATAGGCTCGCCACCTATGGGACCAAACCTAGACGGCGAAACGTGGGTGTTCATTCACCTCTACCTACCCCTTCGGGGATCTTTATAAAACATAATAATCAAATCTTACAGCTTAATATAAAGACAATTGATCATGAGCAAGGTCACACAAAAACTTCGCAGATTCAGTGAAACGTTTCCTCGCAAACCATTCCAGTCATGTTCTGCATTACACAGTCAAATCCGACCGAAACAGTGAAAAGCATAACAATTTATTTGCAGTGTAACATTGCATGGCGTATTTACGAATTATTCGTCCGCTGGTAAACGCACGGGCAATAGTTAACCTTGCTCTGACCTCTGAATGCACTCTATTTCACGGTAATAAGGGCGATTCCGAGTGAGCCGCAGTTGACCAGTGGCAGTATGTGCCTCGTTAATACCAACTAGCTTACTAAGTACGATGCAGTGGTTTGGAATGAATTACAGATTGGCAGGCTACATTCGGAATGAAAATGTTTGCTATTAGAACGAGCGGGGCTCTCAATGGCACAAGTGACAGGTTGAGTGAAGTTACGATTGAAAAGTACGGATTCTGATGATGGCAGAGCATTATACAGTCAATTGTTATCAACTCACATGTCTTTTGCAGCTTAGGTATCCTACAAGAGAACTAAGGATTATAAATATTATAAGGAATGGGGAACACTGCTATGGGTACTTCACCTAGTGACTACGATTAACTTGCCCGGTAGATGGCAATAGGTTCACCCTACTACCTGGAACTTTGTGAATCGTTGCTCAAGGTTTTGGCTTAGGTTTTACAGCCGGCCGCCTGCCTGATCCAAACCCTCGTCGGGTATGCTGTTGCTGGTGGTGTTCCATCCACCATACAGGCTAAACTATGTATACCAGGCAATCCCCCTTAGTCGACTTTTACTACACCCATGGGGTGGAGCTCTTGGCCTTCATCTCATCTGATGGTAAGTGAGGCTAGGGGTAAGAGGGGCTGGGTATCTTACCATAAATTGTCAGAACACAATACTGTTTTTAACGTTATTATTAGGGCGACAGATTTTGATAAGACAATGGTAGGCTAGCAAGGCGGACCTGAAAAAGTCATACCATTATCCAAACATAAATTTGTTCTCACCTGGGGATCGAACCCGGGCCCTCGAGATTCAATTCCGGTGGGCGAGCAACTAAACCACGAAGGTGGTTAAAACCGGTTTCCCAGGCCAGAAGTAGCTACTCTATTATTAGTAGAGAGTGACTACTCTATTCGTGAGCACATCATCAAGTCAAATAGATTCAACAAAACCATACGGAGAGGGCCTCGATAATCGACATAGCCTTCCCCTGTGCCCTTTTAAATTGAATCCCGAGCAGATTCCATCCCCGGATATAAGTTGGACGGCCGTAACTCAAAAACTTGGCCAGTTATCATTCTTAATAACAAACCGTGCTCCTTTGAAGGCAGTTAGAAAAAGAATTTCATTAAATGTACCATTATCGTAAATTATTTGCGTGGTACGGAATTTGTGGAATAAACATTAATTTATTGTTGTTCCACTGTGCTTGTTTCGATTCTCAGGTTGCGTTTAAACTGTAAGTAGGCGTGTAGGCGTTCTGCCTTTGAAATATTACAGACGATATAAGTTATTTTTTTTAGAATGAGAGAAAGACAAAAGAGGAAGAAGATGATATGACGAAGAAAGGAGTTCATGCTGAGCTGGAAAAAGAGAGGAAAACATGCCAACCCCACTTAGAGTGGGAATAGGGCAGGGAGAAGAAGAAAAAGGTGTATTTTTCACGTTAGTTCCCCCCACTCAACTCTTTTACTCCATAATAATGGCGTTACATTTGACGCGACGGTCGCCATGTAGTTTTCTCAGTAATACGACAGTTTCATACATTTTTATTCTATTCGTTCGATTAGATTGACCACGCGTTTAGGTTGTGGATGGGACTTGGAAACCCATTATTATAGACTGAGGATAATTGCACACTCCTCTGCTCTCCAGTTTAGTTTACATACATACATAATTCACGCCTATATCCCCGAAGGGGTAGGCAGAGGTGAACTAGCACCCACGTTTCGCCAATTATGTTAGGTCCCATGTAACAGGTGGCGAGCCTGTTGACATTTATCGGGCACAAAAGTCGCAGTACCTTGCCAGGTGGTATAAAAGGAACGCTGCTGCCCATTCCTCATCACTGATTTATCCTTAGTCGCCTTGTACGACACCCACGGGAGAGACTTGGGGTGGTGACAATTGTATTCTACTCTGCCGTCACCACACGGCCATTTAGTAAGTTTAGTTTACGATCATGATTTTATTCATACCTGTATTCTTTTGTAATCATACCATCCCAACATTGTCTTCTATGGATGAATATCCTTCCCTAATGATTATGCACCTTTTAGAATACGAGAAGAGTATCAAGATCCACTCCCCGATATCAAAGAAATTATTCCAACGAAAACCCGATGCATAGAAAGCGCACTAACAAAATAACGCTAATTGACTCCTCGGAATCGAATAAAAAAAAGCAATTTCTCCGCCAGAGCCGGCCGCAGTGACCGTACATCTAGTCTAGTCTACCCCCCAAAACTTGTAGTCGTAATTCTGGGAGATTCAATTTAAAATCGCTCGAAGGCCCGAGACCGAATGTATGGAGCTGGTCGCCGCATAATGGCGGCTGTGCACGCGACGTTAAAAAATCCAGTTCCGAATCAAGCGTTTCAATTTAGCTGCAAATCTGTTGATTGTTTCGTACTCTACATACAGACGGGAACAGAAAATGTTTACCACCTTAAGGATCACAATTGCATGCACACATTTAGGTCACAAGTTCTAAATGTCTATTTTATAATAAATTGATCGACAATAGATTATCTTTTTTCATGACAATCAAACGCTCTATGAGATGTACTGACTACTATCAAGGTTTGATACATACATACATAAATCACGCCTATATGTATGTAGGCAGAGGTGAATCAACACCCACGTTTCGCCAACGAGGTTAGGTCCCATGTAATAGGTGGCGAGCATATTGCCATTTAGGTATCGGGTACGGAGATCGCAGTACATTACTAAGTGGCATAAGAGGAACGCTGCTGCCCATTCTTCATCACTTCATCCTTAGTCGCCTTGTACGACACCTACGGGAGAGATGGGGGTGGGGACAATTGTATTCTGCTCTGCCGTCACCACACGGCTATGCACACGACGCTAAAACAATCCAGCTCCTAATCAAGCATTTTTTCTATCCATAGGAAAGGCCCTTGCCCCAGTAGTAGGGACATTAAAAGGGCTGGTGATGATGATGATGATGATGATGAATCAAGCGTTTAAATTTAGCTGCAAATCTGTTGATTGTTTCGTACTCTAGCAGTTAGCAAACATACCCCCCAGGACTGGGAACAAATATAATTTGGAAATAAATCAAGTTTGCTCCCCCCTGTTTTGTTTGTTTTAACGATAGGTTGTTTTTGTTTAAATGGCGACGTGGTAGTTTACATTTCGCTCCGAATGTAATTTGTCCCGGCTCGATCTGAAACTGGGACGATATTAATTTGTAAGCGGCACTTATTATCATCACCAGCACTTTAATGATCTCACTTTCCATCACTTTTCCAAAGATTCATTAATCACTTGAACTTGACTACTTGACACTAACTTCCATTCATATGAATGGAATAGGAAATACAACGCGCCGGTCCCAGGTAAACTGGGACCAGGGCAGGGAGAAGAAGAAAGACTATAAAAAACGTATTTTACAGAATATAAACTTTACAAAAATATAGTTATCCAACCAACGAGTCCAACCAAAAAGTCAACCAGCCTAGGTAATGATTATAGCGTTTAATCTTTGTCATTGATGTCGACGGTCTCCATACTTTCTAATGTAGTTATTTTATATCCTCAGAGTATAAAAGACACAAAAATTAAAAATGCTCTCATTGCAAAACTAAGCCCCGATGCTATACATTTTGAATGTTTACACATTGTTTTAAAGTACACTTTGTGCTCTGCCATTTTTTTATTTAATTATTATTATTTAATTACATGTCATTTTGTATTTTATTATTTGTTATACCAAACTTATGATATTTTTCATATGAACCAAGTAAACAGTCTTAATTTACCTCGTTATACACATTTCTCCTCATAATGCTCTCTTCAGAATTCCTCTTGGTTGCTACATATGTGGTATCATTTCTAGAATTTATCTCAAGTAACAACTATTCTTCACTGGATTATGACATTTCATATTACATAATAATATCTTGACAAAGGTACCCCAGGGACAAACAGCTGATATCCTTTCATACAGGTCGCAACTTAAGTGCTCCGTATAACATGATAATATACAGAAAATTTACGGGAATCATTTGTAACTATAGAGGTGATTTTGTTACGAAGAAGGTTTACTAATAAGTTTACTAATAATAATTATACATGCATAAAAAGGCAGATTTTAGGGTTTCCATTTTTATTTCATGGAGCATCGTCACCAAAAATTTATTTGAAAATTGGAGTTAGGTCCCGTGTAGTGGGCGAGAACCTATTGCCATCTATCGGGTACATAAATTGCAGTATATTAGGTAGTATAAGAGCAATGCTGCTGCCCATTACTCATCCTTGTCTGTAGTCGCCTTGTACGACACCCACTAGAGAGATGGGGATGGTGACAATTGTATTCTGCTCTGCCGTCATCATACGGTCATGTTAGCCAACACAGTATGGCTAGAGAAGGCATGACTTAATACCTTATTTACGTTTTGTAACCTACAATGTAGTACCTACCTATGGCAATTAATAGTTTGAGTTTGAAATAAAGTCGGCATTTTATGTATGCGAGTAGAGTAGCTATGGCTTTTGCCATAAGGGTTGAATTGCTAGAGCGGTACTAAGTATCAAGTGCACTAAATCCTATCAAGACGGGTACTCACTTAGCCGACGCAAGGGCTTTGAAGTAATCCGTATCGATATCCTTGTAAGCTAGCATTGAAGTATAGACTGCTTTGATTCACAGGTCAACATTTCTCAAAGCACCAACTGAAGTTACCGACTCGCTATTTACTGACGAAGCAATAAACTAAACATAAGCTCGAATGGTCAGATCGCTGGCTATTGGCCAAGAGGTCCCGGGTTCAAATCCTGCAGGGTAATAAAAAAAAATAAAAATCATTAAAGTTTATTGTCAGACCAAACAACTAATATTATTATTGTACTTCTGTATATTATCAATGTTTATAATATAATTATTACATACATACAGAAATCACGCCTATTAATCTCCGAAGACAGAGGTGTAATACACCCGCGTTTCGCCAACTATGTTAGGTCCCCAGGTGGCTAACATATTGCCATAAATCGTACTGGGTTCTTTCCAATCATTTTTCAAAAATTTACAATAAAAAATCTTCAAATAAAAAACAATTTATGCAAAATAATTTTAAGACACAATTCAACAGCAATTGAAGCAAAAAAAAAAAATGATATCGCAACTGTTAACAGCCGATACGTCGAACTCGGTCTTAAAATATTTCTGGCGGGCCGGGCCGACCTTACGCCAGAAATCATCCCGCTCACTTCACAACGGCACACATGAACGGATCCGTATTACGCATATTACTTTATTGCGTAAAACCGTTATCAGTCCGCTGGCTGCCTCTCCTGACAGGTTTTTTGTACTCCATTTTTTTTGTGATTTTTCTTCCACCATGCTAAAATACGCGAAAACGAAGCGTTATGTAAACAGTAATACGTTATGTTTTCTGTATTATATTTTACTAAAAGAGGAATAGGCAGCAGTATTCCTGATGCACCACCTAGCGTATTAATGGCAATGGGCTTCCCCCTATTACATACATAAATCACGCCCATATCCCCGAAGGGGAAGGCAGAGGAATTAAACACCGCGAGCCTTTTATTTAACCCACCTAAAACGCACCTATAAGTTTTTCACTTTTGCCATATGCTATAATGACATAATGACTTTTATAATGACTCTTAGGAAGTGCACACTCTGAAATTACTTCGACCTGTCTCTCACACGTATATTTTTTTTAAGCGTCGTAGAGGTTTATATTTTTTTGATCCTATAGGTTTAAGTTAAAGAAGAGATGGATGGACTGTGTAAAGGAGGACATGATAGCGAGAGGAGTGGATGAGAAATTGGTGAAAGATCGAAAGGAGTGGAAGAAGAAGACATGTTGTGCCGACCCCGCCTAGAGCGGGATAAGGGTAGGAAGAAGAAGATAAATTTTAAGTTTAACTCAACTCAATAATTCCAAAAGCCGCACTAACGTTTTTAATAAAATTGCACATGTTTTGTTTTCGGAGTCAAATTCGGGCGATTGCTTTTTTACCCAAACCGTAAATCGGCCTTCGCCGCGACATAACAAGGCTCAATTTCCTCTGACAGAGCGAACCCAGCATTTTGTAAAAGCTTCTTCGAATTACAATATGGAGTTCTCTTCACGGGATCAATAAAAGATTCAAAAACTTGATTTGATTTACAAGAGAATCCGAGGGTATTGCCTCGAACCCGATATGTGTCGATATCCACGTATTTTGTCCCGGGAATGTTATTCGGGTGTTATTCGAGACTATTCGGCTCTTGTCCTTAACCCGTGAATAGTTTCTTGCAAATTTGTCTTTCTGACGATAGTAAAAACACAACGTACGAACGATATTTATAATCTATTCGATTTTGATTTTATAATATTTTAAAAGATTTGATAAGAAATATTTAAAATAAATGTCAGTGTGTGAAAAACAAGTGCTTTTTTAGTTTAACAGTAGAACACGCTCAATTGAAACCAAGAGCCTTAATGTTAATGACTTAATTTTATAAGACCCAGAACTAGTATTGTTAAAGAAGATTGGGCTCACAGTTGAGCCGCATGCCAAGTGACTGTTAGTTTTTCGATCCACGTCCAACCACCGCATAACGTTCCGACTGTTGCCAACATAATAATTAAGGTAGAATTTTCGTTTTCAGTCTGCAAAAATACAACACAAGACTTAAGTTTATGGAGACGTTAACGGCACAAGCAACTTTAAAGCTTGTTTGTTGGCTTCGACATATTGATAGTTTTAAAATCATCGTCGTCAGCCTATTAATGTCCCCTCTGCTGGCCTAGCACGGGGACGTGGACGAGTCTCTCTCCACCACTTGACAGTGTTTTGTCTCCGCAATTAGTGGGAGTTAGAGCGACAGGAAAAGATTTTCTGTCCCCTGAAAGAGATGTGTCCACGTCCCGTGCTACGGGGGCTGGGATGGCATCGCTTTCCCTTGGCTGGATGGAATGAAACGAAAATTAACAAATATTATATCATCATCACCATGCCCTTATTCCATCCTATTTGGGTATAGTGCTGTATGTACTCAGTCTCCACCCTCTTCTGTCACTTGTTATCCACATCCATCACCTTAATATCATAACCCTGCCCAATCCATCCACTTTTCAGTGGTCTTCCTCGACTTCGACATCCGTCATCATTTACCAATAGGTCATGATAAATACCAGGTCGCCTTCTATGCTGGCCTGGGAGCGAACAAGTAACGTAGAATAGGCTAGCCCCGACTCATCCCATGGGTGTCTTAAAAGGCGACTAAGGGACATTGCCCGGTGTAGACCAATAAGCACCTTGGGGCACCCGAATGGCGGAGGACAAACCAACCAACACAAGTTGGTGTCAGGTAGGCGGCCGGCTGTAAAACCTAAGCCAAAACCTTGAGCAGTATGGATTGGAATATTGTCATTCCATTCGCTCTTTCCGTTCATTGGTCTCTCGACATGGTCCTTTCCGTCTCTTTTTTATACATTCATTTATCACTAGCACCTTTACGGTGTGATGGATGATATGAACCCCAGATAGATTGGGAACAGGGCATGGAGAAGAAGAAATACCCAGTTTAATAAAGGCAAATAGTTTCACACTTAGACATTTTGCCATCAAAATATGGTCTCCCTAGATAAAGTCTGTGCTGTTTCATCACTCATTTTTGATTCACATCACCGGTCACACGGAAAATGCCCCAATGAGGAATGTTTAGAAAAGTGATAGAAAAGAACATATGGAGAAACTCATGAACGGTAAGAGTAATTGGAATGAAAACATTCCAAATCATGCAGGAGCTCATTTTAACCCGTTTCGGGCACCCGTCTTGGGCTCTGCGTTTTCAGTCATAGCTTGACTTCGCAGAACCAATTCGCCAACTGCGCTATCAGTTTAGCCTAAATTTTTTTAATCAAAAGAGCTCCAACTCGACATATAGATCGAAGATAAATAATATTGTATGAACATTGTTAAAATTATAACAAAGTATGTATAACTAAGTTGTATAACTAAGTTTCCATTGCTTCGTCCAACAGATTCGCTTACAATGTAATTATCGCTTTCAAACTGAATCCAGAGGTGGATAATTTAATTCCACCAGGTAATTACGGTGACAGTTTTAATGCAATCTTCTGAGGATAGTGTTTTTAAATTTAATCACTTAAACAGTCCTACAGCTCAGAGCGCGGTACGGTTAGCATTAAAAGTTTCTCTTTAAATTGTAATAAATGTTCCTCTAGAAAAGTTAGAAGCATAAAATTTGTGATGCGCATGTTGAACCTGCCGGAGTGGTTAAATACTTAAAAGAACAGAAGGAGGTTATTGTTCTCTTACTGCTTACAATTATTATTCTATTGATTAAGAATTTTTGTTTAATTTTTGTATACAAATGGGAAGATAAAAATTTAAAAATATTGATGTACTTGCCCATCAGAAAGTTAATTAACTTGCCAAAATGTATCTAGTCTTTCAAATTCATTTGTAAGCCAATGGGTCTCGCAATATTATTAAATAACTTTCTAACCTATTAAAAAAGCAATATTCCGTACGTCCGTATTTAGGCCGTTCTTATAGATGGAACGATATAGGGAGAATGGTTCTCCATGCAGGCCCAGTACAGATGCCAGGCCCTCTACGCTACAACGACCCGACTCGATATAGCTTTTAGAGAGTGACCCCTAAATTCTTGGCTGCAATGGTTTAATGACTTGCCATTTCGTATGTACACGACGTAATACATTTTGTATTCATCACGCATATTCCTTTGATTTGATACTCATATCTTATGGGGTCATGAATAAAAATGGCTGACTTGTTTGGCGGATTGGCTTTATAAAAACCAGCTTTACGAATAATATTTTATGTATCATCTAAAAAATGTTCAATATTCACTGTCTCCCTAATGTTACCAAATTCTGAAGATGTAAATTTGCAAAAGAATGGTGTGGTTTGAAAGAAGACTAATTTGAGAAACGATGCTCGCATGAGTGAAAGGAGAGTGACAAAAAAGGATTGAATTGAATGGAGGAAACAGCAAGGGAAGGCCTCCTCAGACCCTTCTTAATCAAATTAAAAGTATATTAAGAAAGGGCCAGGCATGCATGAAGACAGTAATGAGATTAGATGAAGCGTAAGAATTATGTAAGGATCGTAGCTCAGCCTACCCCTTTGGGGGAAAGTGACATATTGTTATATGTGTATATATTTGCAATGAGTCATTCGTTAAAAACGCAATTGTAAAGTTGAGCATTTTTTTAAATTTTTTATTAACCTATAAGATCCCACTGCTGGGCAAAGGCCTCCCACCGCAGCCCTTGTTGAGCATAGCCGTTGAAATAATCTTCATGGTTTATTAAATTGGAATGTTTTTATAGGTGTACAACTTTGCCAGTGAAACTAAACAAATGCTTTTAATGCAAACATTAATGTTTCCCGAAAGTTACGGGTGAAATGTCCGGATGGACAGGAAGTTAGTCCGGCTCACTTCAAATTCATATCAAGTTAAAGTTTTGACCTGATTTAATACAAGGGGAGTGTCAAATACGCATAGGTCCAGGCATTTACCGCCTCCGTGGAACCTTGTTACCGCAGGGTTACCACGCTAGGTCTACTGTAATTAAATGTCCACAGTTATCATCGCTCATGGTCATCCAGCCAAATTCATACATATCTACATAAATCACGCCTATATCCCCGAAAGGGTTGGCAGAGGTGAATTAAAACCCACGTTTCGCTAATTAGGTTAGGTCCAATGTAGTCGAGTGGCGAGCCGATTGCCATTTATCGGGCACACAAATCGCAGTAAATTGATAGGTGGCATAAGAGGAACGCTCTGCCCATTACCTACTCATTGCTGTATTAAAACTAAACGTAACGTAAACTACTAACGTACTAAGCGTAACATAAACTTTTCTAAACTTTGTTGTAATTCTCAAGTTGTTCTTAGTGGCTATCATCTTTTGTGAGAAAATGCCGACTTGGCGGGTTAACATTTAAGTATTCTTTGGGATTATGCTCAACCTCAGAGAACTCAATAGCAGAACATAATATCCTTTCTTAATTCCCAGGGGCTAAGGGGAAGTCTAAGGATCGAAGGTCATCGGGGCTTCGTCTGATATAAGCGGCTAATTGACACTATTCAATATCCGTTCGTTCTAAAAGGGTGTTATCTCCATTGGCTATTCCCTAAGAAGGTAACAGAATATTTTCTCGGAAACTAGATCAGTATCTGTTTCGTTTGTCGGAGAGATGCTTAATCAATTATCGTCTCAGGTCGGTCTGAGGTGGGTTGCTATGCGAAAAGCCAAATATCTAATGGGTGATATTTATCAATATGATTGTAAGTGGAAAGAAGTGATCTCTGAGAAAATCGTGACATAATATATGTATGTATGTATGATTGTAAGGTAAGAATAAGATTATTATGATTATGATTATACCTACTAAAAACGTTACACGAGAAATATATTACCACCTCTTAAAGTTGAATAATGTAGGCTACCTAGAATTAGCAGGGACAGACACGCGAAACGTTATTGATAATGATGTGATACAGGAAAGCATTCACTTAAAACTTTATTTATTATCATCAGCCCTTTGATGTCCCCACTGCTGGGGCAGGCCTTTCTTATTGATAGAAGAATGTAGGGAGAATGGGTCATAACCCACCAAGCTGGGCCAGTGCGATTTCAGATACAGTAAGAACCAACGACTTAACGTTTTTTTCGAAGCCTACAGGCATTTGAGTTTGGTCACCCGTCTAATACACAATAGCCACAACGCCAATAGAGGAAACGGTAGCATCGGTTTCCTCTATTGTATAATTTAAGGATTGCATATTTATTTCACTTCTTTTACTAATAATATATTACTTCCATTCTTAATAATATATTAAATACATGCATAATATTCTAGTCTACATCATTCATCTTTTGATATCGCATAATCTGCTGACCGTATTAAAATTGCCGATATTTTCATGGCAAAGGCAACCCTAACACAATTTGTCGCGAACGCTTCTCTGATGTTCGTAAACAGTTTATCGGAACTTTGTGTTTATATAATAAGGAGGCATCCTAGCATCCGATACCCGCGTCGAACTTATAATGTTTTGAGATACCAGGCACCCATGAGTCGATTGCTAAGCAATTTCGCGGACCATTTTCCATTGTAGGACGACGTGCAAACCTTATTTTCCAAGTTAAAAATACAAACACAGAGACCTAAGGGGCTATTCTTTAAATTAATTTGAATCGGTTTAGTGTTGCCATCTCTCTCGAACGTTGCTATCATACCTAATGAGTGAGAGTGACTGGTAGAGACGATTGCAATCGGCTTACAGAGTTAGGTCGCTAATATTTATTCCCGAAAGGGTAGGCAGAAGTGTATTAGCACCCACGTTTCGACAATTATGATAGGATCCATGTGATCGCAAGCCATCAATAGGGGCGCGTAAATTGTAGTATATTGGTATTTGTATAAGGGTAACGCTGCTGCTCATTACCTACTCACCACTGTCTTTACTCGCATTGTGGGTGGTGACAATAGTATTCTGCTCTACCATCACCACACAGCGTAAAGTGATAAATTCCACACAATAATCTTGATTCTAAGCCTTGATTATAATATCGTCCAACTTTTCCGTTAACCATCATTATCTCTCGCTTTAACCAAACTCCGACTGCCAGCCCTAATACATAATTTACTTAACTTCAAAACAAACATAGCGAAAGGATCTCCCATCAAAAGATGAATTTCCTGCTTTAATAATTAATCCGCGTGACCAGAGAGGCCACGGATCATTAGCAAAGGTATTAAGTGCTTGCAACTCTTGCGAGTTGAATCAATAGCCCATACTTGCCAGATACATATACCGGCTGGAGCCAAGTTTTACAATTTTAATGGCACACAGACGTATAGTAATCGCCGTGAAGTCGCCTACAGTAGGCTAACTTTATCGCACAGCAGTATTTTGCTTGGACACTCGTAGCTACGTGTAGCGTTGAATGTTATAGCTAATGGCGAAAGATATTTTGTTTCTTTCGAAACTTTGTATATTATTCTATAAATACATGTAATTTACGGATAGAAAAATTTGAAGTTAATCTGAAGAATATAATATACGAATAATATAGTAATAATATATAATATTTTTTATATTTAACAACCAAAAGACGAAGTTTTGAAAGGTAGTGGGTTTAATGTTGTATGAAGCAACTACGACTATAGGGGCGTTCTAAGCCTGTGCATGGCATTGTACCCGGGGTTCTTCGCGTAATTCTAAGTAAATCATTGTTCCATATGACATGAAAACCTAGCCAAGATAAGCCCTAGACCTATTTCTAGTATGACGAAGTCAATCTGCACCGATCCCAAAGAGGAGTGAGTTATTTCAATGAAACTAGCTAGCCTTCGAATTTGGGTATTTTGCCTTGCGAAATTCGCGTGTCTTTATACCGCCTAAATATGCCTGTGTCTTTTGTGCTATAAGAGATTGCTTTTGAAAGAAGAAAGTTGTTTTAAGTTGTATGTGTAAGTCTATATCTATGTTCTCAGAATTTCTCTCAGCAATTTGTTTATTAAAAAGTATCATAATGATCGAAGGTAAGGAAAAGTAGAAAACTCCATCGCGAGAACGATGAACAAATCGACGGGTCCCAAGAACTGTTGCAAGAATAGTTGCAAGAGGTATTAAAAGTCAATAGTAACTGTTGCCTTTTAATACCTCTCGCATCCAGACAATTTCAAAGATACGACTTTGTTCTTGGGACCCGTCGAAATATTGTGCTGTTGTTGGTTATTTGCCCAACAACAGCATACCTAAAGAGGGTTGGTGCCAGGTCAAGGTTCTTAGCGGATACACGGAGCAATCTCCATGAGTCGATTTTATGGGCAAGCCTAAAGAGAGTCGCAGCGGTATTTTTTCGTTTCCAGGGACATACAATTCCATAACTTGAACAGATAACGAATCCATATAGAAACCAGTTATAGGTATGATGTTACATACAAGAGTACCTTTTATAATCAGAACGCTCGCTTTAACTTCCCGTGTTTTCTTTCGTACGAACTTTACAGGCATATAATTTAATATAAAGGTACGTGCACGTAAATTAGCCTGACGGATTTTTTTATAACATTTTATACTGAAAAATAAATCTTATAATAATTAAAAAACAAATCCAAGCTTTTTTGCTTTGGATGTTTTTAAATTCGCCGCAATTTAGAAACATCCAAAGCAAAAAAGCTTGGATTAGTAGTACTAGTAGGTGTTGGCTTACAACGTGACGTTGAATGAATAGAGATATTTTTAATGTGTATTGATTTACGATTCGTCTAGACCTTCTATTTCCCACTACTCCATTCACATCCAACACATAAACCCTTTTTATCATTCTCCTTTCACTCATTCTTTGACGTGACTAAACCATGAGAGCTATCTCAATTCAATTCTTGTCATTACTTTTCTTTAAAAAAAAACTTCATTTATTTTAAAGCTCTTTACAATTAAGTCCAATATTCTAACAAGGTTATATACTGTCTGCACCTGAGCTTGTAATACCAAGCCATCGAATCCACCTCATACATTATGTACGATCGGTTAGATTCCTGAACTTGAATTATGAGATCAGCTGTACCTAGAAATATTCCAGATTTACATATTTAAAACATTTAAGCCGCCTTCTATCTGAAGATACGGACATTCTGGATTTTGTTTCGACGAATTAAGTCACGAGGATGTTTTCGAAGAATTGAATATTCAATCTGCTATACCAACTATATTTATTATTGGGGGTTGTTGTTCCTGTTGCTGACTTTACCCTAATTACTTATATTGCCTAAAATAGCACTTTTAAAGTTACTATGCGTTTGATAAATAAATAAATAGCGGCTTGACATTCGAGCTAGGTTACGAAATTTCAGTGATAAGAGCTTCGCCGTATATCTCTTAGCCCGCATTTTATGATATACCTATACCAACAAAAAAACCTTTTTTTCGAACACATTAATGAATCATAAAACACGTCGCAGTGTAGACGCACCCTTACATTCAAAAGTTACTTAATAACGCCAAGAAATGAGCAAAAACATCTAAGTATTTCATATCATCAAGCCGTAAGGTTATACGAAACGATACACGAAAATACAAGGGATATTAATTTAATGAATATAACAGGAACATTTATCTTTGCTGAATTATCGTAGAAATGACACCAATTAGACGAAATACGCTTTGTGATCTCCATTACGTATAAAAAAGGTAAATCATTAGGGTGCCTGTTTACTGTTGTAATGTATACAATCTTGTAGATGCTACGACAAAATATTTTTTGGATAATTAACGTTCCCCTTTATAAATAGGTTGAACTTTTTTTAATCAGATAATATTGTATAGATTATTGCCTGAAGTCTGTAGGGCTAATTAATTTGGGGTAGGGGAACTGTGCACTAAAAGTAAGTTCCGAACGTAAATACTTATTTAAATATATGATTTATCATTTTCCTACACTGCAAACCGTCAGAATAGAATATAATTGTACTACTTTAATATTTACCGCGGGTGTCGTACAAGGCGACTTAGGGTAAAAATAGTGACGAGGAATGGGAAGCAGCGTACCAGTTATAAACACATAGCAGTACTCCCATTTACGTGTCCCATAGATAGCGATAGTGATCTATCCCCTTATCACATGGGTCCAACGATTATTGGCGAGGGTGTTAATACATAACTGCCATTTAATAAATAATACTTTCGGTAATAAATACATCCATACATAAATGACGTCTATCCCCGAAGGGGTAGGCACAGGTGAATCAACACCCACTTTTCGCCAATTAGGTTAGGCTCCATGTAATAGGTGGCGAGCCTACTGTCATCTATCGGACACATAAATCGCACTATATTGGTAGGTGGTATAGGAGTAACGCTCCCGCCCAACACTAATAAACAGGTAATAAAGAGGCGTGATATATAATATAATATTTCAAATACTAGAATTCCCTTAAAGCAAATAATGCAGTTTTGTTTTAACCAGTCAAACAAAGATCTTATTAAAACACAGACAGAGAATGTATATTTTCTAATGACAAACTAAAAATCATTCCACAGTGAGACAATCATAATTATTGAGGGCTCGAAGTCTGAGCGAAATTCAATGTATATCAAACATTTTAGTCCAATGTAAACGCACCCTTAGAAAAACCTAATGTATATGTTAAAAAAAACTTTTACATTACTTCTAGCAAGAGTATAATATCCGAAATAGAATGTTACGCAGTTGGATTATTAAATACTTTTTCCATCGGGAAGGTTAATTTAGCCTTGTCATGGAAGATGGATCATTCTGTACCTTGCCAATAAGATGAAATAGCTATTGTGATCAGACCGGTATATTTATGTCTATACTGGTATATTTTATTATGTTGCTTCTCTGGTACCAAAATTTACGGAAAAAATCGTATTAATCGTTGGATATCTTTTAATAAGTTTTCTATTTGCTGGTCAAATATTCGCTTTCATGAAAATTTACATCACGTATATTTTTCACTAATTCTTTGTACGGAATCATAAATCATGAAAGCGTACATTTCTCATTTTTTTCTTTCTTCTTTCAAAGTTTTCATCGACTATGCAATTCACTGTTTTCACTACTTTTTATTTATTCTCATAAAAATAAATAAAAATTATTCTCTTCTTTCATAACATGAACAAAGGAGTGGATGGTTTGGTGACGTGTGGCCAATATGAATGAAAGAGGAAACGTATAGGGCCGAACCCAGATACACTGGCAGATAAACTGGGAAGAAAGATGATGATTCTATGGATTTACTAAGATAGAGCAAAGCCGAGGTCTATGGTATTTTTTTTCGCTCCAAACCAGCATGAGAGGACAATGAGGACAAGGACAGAGCAGAATATAATTGTCACCATCCCAAACCTCTCCCACAGGTGTCGTACAAGGCGACACTATTTGTTTGTATGGGCTTTGCAGCCCCGTGACTGTTATTATTAAAATTCTCGGATCTCAAGCTAATAATGCGAATCTGTAGGTCAACGGATTGGATTTGCTGCAACAAGCTTCATTACTTGAAAAACATCTCATTTGGTGCAAATATGTATATATTTATAGCACGCCATAGCACATTAGTCTCCCTACAACACAACAACTTAATTTAGGAGTTGGTTTTTCAACAGAATAGCTGGCGACCGGCCAAAGATCATTTTTATGTTGCCAACTTATAGTTTGCCCCAACTTTGTATATAAATTGACGTACATGAGTAGAGTACAGCTATGACTCATTTCTCCTACGTCCCTTCCTATTAAACTGCTTTTTTATATACCGTTTGGGCCGAAGCTTGTGTAAGTAATAAGTAATGTATCGTTTTGTAAGGCCTTGTTGAGTTTTATGTGAAAGCAACATTTTTTTTTCATAATACTAGGTGTTTCAATATTAAATAAATGAGTCTAGGGATGCAGAGCTGCTGTTAGTGCTCTACCATTCTTGTGACCCAAGGTTTGGTCTACGCATACGCACAATTATCCTAGACGAGTTTTACGACATCTATGGGCTGGCATTCTATGGTATTTTTTCGCTCCAAACCAGCATGAAAGGACAAAAATGTTGTTATAGGGGGCGAGCCTGTTGCCTTAATAATATTATATATCTGGCACCTAAATCGCAGTATATAGCGAGTAGCGAGGTAATACAATAGAAACGCTGTTGTCCATGCCTTATCACTGTATTGGAACGCTGCTGCCCATTTGATTCTCATCACTGTTTTCTGATTGATTATAACTATATTATCCAATACCGATTTGAGCTCTATATCGACACCACATGATTGGTAGAGTTAAGGCAACACCTGATAAGCTTAACTTGACAAAGTACAAAGTTTATACATATTAATGCCCCTCACCCCGTTACCTGAGTAATGTGGAAGGTGGATTATCACAGCACCCACTGCTGGGGATTAAATACTTACTACGTTTTAAGCCGAGCAGAGAACGACTTTAATGTGTGTGTGTATTTTGAAATGGCTTTTTCCTAAGTATCTTTGCGACGTGGAAATGAAATTTGAAATACGTTATCACCGCCGTGAACTAGATTCGAGTTTGTCTTATTTATTGTAGAACCAAGGTACGGATTTAGTTTGGTTTTAGATTAAAGAAGCCGGAACTACAAATAGGGGGGAAGGGAGCCCAAAGTGGGTATAATGCGTAAATTGGGCACTCATCTTTATAAGATCATTTTACAACCCTACACATATCCGATAGCCTTATTGAGTGCTGAATTTAAGGGAGGGAGTTTATGCTAAGCTCAGTTCTGATACAAGAGTATAGAAGAGGAAGACATATTGTATCGACGTCGAGTGGGAGACGGGCAGAAAAAGAATTAACATACATACATATAATACATAAATCACGTCTATATCCACGAAGGGGTAGGCAGAGGTGAACTAGCACCCACGTTCCGCCAATTATGTTAGGTCCCATGCAATAGGTGGCGAGCCTATTGCCATTTATCGGGCACAAAAGTCGCAGTGCTATTGTTAGGTGATATAAGAGGAACGCTGCTGCCTCATCGCTCATTTATACTTAGTCTCCTTGTACGACACCACGTGAGAGATTTGGGGTGGTAACAAATGTATTCTACTGTGCCGTCACCACACGGCTAATAATAATTAAGAATTGAATAAAAATAAAGGAAAGTAAAAACAAAGAAGAAAGAAAGAAAGAAAGAAAAATATTTATTTGCAGTAATTGTGGTTATAAAGATATTAAATAAAAAAATATATATATTCGATCTCACAATTAGCCATTTCCAGCATGCAAAAATTATAATTGTACTAAGATTTGATCGGTTAAATAAAATACTTATGTCACAATTAAATTGATAAAATATCTGATACAAATTCTGATGCCAGCATGCAAAAATTATTCCATAATTATTGATAGTTAATTTGTTAAAATATGTCACAATTAAATTTAAAATTATACTGATACAAATTAGAAGAATATCAATTAGGTATACAATCGTCAAAAAATTTCAAAATAGATATTATAACATTCATTATAATAAGTAGTGTATTTCGCGCAAAAAATTAGTCTCGCCATTCAGCGTGGTAATGCAGCCAGCGTTATTGGTACACTTCCTGTCTCAGAAGACCTAGGCGAGGTTTTCTGCCTTTAATTTAGCTTTTAGTCCCTTAGTTTTATGAATGTTATATTTGTGCAATATTTTTCATGAAATAACTTCTTTTTTTTACTATGTATAAGTAGGTAATTATTTGACATCAGTTTGGTTTTGAGTTGAAAATAATCGTTCAAAGCATAGAAACAGTTATCAATGAGCCAGCCGTATAAAGCTCGTTTAAATAAATTTTTTGATTGATTTTTTATACTTTCAGGCAGATGATTGTATATTTTTACACACATACAATATGAATTATTTGAGCAAATGGTCGTTCTACTATTCGGCATCATTAACTTATTAGGATACCTGGTATTAAACAAACACTGGTCTCGACGGTGCACAAATAGATGTTTATTGGCTTTCGCAAAAATAGAGGTTTCATAAATATATAAAGAGGGAAGTGTCAATAAGCGTAGATCTTTGAAAAGAGTTTTACAACTAGTTAAAGGCGGAACATTACAGATTGCTCTTATACACTGTTTTTGTGATATAAAAAGTTTATTTATTGCAACTGAGTTTCCCCATAACAAGATCCCATACCTCAAATTTGATACTATGTAACCATGGTATGCTTTCAATACTGTTCTTAAGTCACTTATTTTACTAAGACGCCACAAGACATAAACAAAACGGTTTAGTTTTAAACATAATTTGTCGATATGCGGCTTCCAGGTGCAAGAGTTGTCTAAGGTTATGCCCAGGAAAAGAGCATCATTAGTTTCGTCAATCGTTTTATTTTCAAATGTCAACTGTAGTTTCTGTTTCTTACCACCTTGACTATGAAATTGCAAATATTTTGTTTTTGAAATATTTACTTTTAAGTTATTATCCTGTAGCCATTTTATTATATTAGAAATTTCGGAACTGATTTCATTATTGTACGTCATTTTGTCTTTACATTGTACAACTAAGGCTATATCATCTGCAAAAAGGGAGCATTGATATTTGGTGGCCTTGGGTAAATCATTTATGTATAGCAAGAAGAGTAGAGGACCAAGAATACTTCCCTGTGGGACTCCAGCTTTAATTATATTTCTCTGTGATTTATAAGTTACTTCCTCTCTTTTATCGTATATTTTTTTTATTTCGACATATTGGTATCTGTCTGTCAGATATGACTGTAACCATCGAAGTGGAATACCGCGAATCCCACTTCGTTCACACTTGCTCAAAAGTATTCCATGTGATACTCTATCGAAGGCCTTGGACATATCAAATAGAATGACTGTGACTGGGTTTTTTTATTAACCTCATCTATTACTTTTGTAATGATATTAAATGCTGCTAGGGTTGTCGATTTACCCTTTTGGAAGCCATTTTGCTGAGAACAAATAATTTTATATTTTGAGAAGAAATTATAAAGTCGCTTGTACATTAACTTTTCCAATATTTTTGATAGAACTGATAGAAGTGCTATAGGTCTATAGTTGTCAATACATTTCTTATCCCCTTTCTTGAACATGGGTTTTAGAATGGCTACTTTTAGACGATTTGGAAATACGCCTTCACTAAAAGACAGGTTTATAATATGACTGAGTATAGGGGATAAGATTTCTGCACTGGTTTTTATGATTTTTGTATTGATACCATCATAACCGAGAGATTGTGTATTATTAAGTATCCGAATGGTTTTCATGACTTCATTACTATCAGTAGGTGTCAGAAACATATTATGATCATTTTCATTAATGTTATATTTACATTCACCTGTTTCAACGTCATCAGTTATACCTGTGTAAAAGTTATTAAATATTTCCGCTATTTCTATAGGATTAGTAATAGGGCGTCCATTGTGATCTATTTCATTTATATCAATTTTTTTATTGCTCGCGGTTTTATTTGAGGTTTCATTTTTTATTAATTTCCAGGCGGCTTGGCAAACATTCTTTGAATTATTTATTAAACGGTCATTATCAAGTTTTTGCAATGCTGATAAACATTTTTTATAAATGAAGTTAAAGCGTTTGTAATGATTTTTACTTTCTACATCTTTTTTCCTATAATACTGGAGTCTCAGTTTACGTTTAGTAGTTGACGATTTTTTCACACCCTTCGTGATCCAAGACGGTAGTCTTTTCCCATTACTATGCTTTTTACGCACACTTTTTACGCAAAGCAGCAAGAGTGAGGGATGTGGTTGTAACAACAATACACAGACAAATTCTCTCAATCAATAACAGACTTCGAGCACAATTTGATAAATATCTCTTTTAAGATTTAACTTCTCGGTGTTTGTACCGACGTCGGTCGGGTGGCGGGGATTTCTTAATTTCTCTCTGCCATCACCGGAGGCCACTTTTCGAAAGCAATAAATATAATAGCATTGGATACCGATGAAAGCCGATCGCCTCTTCCATCCAATATTTCCTATTGGACTCGCGGCTCGCAGGCGAATTTGTCCCGGTCGAAATATTAAATGGATCTCTGTGTAAATATGGGAGCGTCATTGTTTTTGCGTAATAGCGAAATTATTATTTGTGTCTGTGAACCATTTCAATTCCAATTATTATTGCTTTGATTTTAATTTATACATACATAAATCACGCCTATATCCCCGAAGGGGTAGGCAGAGGTGAATTAACACCCACTTTTCGCCTTGTACGACACCCACGGGAGAGATGGGGGTGGTGACAATTGTATTCTGCTCTGCCGTCGCCACACGGCCATTAATTTATTGATTTTAATTTATACATCAAATAATTGTTAGAAAAATGAGTACAAAGAATATTGTAGTTAGAAAAAGTTACAAAAATTATAATCTAAAATTATAGTACCAACGTGTTGGTTGGCCGAGTGGCATAGGCATCTGCCCGGATTTCAGTGAACGCGGCTTCGATTACCGCATCAAGACTAAAACTTTTCGAACTTTTTTTTTTTTCAGGAATCAGAACATTTATTTGCACAATATTGTGTAAGGTACATTGAGGTGAACGACAATGTTGTGTATATCAATCAACAATATTCTGCCTTATATCTGTAGGCATGCAAATGGTTTTGGAAGATTACAAGATTATATCATTTAAATGTCAAATATACTAAAAACAAAATGATGTCAATAATACAGTAAGAAATGTCAAATATACAAAAAAAATATGTCAGAAGTACCTTAAATGTCAATCATAATAAAATATCAGTTATCTTTCCTTTTCTATATACTCCTTAACAGAATAGAAATTGTGCTGTAGTAGCCAATTAAATAATTTATTTCTAAACAATTTTTTTTGTAGCGATCGATCAATTTCTAATAAAAAAATTCTAACTACAATATTCTTTGTAGATTATTTCCAATGGTTTTATGTAACCTTTCAATATCGAAGCGCTGGTACAAATTCGTTGGTAACGTAAAAAGATCCCCTGAATGAAAGCTTAATTTTTGGCGAAATGAGCCTATTGCAATCTACCACGTAAGTCGCAGTATATTGCTAAATGGTATGAGAGGAACTCTGCTGCTACCCATTACTCATCGCTTTTTTTACCCTTAGTCGCCTCGTACGACATCCAGGGGGATTGTGACAATAGTATTCTGCCGTTATCAACATTTGTGTAAAGTTAAAAAATCTATACTAATATTATAAAGCTGAAGTTTGCTTGTTGAACGCGCTAATCTCAGGAATCATCCGCCGTATAGTCCTGACCTTGCACCTTCAGATTTTCACCTGTTTCGGTCTCTTCAGAATTCTTTAGGCAGTGTCAGGTTAACATCACGAGAGGACTGCCAAAACCACTTGTCGCGGTATTTTGACCAGAAGTCCCAAAATTTCTATAGCAATGGGATCATGTCCCTACATACAAGATGGCAAAAAGTTATCGAACAAAATGGTACCTACATACTTTAGTTAAATGTAAATAAACTATATTAAAAAATGTTTTGAATTTTCTTAAAAAATGCGAAGAAACTTTTTCCCCAACCTATTATTAAAGACAAAGGGTTCAGTAAAAGTTGTATTATTTACCCTTTAGGGATGGATATGCACGATTTATCAATGAAAGTGCCGTGTGGTGACGGCAGAGTAGAATACAATTGTCACCACCCTCATCTCTCCCGTGGGTGTCGTACAAGGCGACTAAAGGTAAAGACAGGAATGAGTAATGGACAGCAGCATTCCTCTTGTACCATCTAGCACTATACTGCGATTGATGTGCCCGATAGATGGCAATAGGCTCGCCACTTATTACATGGGACCTAGCTAAATTGGCGATAAGTGGGTGTTAATTCACCCCTGCCTACCCCTTAGGGGATATAGGCGTGATTCATGTATGTATGTAGTGAACGTTTTTTAAAAGATTGAATTTTCCTTCTGAATTTGTCTAAGGTATGTGTGGAACTATGTCACATTACAGCCACGTTAATATCTGTTGTCGTATTTATAAATGCAGATTCCAAGCCGCTCCCGACTCCATAAGGGCTGATAGCTTCCGATGGGGCCTAAAGACCCTTCCTGGCTATAGCATGAACCTTTACAGGCCCTTGTCATAAGAAGACGAGAGCCCGCTATTAATTTTATTTTTACTTATATAGGTATTTCTCAACAGGGTTTGTTAAAAAAAAACGTATCTTTTGGTCCAAAAAACAATGTCAAATTGTCCCTATTAACGCGTTGTAGATATTGAATTGTACGTTAGGGCGCCAATGCATGTTTTCCTCTTTAAATAGGTCTTTTAACCGTGTCATTAAGTTGTTAATAAGAAAAGAAAAATGAATCCGATAGTTTTATGGTGCGTTTATAACAGTATATACGATACAGCAATAGTATATACAGTGTTGCCGTGTGGTGACGGCAGAGTAGAATACAATTGTCACCACCCCAAATCTCTCCCGTGGGTGTCGTACAAGGCGACTAAGGATAAATCAATGAAGAGGAATGGGCAGCAGCGTTCCTCTAATACCACCTAGCAATAGCAATGTACTGCGACTTTTGTGCCCGATGTATGGCAATGGGCTCGCCACCTATTTACATGGGAGCTAACATAATTGGCGAAATGTGGGTGCTAGTTCACCTCTGTCTACCCCTTCAGGGATATAGGCGTGATTTATGTATGTATGTATGTATATACAGTGTTTTTAAAACAACAATCTAACTAAAGCCTGTTCCCGTAGTACCTTCCTTCATAGCTCCTTCGAGCAGGATCTGACCCACCAACTATAGCTATATTGATCTACAGTCCACTCTGCCGTTAACAGATACGCTTTATAAAGAAGCCCTAACACTGCCAAGGGCGGACGTAGCAACGAAATTCAATACTGTAGATTGTGATTATTTATTTACCAACTTCGCTTTGCTCGACAATTTCCTCGGTGATTTAAAGCCTTCTGAAAGTTAATTAAGCTTCTCAGGGAACATTGTTGATTAATTGTATTGAGGTGAACAGCCTATTAAGTTACTCGTGGACTTTGGGAGTTGTCGTCATGCGGTAACTACGGCGCGCCATTGGTTAGGGAAAGATCTTCCGATTCGTGACAACCATCTCTTTGGAATCTCGTGCCGACTATACTTCTTATCATAATTATTGTTAAGTGGTCGGCATTGTTGCTGTTTCTTCTTTTTTCATATAATGAAGGATACATACATACATAATTCACGCCTATATCCCCGAAGGGGTAGGCAGAGGTGAACTACCCACGCTTCGCCAATTATGCTAGGTCCCATGTAATTATGAAGGATAGCCCCAGATAACTAGGTATTATTATTTGGCGGCCGCCTTGGTCGAATGCTCATATTGCTGGGTATTGGCCGAGAGGTCCCGGGTTCGAATCCTGGTAGGAGCAAACTTTGTGATGACCACAAATGTTTGTTTCCGAGTCATGGTTGTGTATATGTTTATGTAGTATATTTTCAACATTTATATACATAATTATATTAAAAATATGTCCGTCATCTAGTATCCACAACACAAGTGCTTAGGCTACTTACTTTGGGCTAGATGATAGGTGTGAGTGTAAAAATACATACATACATAAATCACGCCTATATCCCCGAAGGGGTAGGCAGAGGCGAACTAGCACCCACGTTTCGCCAATTATGTTAGATCCCATGTAATAGGTATCGAGCCTATTGCCATTTATCAGGCACAAAAGTCGCAGTGCATTGCTATTGGTAGGTGGTATAAGAGGAACGCTGCTGCCCATTCCTCATCACTATTTTTTCCTTAGTCGCCTTGTACGACACCCACGGGAGAGATTTGGGGTGGTGACAATTGTATTCTACTCTGCCGTCACCACACGGCACAGAAAGTAAACGGTGTCACAATATTACAATTTAAAATGATCAAGAATTCGCTGGCCTCTTTTTATTTGTAATAATTTTGCATGTTCAAATAACATTTCTCTCTCATTTTCCTTCTAGAAGTCCAAGGTTAGCATTAGTCCTAGCTATTGAACTGTTTTCAACCTGTTACATAGTTAAGTTCTCATGTAAGGGACAATGTAATGTCTTTAAGGGAATAAATTCTTTAAACCTAAACCTATATTGCCTTTCTGATCTAAGACTAGAACTCCCCATCACGCTTTCAGTTTTCATTAACCGCCCTACAATTTTTTTGTTTGTTGGATTTCGGCAAGGAATTATGCAACACATAAACAAGCAAAAGGCTATTCGCGTAATATCTCTCAAGATTTACTTGCCGTTAACTAGATTTAATCGCGTGCTCGCGTCTTTAGACTTATCTTTGGACGTGTTCGCGAACAGAATTGTACACGTGTACTGCATGGAGAGTATTTCACAATATTATGTACAGTCAACGGCATGTCAGCAAGTCGTTAAAGATACATACATCACGCCTATAACCCCAAAGTGGTACGCAGAGGTGAATTAACACCCAAGTTTCGCTTTAGGTTGGGTCCCACGTATGGGTGGCGAGCCTATTGCCATTTATCGGGCACGGAAATCGCAGCACATTGCTAGGTGACGTAAGAGAAACGCTGCTGATCATTACTCATTGCTTTCTTAAGCTTTGTATGACCCCCGCCGCATAGATGGGGGTGGTGACTGTTGTATTCTGCTCTGTCACCACCACACGGCCATCATCCTATTTACTCATTCATATTTTCTCATTATTTTATCATGCAACGATGAAAAGTTGCGCAAACAAAAGTCCTTGACATCAAAACAACGCCATTTTCTTAGCAAATAAGACAGTGGGAACTTCTTTATAATGTCTGCCGTTTTATTTGCATCTGTTTATAGTCCATTCCCACATGCAGCACCTCTCAAGACGGGTCTCGAGCCAGGCCAAGTTATGAAACGTAATAACTTGTTGGAGACAGTAACTTCACTTTAAAATTCACGTGCAACCATTGTGTTGCGTTAGCCTGGAAATATTCGGGATAATTCCGCTTTCGTAGGAACAAGAAAAGGGGTAATGTTAATATATAGGTTTTATATTTGAACATTATAATTATAAGTGTGGGTGCTTCACCTTTGCCTACCCCTTCGGGGTATAGGCGTGATTTATAATGTTTGATGATGATATAATTGTAAATATTATAAAAATTAGTTCAATTAAAAATAGGTCAATAAATTATTATTCTGATGCGGGAATGCCTGTGCCTATATGACTCATCATATTATTATAATAGCCAGTCACAGCGAATATTGTTCAGATAACACAATCGACATGTGTATCCTGCCCATCCTAACCTACGTTGCTCAAACATGGTCATTAACTGAGAATCAAAAGTCCACACTCAAGGTTTGCCTAAGAGCAATAGAGCGCAGCATATTGGGCGCTGCGCTCAAAAGCATGCATTACAGATGTAGGAGCTAATACCGCGAAGCTCAAATGGGACTGGGCAGGACATATATGCCGCATGCATCCAGATCGCTGGGCAAAAGTCACCACAGAGTGGTCACCTCAGGATGGTCAAAGGCATCGAGGTCTACCTAGAAAGAGGTGGAGAGACGATCTGGAGGCGTACTGCAAGACATGAACGGGATTGGCTCGGGATCGTTCGAGATGGAGGGCTGCGGGGGAGGCCTTTGCCCAGCAGTGGGATCTTATAGGTTAATAAAAAAAAACACAATTGCAGGCCGCGTGTGCTAGCCACTACAAGATTGAGCTCCTTGCCTTAGTCACCTTAATTATATGACTACCGAGAGAAAGGTAGTGATCGAGGTAGAGAAAAAAAAACTCGTACCCCCGAATACAGAAACGCTATTAAAATTTTGAGCACTGCTTTTAAAGTTAAGTGGATAATATCTATCAGAATTTGTTTTATTGTTGACGTTAATTTTGATAATACTTAAATTTTAAGCAGGACTCAAACTTTGAGTAGCGTTTCTGTATTTGGGGTACTAGTCTTTTATATTTAAACACAATGATTGAGGAAAACAGGTAGAGGTAGGAGTCTATTTTACTCTACTGTAACGTCCTATAATCTTGTTACATCAAAACATTATTCTTACGCAATTTATTGGAGATGCTTATGTCATAATGACTGAAATTTAGCCAAAGAGCTTTATTGTACTTAGTTTAAATCATCCTCCAAATATACTTAAAGACTATCAGATTTATATCAATTAATAAAATCTACAACCACTCAGCTTGTTCTTAAATCTCTTATAATGCGGGAATGCAATTTTGAGTTTTTATATTTTATAAGCGTCATTGCAAAAGGTGTCACTATTGTATTTAGAAAGCGTATTGTCAGCGTAAACATAATAGAAAGAAAGATACATTGGATATTATGCTTAAATCAAAAATACTTCAATTGTATTCTTTTAATGTATCTGGACATAAGAATAACTTGTTAAAGACTCGCTGGTTCGCCTTAAAAGTTTGGTCATTTGTAGATTCCGGTATTTTATATAATATCTTCACAAAACGCTGTCAGTTTTGCTGTGCAAGTTTTAAGTGGGAAGGTTTAGCATTGGGAGAAGTATTCCGTTTAAATTGTTGCCGGTTTTTTCCGGATTGGAAAAAGTTACGTCTAATCTCTGCCAAGAAACCGAATTGCTTTCGTAGTTCCACTTCGGTGAGAGCTAGTTTTTTTTTCTGTGAAAGTAAGAAGGAGATTGGCAACTATCAACTTTTAGGTTATTTTTAAGATGCACACAACTGATTTTCCATGTAATTGTGGACCTTTAACGAACAAAACTTTTGTTGAAATTTCAGGCGAGACATTGAAGACGCCCGGAGCCAATTAAATAAATATTTGTTGCACCGACCCCTATCATCTAGCGCAAAGCAGTGGTGGGGCATTGGTTAGCATGTTAACGTCCTGAAACACAGGTTTTCGATGTCTAGCGTCTTGCTGATTCATAAGTAGCTTTACCTATTGTAATCATTCCAGATAGGAATAAACTAATTTTTATTTTGACCTGCGATTGTCAAACTAAGCAATGCTCGCAATGGCTGGGTGTCAGACCGTTGGTTCTGAATCTATCTGTAGTTACCCAATAACCCCCGCTGAATCATTGTGCATTATGGCCACATTAAAAAAAACATAAAAAAGAATGACCAAAAAAACTCATAAATAAACTGTTCGATATCCATAGTGAATATCATAACTTAGTGGTGATAATGATGATGAATAAAAATTCACCATTTACATTCTTACAAGTATACTGAAGTCATTTATCACAAACATTTGCTATAACATAATCACCCATGTACATTAAATCGTACTTTCTATTTGCTGAACGCATTTCAACACGACGACTAGGTATAAGTACTTTAGTGAAATTTAACGAGCTATCAAAATATTATGTAACGGTTAGTGTTATCGGTAGACAGGGTAAAGCGTTATCCAATACTGTCGAAGTAGCTTCGTAGCACTCTCGTAGCTGATATCTACGCCGTAGCAGCTTTGACATGATGCTAGGAATTAATCATTTTAAGATTCAAGGTAAAATTAGAAAAGGACTTATAAGTATTTACAATTATAATAATATGGTATCTTTCATTTTTATTTTGTAAATATATTATATACAGTAGGTAGTCACTCGTATTTCACGTATGTAGAAATACGGTCGGAGGTGTTTTATAACAAAATCCGTGTGGTGACGGCAGAGCAGAATACAAATGTCACCACCCTAAATCTCTCCCGCGGGTGTCGTATAAGGCGGCTAAGGGTGAAAACAATGATGAGGAATGGGCAGCAGCATTGCTCTTATACCACCTAGCAATGTACTGCATTTAGGCTCGGCT
Organism: Cataclysta lemnata; assembly: GCA_963931975.1. Classification (NCBI taxonomy): domain Eukaryota; kingdom Metazoa; phylum Arthropoda; class Insecta; order Lepidoptera; family Crambidae; genus Cataclysta; species Cataclysta lemnata. The sequence continues at coordinate 12,317,354 of OZ008353.1, read as the reverse complement.
ATATAGGCGTCTGGGATATAGGCGTGATTTATGTAAGTATGTATGTAACAAAATCCCCGAACCGGTAGACAGAAGTATATTAGCATCCATGTACCACCAGCCTTTTTTTTTTTTTTTTTTTTTTTTTTTTCTCGGAGTGGAATGCTTTGAAGCACCATACCAGCCGCTAGCTAGGCGACTGGCGTGTGTGGGACTCGCCAAGGCACGAAGCGGCCAGCACTACCCACTAAACCACTCCGGTGTTCCTCCTAGCCCTGTAAGAGGGGAAAGTCTGGGATCTGCCTTGCGGCAATTCACCAGTCTCTCCCCAGGGCCTCCCAGCTTACGCCAGGGTTAGCGCCGAGGGGGAGATGTCCGAAACACTGGACATCCCCCCAGATGGGGTGGCCTGTGCAATGCACACAGGGGGGCTAACCCATGTGTGCAGGCCACCCTTGACGGACCTAGGGGGGACGAAGATGAGCTCGCCTCCTTCGACCCGTCCGTCTGCGCCGGAGGGGAGCGGCAAAGGCATCGTCTTCCCGGTCCCTCTCCGCTGCCTCCTTCTGCGACATGACAGTCTCGCAGAAGGAAGCGGCAGCCTCCCAGATTCTCTCGCTCCCAACCATGGATCTAACCAAAGTTGGGAGCGAGAGATAACCACCGCCAAGCGCCACACGGAGTGTGCGGCGCTCAAGTCGCCAGGCCGGGCATACGCAAAGTGTATGCTCAGCCGTATCATCAGGAGCGTCGCAGTGATGACACCGCAACGACTCCTCCCGTCGGGCGACCTTGTGCAGGTAGTGACCGAAACAGCCATGTCCGGTCAACACCTGCACAAGGCGGTAAGTGAGGCTGCCGTGCCGGCGCCCAACCCACTCCTCCAACACCGGACGGATGGCCTCAACCGTCCGGTGGCCGGCACGCGGGACTAGGAGTGCCTCTCCCCACTGAGCAACGGCCTCCCGCTTGGCCAGGGTACGCACCCGTCTGATCTCCTCGAGAACGGGGCGTTCCCCCCGCGCCCTGGCTGCGACCCGTGCTCGATACACCCGGGACAGAACTCGAGCTTCGAGCTGCCAGGGAGGAATACCTGCTAATACGCAGGCAGCCTCGTGGCTGACCGTGCGGTATGCTCGCACGGTCCGGGTCGCGATGACCCTCTGCGGTTGACGCAAGAGGGCCTGCGTGCGTGTGGAGAGGCACTCCGCCCATACCGGGGCTCCGTACAGTGCCATCGACCGTATCACGCTGTGATACAGTCGACGGCAGGCCGTACCAGGCCCCCCCAAGTTAGGGAGGACACGTCCGAGGGCAGCTGCGGCGGCGCACAGCCGAGGAGCGAGGAGCTTAAAGTGCTTCTCGAAACTCCACCGGGGATCCAGAATCAGGCCGAGGTACTTCATATGCACCTCGACGGGAATCAGAACCCCCTCCACTCGGACCTGGAGCCCCGGTGGGGTTCTGCGGCGTTGGGCGTGGAACGGCATGGCTCTCGTTTTGGTGAGGGCCACTTCCAGCCCCAACATACGGATGCGCCGGACGACTAGCGATGTGCCGACCGACGCAAGGTGGACCGCATCCTCCCATTCGCGAGCCCTTGCCGCGACTAAAGTGTCGTCCGCGAAGCACACAACCTCCATCCGCGGCAAGAGCTGGCCCCGCAGAACCCAGTTATACCCCAGGTTCCATAGCAAGATGTACCACCAGCCTGGTATGGTGACGGCAGAGTAGATTACAATTGTCACCACCTCAAATCTCTCTCGTGGGTGTCGTATAAGGCGACTAAGGATAAATCAGTGATGAGGAATAGACAGCAGTGTTCCTCTTATACCATCTAGCAATAGTATTGCGACTTTTGTGCCCGATAAATGGCAATAGGCTCGCCAACTATTACATGAGACCTGACATAATTGGCGAAATGTGGGTGCTAGTTCACCTCTGCCTACCCCTTCGGGGATATAGGCGTGATTTATGTATGTATGTAGGTACCACCAATATTCTTAGGTAATGACAAACGGGACGAATTTATTGCCCCCTTGCCATAAGGTAAATCGCTGCATATAGCTTAGAGGCATAACAGGAATGCTGGTGCCCTTTCCTCATCACTGTTTAACCCTCAGTCGTTTTATACTACACTCGGTGGAGAGATTGGTCCACAATATATTCTACATACATACATACATAAATCACGCCTATATCACCGAAGGAGTAGGCAGAGGTGAACTAGCACCCACGTTTCGCCAATTATGTTAGGTCCCATGGGTGTAAACTGCCGACGGTGTGCTTGGTCGACGTCTGGTGTGTCTAGGTCGCCCCGCTGCTGACTCTACTCCTCGGGTTGAGTCCAATGTTCGAACAAAAAGATTCTTCTTCTCCCTGCCCTTATCCTACTCAAAGTAGGATCGGCACAACATGTCTTCTTCTTCAAAGATACTACGTTAAAAGATAACGACGAAATGACGGCCGCCTTGGTCGAATGCTCAGATTGCTAGGTATTGGCCCAGAGGTCCCGGGTTCGAATCCTGGTAGGGGCAAACTTTGTGGCGACCACAAATGTTTGTTTCCTAGTCATGGTTGTGTATATGTTTATGTAGTATATTTTCAACATTTATATATATAATTATATTAAAATTATGTCTGTCATTTAGTATCCATAACACAAGTGCTTAGGCTACTTACTTTGGGCTAGATGATAGGTGTGAGTGTATAAAATATTTATTATTATTATTATAATTAATAAAAAAACGAACCCCCTCAAACTTCCAGAGGCCCTTTACGTCGTACGAAGGTATTATCCATCGGTATCTGGGCATCGCGGTGGGTAATAGCAATATTAAGTTACCGTTTGCAAGCCAGGCGAATTGATTTCGCAAATCAAATAAGGGGCTCCGATGCAGCGCGGTCCCAGGTGGCGCGGTTTGTTCCATTCCGGGATCGATGATGGCATTAACCGGTTCCAGTCTTGAGCATAAATAATCGAATCAAGGCCTTATTTTCTAAACAGTAACGGCATTTTTTTTTAAATTGGATTTGCGTTCCTGGAAACAAGTCCTTTAGGAACTTGCTTTGTAAACTTTCGTTTACTTTTCTCAATTTTTAATGAGTGATAAATGAGTGAATGAAAGGTTAAGTGGTGGTGAAAGCCAACTGGCTGAAATAACAGCGAAAAAGAATCTTCTTTTCTTCCTGGCCTGTTTCCAGTCTATCTGAGGTTGACCCAGTATGTTTCCTCTTCCATTCGTATCGGTCAGACGTCATCAAGCCATCCATATCCTCTTTGATTCATATCATCCATCACACCGAAAAGGTGCTAGTGATGAATGAATGTATAGAAAAGATACAGAAAGGACCATGCCGAGAGATCGATGAACGGAGAGACTTATTAGGATGACAACATTCTAATCCATATTGCTCAGGCTTTAGGCTTAGGCGTTTGTAAAGTCATATGCAGCAGTTTATTTGAACACATTGACTTTTGTTTAACTTAATACATTTTGAATACATTGACGTAAAATATTCAACTTAAGCTCTTCAAGGGGCGTCTTAGCGTTATTTCGACAGATAATTAGCTTGACAAAATTACAATAATTTCTGGCAAACTAATTATAAGAGGTAATTCTAATGCACAGAGCCCGCGAGAGCCCGCAGTGTCTACCCAAATCACAAGCAGATACCGTCTGGGGTGACAGGTCACAATAAAGCTAGTTATAAATTAATTGAGGTAAGAACACAGCGGTCATCGCTCGTTGGATATTTCCTTCACACCAAGCGACATTACGAATTTGTTGTTTATTCCGAAATTCATGAGTTGAATTACATTCTAGCCTGATAACATGAATATTTGTTGTAATAAAAATTAAAATTTTCAATGTTTCTGAAGGAAAATAATGTAAGACTTACATACACACGTCACGCCTTTCTCCCACAGGGGTAGGCAGAGATTACTTCTTTCCACTAGCTACGATCCTTACATACTTCTTTCGCTGCATCCGACCTTATAATATCATCATGCAATTTTGGACACGAACATACCCCTTTTTATGGTATATTACAGTATAAAATTTTATTAAAAGATTTACTAAAGATGATTTAGAACTTGACACGCAGATTATAAAATAGTATATTAGTAACAAATATATAGGCTACATTTACATTTTGTAATTTTTTCCAACAAAATTAATGATATACATCGTTTTTTTATACCCAATCCCCTTAATTCGACCATTCCGGGGCGCAATTTTCCCAACAATGGGGATATTACAATACTTCGATATAATATCACTTAACTTTCACAAATAATCACCCAGTACCGGTACAAGCTAACATAGTCAAGTAGATTATGAGGGAAAATATTCGCAGAAATTTTCCGTAACAGATGCAATAAACGTCTCCTGTAACGCGCTTAATAGTTTTAAGGTTTTATCCGATGGGGAGCTGAAAGCATGTATGACAGAATCCAATCTGCGCAGTCAAGGGAAGTGTGTCCATGGGTTAAGGTTTTTGAACTGTATGATAGGAATTTGTGTAAAAATCATACATAAAAGAAAGAAAAGAAAAAAAAAATCTGATTTATCTGATATATCAATACTGATAAATATAGATGATAAATATCTAGAATATAAAGAGCTGATCCGTAACAGGAATTCCATCTTTTCATAATCACTGTGCTGTCTGCTGACCCACACCAGAATACTACCCATCTAAATATCTACTGACTAAGGGCAAAATAAAGCAATGAGTAATGGACAACAGCGTTCCCCTGACACTTCCTAGCAATTACTGCGATTTAGATGCTTGATTTTTTTAATGCTAGACAAGGAAGATCTTGCCCTTCATCTAACCTTTTCATTTTCATGTCCTTCTTTCTAACGTAAATCGTGGTCTCCCTTTTCTTAAGTTTGCTTAATGTTTGACAGCGGTGACATTAACAGGCTTTAGCTACACTGGTGTAGTTAAAACCTGTCAATGAGGAGGTTCCTCATGACGTCGTAGTCCTGTTTCTCTCACAAGATCAGCTCAGGAGTGAATTGCGTTAATCTTCTTCGTCGTGATGTTAGAGTAATTTATTTTGACAGGTTTCTGTTCATTCCAATAAATGGTATGTAGGTGGTTTTTATTAGTTCCATTTTACAAGTTTCACTTGTATGCTTATTAACTGGTGATTTATTACATAGGTGTGCCCCCTAACTTTATATACGCAGTTCGCCTGTGACCACGGCTGGTGCAACCCGGTCGAAACGTCAGGCATTAAAAAAGGTAAATAACTACCTAATCATGTTAATTCCCGATCTTACCTATATTGAACTTTAAATAAGTTTTCCTTTGCTAGTCACTTCATCTCCACTGCCTATATTTTTTATGTGTGAATGCTTAATTTAACTTGTCATTCAAATCTTTTCAAAAATCAAAAGAGAAAACTTATGTCAAGTTTTCTCTTTTGATAATTGGCGAATCATGGGTTTTAGTCAATCATGAGAATCATTGACCTCTGGCTTTTTTATGCAAGACAGGGAAGCTCTTGCCCTTCATCTCACCTGATGGTAAGTGACGATAAGGGCCGTAGATGGAATCGAACTCCACCTGGAACCCTCAACCACAGAGGGGCTGGCTATCTTATCACACATTGTCGGAACACAACAAAGCTTTTAACATTTATTATAGCGACAGATTTTTGATAAGATGGTGAAAGCTAGCCAAGCGGACTTCAAAGAAGTCCTACCACCAACCAAACCGAGCACAAATTTGTACCCCCCTAAGGGATTGAACCCGGGACCTCTGGATCTTCATTCCGGTGGGCAAATAACTAGACCACGGAGGCGGTTAATGATAATTATGTAACTATTATGAATGTTACTGCATTTTGAGTAATATTTAAATAAAATTATCATAGTGGCAGCGTGCCTTGATTAGCTTCTTAAAAGTCAACCTAAAACAAGTCAATTTAACATCAGGGAAGTGCACTAACTGCCGCACTCAGAGACGTCAAATAACGATAATGAGTACTTAATGTTAAAAATAACAATTCAAAACTAGTCACTATTCTTGCCGGGTCTAGATTTGAATGAAAATTTTTGACATTAAATACTCATTAAAGTTAATTGACGTCTCTGAGTGCGGCAGTAAGAGTGGAAAGTTCAGTTAGTTAAAGTTCAAAGTCACAGGAAGCCTTGAAACCGGGATACGCATGTTAACGATCGACAAACCAATCTGCTTGTTCGTCCCGAGAAATAACAATTTATAATTTCGCGTTCAATGACATTTGATTCCCAATTAAGTTTAGATTGGAAACGGGCCTCTTCATTAAAATCGTGTCGAAGACTCTTAATGTAAAATGAATTAAGTAGGCAGAGATGTGTGCGGGCTGTCATTGCCACTGTGGACTAATTGTACCCTGTACAAATATAATCAAAAGTTGTTCACTAAATCTGCCCCCTAGCCAAGTAATGATAGAAGTACCTAATGTTAGAATACAAAATGTATGAAATAGAACTTACGTAGTATATTACAAAGAAATCAATAAGTCAGTTTCATACTTTTGTTTTGTATGCGTTCGAATAGGCAAGCCACTTGGATAGGACCTCTGGTGTTTTTAAGTTACTAACTTTGATAAGCAATCCCTATATATGATGTAATAGATAAATACCCGTTTTTGGCCCCCTTACTTACCTGGTTAGGCATGCTGCCTAAATCAATTATTCTCGTGAAAAAAAATCATGAATCCACGGAATGCTTAGAGATTTCGTTTCATGTCCAAACTGGATTACCTTAGAATAAACAAACACTTTACCTCTCAGTTACAGTGATCTCGTATTTGATAAGTCCTCAATCTAAGCAGCTGAAACCCAAACAAAAATATCTGATGGAACATTAGTATCACATTACGCCTAACTGTAAAAATATCTACGGCACTCAAACCGCTTAGTGTAAGCATGTCAACAAGCCAAACATCACATAAACACACCAAAATGTCGGATATTGTATTCACAAATCGATGTTTCAACAGTCATATGGTATCGAATGCCATGTTGACTATTGTCCGGCCTATGGCACTTCAGACTACTCGAAACTGTCAAATTTCTGAATTCAATTGTCAACCTTAACTTGTTTGTAACAAAGCGCAAAGTCGATTGGAAAATTTCGACATTTTGTGGTGGTCTCACGTGCAGTCGATTGTACTTTTAATAGCACAATGTAACGTGGATATCGACTTATGCCGCATGTTTAATTGTATTGGCTAATTATTGTAACTGTGTTCTAATAGTTTGGACGGAACAATTGCATTTAACTTGTTGGAAATTACACGAGTTAAGCCTATTTGAATATTTCGTAATACTATTATTAGAATGGTTGTGGAAAATATACTACACACGTAAATTAACTCACGCCTATATGTTATCCTCGAAGGGGTAGGCAGAGGTGTATGTACCCACGATTCGCCAATTATGTTAAGTCCCATGTATTAGGTGGCGAGCCTATTGCCATCTATCAGGCCCGTGAATCGAAGCATATTACTGGGTGGTTTAAGAGGAATGCTGCTGTGCATTACTCATCGCTCTCTTAACCGGCCGGTTTTTTGGTGCATAGTTAACTCAACCAATTGTTAAAATATAATTTATACAAAATGGTGACTAATTTTGATTCTGTGTTGCTATGTACTTGGGCTTGTCACTTTTTGTTCCCCTTCGTTAATAATTACTTTAATAATTATATAACTATAATAATAATAATAGTTAATTTTTATTATTACATAAATACATAAATCACGCCCATATCCCCGAAGGGGTAGGCAGAGGTGAAATCTCACCCCCGTTTCGCCAGTTATGTTAAGTCCCATGTAATAGGTGGCGAGCCTATTGCCATTTATCGGGCACAAAAGTCGCAGTACATTGTCAGGACGGTAGTATAAGAGGAACGCTGCTGCCCATTCCTCATCACTGATTTATCCTTAGTCGCCTTGTACGACACCCACGGGAGAGATTTGGGATGGTGACAATTGTATTCTACTCTGCCGTCACCACACGGCATTTTTATTATTTATTTTTAATTATGGCTATGACGAGCACTTTTATATATAATATTGAGCATAAAATAACGAGAACAACGTTCATCACCCTAACATTTTCCTAATATTCTAAGAATAACTAAGAACTTCTGAAATTTAATTAACTGGGTATATTATTACAAAGATAAGCCTGATTTTTTTTGTTCACATTACCCAATTTCACTTTGTCTGCCATGCTGGCCTGGGAGCGAACAAAATTAAGTAGAACGCGTCAGCACTGTACCCCAGGTGTGTCGTGAAAGTCGACTAAGGGAGACAGTAAGGTGTAGACCATTAAGCAACTTCGGCCACCCGAGTGGTGGACAGCAAACCACCAACAACAGCATACCCAAAGAGGGTTGGTGTCAGGCATGCGGTTAGCTGTAAAATCTAAGTCAAAACCTTGAGCAATATGAATTGAAATGTTGACATCCCAATCACTCTCTCCATTCATTGGTATCTCGACATGGTCCCTTACGTTTCTTTTCGATATATTTATTCATCACTAGCACCTGTCCGGTGTGACGGGTGATATGACTCAAAAGGGAGTGGATGACTTAATGTCTTGTGGTTGATATTAAAGGCAGGGGAAATATACTTAACTGACTCCTTTTTTATCCCAGATAAAATAGGAACAAGACAGGAAGAAGAGGCCTAGTTTTTTCTTCGTAAAAACAAATTATTATATTTCTTTGTTAAAATATAAGAGGAGCTCGCTAGCACAGTGGCACAGCGCGCTTGGTCTGCGATTGCGTAAACTAAGCAATGTTCGCTAAGGCCGGTCATTGGATGGGTGACCAAAAATGTATTATCTAGGGATGGCACTTGCCCCAGCAGTGGGGACATTAAAGGGCTGGTGATGATGATGATGTAAAAATATAGGAGTATATTATTTTTATAATGCCGTGTGGTGACGGTAGAGCAGAATACAGTTGTCACCACCCCAATCTCTCCCGTGGGTGTCGTTCAAGGCGATTAAGGGTGATAAGACAGTGATGAGCGACAGCGACCTAGCAATATATTGCGATTTTCGTGCCTGATGAATGGCAATAGGCTTGCCACCTATTTATTACATGGGACCTAACCTAATTGGCGAAACGCAGGCATTAATTCACCTCTGCGTACCACTTTGGGGATATAGGCGTGATTTTATGTATGTAGGTATATTATTTTCAAATTACATACATACAACATAAATCACGCCTTTATCTCCGAAGGGGTAGGCAGAGGTGAACTAGCACCCACGTTTCGCCAACCATATATATAGGTGGCGAGCCTATTGCCATTTATCGGGCACAAAAGTCGCAGCACATTGCCAGGCGGTATAAGAGGAACGCTGCTGCCCATTCCTCATCACTGATTTATCATTAGTCGCCTTGTACGACACCCACGGGAGAGATTTGGGGTGGTGACAATTGTATATATATTCGTATCAAAGACGAAAATTATTGATCATGCAAATACCAACCCTATTCTAACAATAAAGATTACCTGTCACTTCCAACACTTTATAGGTAGGCGAAGGCCGTCGCGAACATTTCAAAAAGTAATCTTCGTCTTGCAAACTCTTTGACACGGCAATATCAACTGTTCCTCGCCTCTGAACGGGAACTGCAAACGAATTTAAACCTTATATCCAATGCAATTGTTCGACTCCCGCATTCCGAATAGCGCCGCAAAGGTCAAAAGCAGAAATCTCCAACATTTTTTGTATTTATATTGATTTAGGTGTATAAAAAAATTTGCTAATCCGGCAAACATTGTTTAACGCTCATCACCTAGGGTATAAGAAATAGCCTACGACCTATTCTCAGATGTACATGTACATGGAAAAATCATAAAAATCGGTCAATCCGTTTCGAAAGAGTTCGATAACAAACACTGAGTTTTTAATATATTACATAACAATATAATTGATTCAATGCTGTTCTTAAACCACCCAGCAATATACTTCGATTTACGTGCCCTATATAGATGGCAATAGGCTCGCCGCTTATCTCGTGGGACCAAACATAATTGGCGAAAGGTATGTGACAATTCCCCTTTGCCTACCTCTTCGCGGTTAAAAAGGCGTGATTTGTAATAATGTCAATAGGAGAGTTAGTTTTCGTAGCTTGTATCAGTTATGGCGCGAAAATTTGACTCTTAACCTTTTCCTGTAACCTATGGGGAGCTTAACTATCGATGTTAGAATGGGTGCTTAACTGCCGCACTCAGAGACGTCAAATAACGTTAATGAGTACTTAACGTCAAAAAATGTCAATTCAAAACTAGTCGCTATTCTTGCCGGGTCTATGGTCTAGATTTAAATGAAAATTTTTGACATTAAATACTCATTAAAGTTAATTGACGTCTCTGAGTGCGGCAGATAGATTCCAAATAGACTTAACTGTTTCCATTTCTCAAACAAGAACTTTTGGTTAACCATCTAAAAGGTATCTGTATACACTTCTTTGCTTGCACACTCGCAGAATAGATGACTGAATCGATGTTACAACAGAGCTCTTTGCTATGTTGATGATAAGGTTAATTATAATTATTAATATATCAGGTTAATTATTATGCTTATATTTCATTACAAAAAATACGTTGCAATCTCATTTCTAACCACCCCATAAAGTATTTTACTACCCAAGTTTTTTTTATTGACATTGACATAATAATATGTTCTATAATGTCATTCAATTCGTCAAAGTTGTTATCATAGAATAAAGACACCGCAAGTTAATTTCAATAAATACAATAAAACTATATCTCGAACTGTACGTACGTACTGTTGAAAACATCACCAAATATGAAAAAAAAACAAAGATAAGAAAATAAAAACTCTGGTCACCTAAAACCACAATACGATAAAATAACAAACGAAGAATATTTGGAAATATACAAAATATTTCCAGAACAATAATAAAATTTTGAATTCACGTACGAATGTTGGAAATTAAATTCGCGTTTAAAAAGTGAACGATCACTTTTCCATTTTCAAAATAACTTAACGCCCGCTGTATGATTAGGCGGCGTTGCCCTTGCACTTTCTCAGCGCTCCAGCGTTTCAACTCGCTACGTGCTACGATCGCGAGTAGAAAACAACTTGCGTAGGAACCCAATCACACGGGCCGCCAAACTCCGTACCGCCTCAGTCACCGGACCGTCAAATCCGACAGCCACCGCTGCAGCGCGATATGCTTATTAAACAAAATAGTCCAGTTATCCTTAATTAAATGTAATTATTATAGGTTAGTGTCTTTGTTCGGCGAGTGGAGACGGGCTTATCGACTGGGCGGCGCCGGTCGCTCGCGCTCGGTCGCTCTCGGCGTCGAACCGCTCGCTCTCGCTCGGCCGCCGTCGGCAGCCGTCGGCACGCTCCACAAGAAATTTAAGGGCTGCGTTAGGGGTTTTCCGACGGGCGCGCTGCGTCTGTGGGAACGCCATGGCACCCGCACGCCGTTACATAACACCTTCACCCAACACATGACCTCGATCCCTCCTCCATCGATACAAATCTAAAATAATTCCCAATGTCTAATATCTACGAAGAACCGCAAACTACGAATGAAATCAAAGTCAATAAGAAACCCGCCGCCCCGCACTGCCGGTCAAAGCCAAAGCCGCCGCTCAAAGGCGGCTAAAGCACGGCCAATTGTCGTCACTACAAAAAGGCGATAGTAGCAATTTCCCTTTGCCGACAACCCTTTGCGAGGCGAGAGGCTGAGCGCGCTCCGGGCACATGGCGGGCGGGGTGGCGGGGGCGCGGGGTCGGCACGCGGGCGGGGGGGCTGTCCCGGGCCGCCCCGCCTCAGTGGCGGCCTGCAGTGGCACCGACGCGCGTGTCGCCTCCGACACTTCCGCCCCGCGCACACCTAATCCGCTCATTTAGCCAGCAACGCCGCACACGGTGTGGTGGCGGTGGCAGCCCTGCGGCTCCGAGCCCCCAGGGCTGATGCTCTGAGCGGGGCCCGACCGGCCCGAGCTCCTTCGATCCGCGTCCGACCGGCATGTGAATCGCGCCGCGGCCCTCGACAAAATGATTGTGTGTTCAATTGTTTACGTTGACGATAGTTGATACCCGGGAAGCCGACGCTGGCATGCTAATGTGAGTATCCCTAGCCGTGTTCTGTCGCGGCACGCGGTCGCTGCCGCCCGCGAGACCTAACGGTGGAGCTAACCTTCTCCGGGATCGCGTTAATCTCTGGGTCCACGCGAAACACTAAAAAGCGTAACGTTTTCCTGCATTGCGACAATGTGCGAACGCGTTTCGGCCGAGTTCCCATACATTATTGAGTGTGACAGCGACCGCTTGCGACTGTAGCTTGGATATGCGATGTGGGGTTAACAGTGTCGGTGTTGTCGGCAGTCGGACTGTTGGTGGCGATACGTGGACTGCAAGCGGGGTCGCGACACGTGCGAGTTGCGCTCGCGGGGAGAGAGCGCGCGCGTGAACGCTCGCGGGGAGTGAGCGCGCGCGTGTACGCTTGCGGGGAGTGGGCGCGCTCGCGCTGAGTGGGCGCGTGGGCACGCACGCGGTCCGGACGCGCGGACTGAGCGCGCGCGTCGAGCTGGCGCCATGCGGCGGTAGCGCGGTGGCGCAGCCGAGCGGCGGGCGGGCTCTCGTGCGCTCTCGGCTATGTGCCCCACTTGCGCTACACTGTAAGTATTTAGCACACGTAGATAGCACGGAAGAACCCAAAACAATACACAAAATCTTATCATACATGTTTCAACGAAAAATCCACAAAGTTATGTTATCATGATGGGTAGCGTAATTTTTGGAAGATTTTTTTTTGCCTCCTTTTCTTTGCAATATTTTCCTGGTTCCAACGTGCAGATAGTGCCAGCAATACATTGCCCAAAATCTTATCGTACACGTTCCAAAGAGAAATTCAAAAAGTTATGCCCTGAGCGGGGGGGAGTAATTTTTTAAAGTTTTCCACTGTAATGATTTTCTAACGTGTAAAGTTCAAATCACACACAAACCGCATTCACGCTAACAAGATGTTTTGAATGTCTACTCGATTCGAATCAAAACTCTTTTTTCAACAGTATCAAAAACACATAATCTTTGTTAAAATAATTTAATTTCATAATATATTGTTTTTGTATGTAATAAAATAAATAAACGAATGCTTTAACTGACATAGAGTACAATAACACAAACATAACTTACTGACATGCACGAAGAAGTACCTAAATCAGGTATTCGAATAGTAAGAAATAATGTTAAATAAAAAATGTAAATGTATAACATCGTACTCAAATTTGCACATTATTATTATTATTATAAATTAAAAAAATATGATATTGGAAGCCGTAGTCTTGATTTTAATACTTTATTTAATTACCGGTAATATTTTTTACTAACAATGTCATGCGAAAATTTGAAATTGTAGTAAAGAACTGTAATAAACTATAAATTGCTCATTGCAATAATACATTTTTTTAAATAACGATAAAATTTAAATCGAAATAGTTATGGACTAACTTAATCTAGTCCCAATCCGTGCCAACACCATGTATTTTTTCATGTCTTCCTGCCGCACTCAGAGACGTCTATTAACTTTAATGAGTATTTAATGTCAAATTTTTTTATTCAAATCAAGACCATAGACCCGGCAAGAATAGAGACTAGTTTTGAATTGTCATTTTTTGACGTTAAGTACTCATTAACGTTATTTGACGTCTCTGAGTGCGGCAGTATCTCTCTTAATGATGCAATTTGTTTAGCCTTACTGGAACATACATCTAATTTAATTCCACAATATTTACCCATATTTTAAATATGCTACAAATAAAACCAAAATATCTATAACCCATTTTAAAAAAAAATTGTGGAAGTAAATAAACATAAATTTCCAAAATAAAGATGATGCTTATACATAATAAATGTCATGACCATTTGTCATAATCCATTTGTGTAAACGTTGTTTACTTACAAAAAAATTTACAAAAAAATATATTATAAAGTAAATATTCATAAAATATTATTGTATATTTTTATGAATATTTACTTTACAATGTTATTACGTGACCTTACTGTCCCCTACCTAATTATTAACCGCCAATGACATTGCTTAATTAATTTACTAGGTGCCCAATAAAAAAAAAATCACGATTTTCATCATGTTATTGTTTCATCCTGCAAATTGTATAATGACAAAAGTTTTAATGTTTGTCAAATATAAAAATTAATCACGGTATAAAAAAAATCTCCACTTTGAGTACAAAGTAGGTTAACAATTTTCTGGGTAATGTACACAATAGTCAAGGCTTTGTGGAACTACGGTGTTGACAATATTAGCCCTTAACTTAAAATTACAAATATACCCTTAATGCTTAGATATTATGTATGATAACTATTTTAAAAAGTCTCTAGGAACTATATTCGGAACTATTTTTTCAAAAAAGGGAAAAAAAATTGACTCAGTCTCCATTATTTTCACTATTTCTACATTTCAATCATCTCTCACACAATCCAGCCATCGTTTCCTGGTCTTCCTCTTCTTTCAAGGTCAACCCACGTCCTTACGGCGTTTTCGAGTTACGTAACATTCATCCCTCCTCATCATGAATCATACATACCATCCTTGTAATGTTGTACAGGTGCCGATAAAACATTAAAAATGTACAAATATAGCACTAACAGCCGTACTCAGAGAAGTCAATTAACATTAATGAGTACTTAATACAAAAAAAATGTAAATACAAAACTAGTAGCTATTCTTGGCGGGTCTAAGATCTATTTTTAATTGCCTTTTTTTTTTGTATTTACTAACTACTCATTTAGTAACTGTTTCACAATCGTCAAGTAAGTTCTGAGTAGCTTACTTGGCAGTTCAATTGACATATATTTCATGTTACAACTGTCGAATGGTGTGCCAAGTAAGCTACTCAGAACTTGTCGATTGTGAAACAGGCCCTGAGTGCCACTTTTAAAGCAGTTGGCGCCGTTTGAAAATGCATGGCATGTCTCAAGAGTTTTCCTAATCTGTTATTGGATGCAATAATGCCTATGCAGCCAGCGCAGCCAATCGACTCGCGGCCAATAAAGCCTCTGAAGAGCTCTAGATCCCGCTCCGGAGCGTATCTCCATATGGGGAATTTTTTTCCGGAGAATTCACGTGGAGTCAGGCAGAGATTTTAATTTTAAGTGGCGGATAATTGTAATGTGTTCAGCAGCTGTCTAGGTGTGGAGCGTGTGTTGAAAAAAGGAATTTTTACAACACAGTAATAATGGCAAGGGTACACATACATACCTTACTAGCCATACATCTCGACTTTCTCCCACATGGGGAGGCAGAGATAACTTTTTTCCACTTGCTACGACCGTTCATACTTCTTTCGCTTTATACAATCTCATTACTGTCTTCGTCTTATTATTGATATGGTTCATTCATAATCATAGGTATATTTTTTTTACATCAATGTGTATTCATTAAAGTAGACCAACAAAGTATGATAAAATAATTATTTTATGGCTTGGACTATTACTTTTGTGGTTACACGTTCATTTAACAACAATTACAGTTATAGGTACTACACCATGATATAATGACCATATTATGTAGGAAAAATCAAGCAAGCATATTTCATGGGTTAGGCAGCATAATGTCCCACATTCACCACCTTATGTAAGGCCGGATGGCAAAGGCCATTGTCATCCATTGGGCACGAGAGTCTGTTACCCACTTCTATATCTATATTTTTAACCCTCACTTACCTTTATGGCATCGTTATGAGAGAT
The DNA here is from genome assembly GCA_963931975.1 of Cataclysta lemnata. Classification (NCBI taxonomy): domain Eukaryota; kingdom Metazoa; phylum Arthropoda; class Insecta; order Lepidoptera; family Crambidae; genus Cataclysta; species Cataclysta lemnata. The sequence goes on along the minus strand of OZ008353.1, from coordinate 12,301,593 downwards.
TCCGTCAACATAGGGCCAATATAGAGCAAACTTAAATAAGACGACAGAATTTGTCTATGTATTTTTTTTACTTGCGTATTCCTATTGCTATCTGGGCTGTCGATGCCTTACTCAACTTCCACACTCATAGACGTCAATTAACGTTAATGAGTACTAAACATCAAAAAATTACAATTCAAAACTAGTCGCAATTCTTGCCGGGCCTGTATCTAGATGAAAATTATTTACATTAAGTAGGTAATACATACATACATACATAAATCACGCCTATATCCCTGAAGGGGTAGGCATAGGTGAACTAGCATCCACGTTTCGCCAATTATGTTAGGTCCCATGTAATAGGCGGCGAGCCAATTGCCATTTATCGGGCACAAAAGTCGCAGTACTATTGCTAGGTGTATAAGAGGAACGCTGCTGCCCATTCCTCATCCCTGATTTATCCTTAGGCGCCTTGTACGACACCCACGGGAGAGATTTGGGGTGGTGACAATTGTATTCTACTCTGCCGTCGCCACGCAATAATTTAAGTTAATTGACGTCTCTGGGTGCGGCAGTTAATTGTGTAACTTTAATGGCTTCCAAATATTAATTTCGACCTTACCGTCTAGAATAAACAGCCAGAATGGTTTTTGTGATTTTCATTTTACAAAGCTGCCGTCGGGAAAAGCTCAATGAAATAACTTAGACTAATTTCAGTGAAAGAGCTCTCAGGATTCCATCAAAGAAAAACATTAAAAAATGTAACGTGTTGATAATATTTAAAGGAATTTTAGTTTTTCAATTAAGTATCCCTGTGTTTGTGTCACATAAACATTCTTTGAATTTTTTGGAAATATTTATAAAGCTCATTAGTAGTTCATGATCACAAGAAACACTACAATTTGTATCATAAAACCATTATTTATGATATATTTGTGAAGCTTATAATTAGCAAATTACAAATATTATAATATGAAAATATACTTTTAGTCTATAAACTACACAACATACATTAGCAAAGTAATCGGAAATTGATATGGTATACCTTAATACATGCTAAGGTATGGAGACAAACTTAAAACAAAATCTGATTTTCTTTTGTGTAATATATTCAATTAATATAGGCCCATAAAAGTGAGATGTAGCATCTCCGAACCTATTTCTTATTAGTTGTATTTGCTATAAATGGCAGTATTTGCTACCCAATTGTTTGCTACACCAAGCTGCATGTGCTACGTTGTCTGTTATGTGCTACGAAGTATTGCGTTAAGGGGATTCTCACAATGCACCACACTATGCGGTGTACCGCGGGAGAAACTACATTTGTGCTTCTTTAAGAGTTTGGTTGTAATATATTTCTAATCAATACTGCTTTTTACACCAGGTAGCACTAATTTTTTTTCTGTTTCAAAGATTTATCTTAGCGTATACGCTATATCTTGACTAGTCTTCTTCGAAATGATTTATTTTGGAGATGCTAAGCTCACGACTTGTTACGCCTTTCCCCAAGGGCAAGCCTCGACATGGATAACGATGAAAACCGTAAAATACCAATCGGAAAAATCGCATGCATAAACTATGATGCCAAATAGAAAATCTGTGTTGGCGAAAATCTAGTGAATGGTACAGTCAAACACACACATACAGAGTTCTCTCTTTTGAATAAGTTATCTTTAGATTTCAATAACCTCCTTGATATGATAAGGCTTGGTCTGTTCGTTGTTTAATGTTATCCCATAGTATTGAAGTTACTTTGAAAATGAAATCGATGTGTTAATGTTGTATCCACTCACTGGCGGATCCGACCCCGAATTCTCTACCCGTCACTCTCACACTTTGCTATTATTCTAAATGAGTGATAGAGATGGGTAGAACAAAGCAATTAAAATCGGCTTACATAATACGGGGGCAGGTGATATTGGGATAATTCAATGATCACAAGGAACACTACAATTTGTATCATGAAAGCATTATTTATGAAATATTTGTGAAGCTTATAATTAGCAAATTACAAATATTATAATATGAAAATATACTTTTAGTCTATAAACTACACAACATACATTAGCAAAGTAATCGGAAATTGATATGGTATACCTTAATACATGCTAAGGTATGGAGACAAATTTAAAACAAAATCTGATTTTCTTTATTCAATTAATATAGGCCCATAAAAGTGAGATGTAGTATCTCCGAACCTATTTCTTATTAGTTGTATTTGCTATGAATGACAGTATTTGCTACCCAATTGTTTGCTACACCAAGCTGCATGTGCTACGTTGTCTGTTATGTGCTACGAAGTATTGCGTTAAGGAGATTCTCACAATGCACCACACTATGCGATGTACCGCGGGAGAAACTACATTTGTGCTACGATGCCTTCTGTTATGTGCTACGTAGTATTGCGGTAAGGGGATTCTCGCAAAGTCCTGCACCACTGCAGAAACGTAACGCGGGACAAGCTGAACGTGCTACGATACCTTCTGTTATGCGCTACAAAATAACGTTAGTGACTAATCATCATGATGGCTATGATTACGTTAATGACCGATTAACGTGATCATAGTCTCATGATTTGTTCTTTGATTTATAAGACAGTCAAGTGTTTTTGCTTGCAATTATTTCAACAGTAATTATTATTCATCAGCACATCTGAAAAAAAACATAATATTATACATTACTATGACAGGGATGGGTAGAGAAGTTTTAACACCCACATTTCAACTACTATGTTAGGTCCCATGTCATAGTGAGCCTATTGCTATATAGGCTATATAGACATATTTAAGGTTTTAACCGTTACTCGCTTTATATTCTGCTCTACAGTCACAGGGCATAACCCAAAGATTTCTTTGACAAAAATCCAACCAGTCAACTATGTAAAGAGAATTCAGGATTAACCTATACTATATAGTTAAAATTTGAAAATTCAGGCGAACATGTTTACAATCCTTAAGTTATTGAACTGAAATATGAATTATAGAGACTGCTAAATACCACGATTCCACCTATCTTATGCAAAGAAAACATATTCTGTTCATGAAAACATGGCCCAGATAAATTACATATAAGCTGGGCACAATGGCACAAAAAAGCAATCTTCGTCAAACGGAGGGCCTTAAACAATGGAGTGGCTTTAAATTTTAAATAAACGGCAAATCCCCTTAACCCTTCCGATGTAAATGGGTGTTTGTAAATAACGCTACAGGCGCTCAAAGTTCTCTCCCCGTAGCACGGGACGTGGACAAAATCTCCTCGGGGAAAAGAAAATATTTCCCTCTCGCTCCAACTCGCACTGAATCCCGAGACAAAACACTGCAAGTTGTGGAGAGAGATTTCGTCCACGTTCCGACGCTGTACACACCGCGGTATTATTTAACAATATCGGCGGCGGGACGTGACGAAAGAGTGTTTTTTTATTTGTTTTTGTTTGCTTAATTGTTCGTTTTCCAGGAAGCCAAGGAAAGTTGTTTCAATAGGTACGGTCCATTTTGTTCTTATTTTATGTAAGAAAGAAACAAAAATCGTTTATTGAGAGACAAGAGAAAAACAATAGTAGATTATACGCCAAGGGCTATGAAACAAATAATGACTCATAATAATTAAAGCCAGTATTTGACGCCTGAGCCGAAGGCGAGTGCGATAAATATGCGATCTGATCTCTTTATTCTCTTTTTTATCGCCCAAGGTAATATCATAGTTTTATATCCCCCCTGACCAGGGAGTCGGATTTAAACACAAAATTTTGCATCATAATGATAATTCTTATTTCATGCCTAAAAACATACTCATAAACAACCAACGAAATCTTCGTACTTATCACACAAAAAAAACGACCAGGATTGAAACCTGGTACCTCTTCGTCTATAGCCAGCACTTTTTTGTAGTAACGAAATTATCACCTTTTTAAGTTACGTTGAAATTTTTTAATAAACCTTCTTCCTGTCCCCATTTAACTCTAGGTGGGGTCGGCACATCATGTTTTCTTCTTTCATTTTTTTCTTCTCTAAGTCCTTCTTCTATTTCTTATATTACACTCCTCTCACTGTCATATAGAGGATATGACAGTGAGAGGAGCGTAGCAATTTATACAATTTTCTTCTTTGGTCTTTCTATCCTTCTACATCCTTCCACGTTCATACCTTACATTCTTCTGCCAACCTAGCTTACATCTCTTCGCATAACAAGACCAAGCCATCCCAGTCTATTGCTCCACAGTCTCTCAGTCACTTGCGCTATTATCAAAGTGCCCCTAGAGTTGTTTAGATTGCTTTATATATAATTATCATGTCTTAAAAGCTAACATCACCCCAATCGATTACAATATATGTTTGCCTTGAGGCTCCAATATCATAAGTATTGTCGAAGCCTACATTATTTACTGATCCAAGTATCTATCGTAAGTGCCTCATATGAGTTTTATGAGTGCTCATTCTTAGAGCAGTATTATTGGTCTCAGCTACTTGTCTGAGATATATTTGCGATCAAGTTTTCTATAGAGGTAGATTCAGTAGTATTTATGTACTAAGCACGATAGATGACTCCACACTACCTCATGAAATATTGGGAATTCATTAAAGACGAAATTTGCGTTCGGATACTGCTGCCGTGTTTATGCAAGGTAAAAGAATAATTATTGCGAATGAGAAAAAAATTACATAGCTTGACTATTAAAAACAAACAAACCGTATCTGTACTTATCTGTAGTTCTTTACACGGGATCTTGTTATAAAGTTAACAATAAAAAGAAGAGTTGTCATATTGGGACAAGTAGGTACAGCGATTACCTATATTCTTATATTATATTACTTTTTCACCAGTAGCACCTTCCCTGTGTGATGGATGACATGGATCATCAGGAGTGGATGGCTTGATAACGTCTGACCGATAAGAATGGAAGTGGAAAAATTCTGCGATGGCCCCAGATTAACTGGGAACAGCCCATGAAGATGATTTGGTTTAGATAGGCAAATCTAAGACTAGGGCTCGAGTTCATCAAAACGTAAAACAACTGATTAAAAAATAATCGTCTTTTTTGATAGTTCTTCCTTACGATAAAATTTCAAAACCTACGGTTAATAATAATCGCTTGTTTTACATTTTGGTGAACTGGAGCATTACCGGTAAAGTTAATTATTTTAAAACAATTAAAAATCGTCTTTATTTCAATGCAAGCAGCGATTATTAGGCACCATCTACTGGTATCGTAAATTTGACATACGTAACTGGTATTGTGGGGGCCGTGCGGCCCCCACGGTATGTTTGCTTCTAGCAAGTAAGTTTTAACTATGTACTTGAATGGCCAGAAATAATAAATATTAGGCTTGTTTTATGTAATCAGATAGTAGGTATTAAAATAAATCTTCTTCTATACAAGAAGAGATCACAATATAGTATCAACATTTTGGTAATATTTTTCTCTATGTTACAAACGTCAATGAAAATTACAGTTTTAAAGAGTTATAACATTATTTTACTCAATCTATAATACGTAAACTAAAAAACAAACAAAGTTTTATAAGCTCTATTCAAAATTTCACTAAAATCAACATGAATTATACACCTTCAAATTTTTAAGACAAAAATAATAATATGAAACTTTCTTCAGTCTAGACAATTATCACATAGTTTTTTTTGTGCTACAAAGGACTTTTCAAATGAATTGTGAACAATTATTGCACATTGAATTGTATATATAACTGTAAAAAATAACAAACATATAAAAAATTCTATGAAAAAA